>CAXKVI010000002.1:15952570-15959471 GCA_964058755.1 Campiglossa producta | reverse complement strand
TTATGAAAATAGATTTTTAAAGAAGAATTAGACACAGAAATGCGACGGGATACATGTGTTCTATGTGTCATTATTGTGGCTTTGGTGGAATTGAAAGGGCCGCACATTAACGTTAGATGGCCAAACGGTTGGGTTTAAAATACGGTCGTAAAAGGCTGATGCAACACCGAGCTTAAAGTTGACGCTTTCTAAGCTTTCCACCGAAACACCCTTTTTTACCAATTTACGACAGGAAATATACGTGCGGTCAATCCCAGCATACTTAGAAACAAAATCGATAACGTTGCTTTCGGAAACTGTAGGCTTAAAGGAGGAGACATGTACCCAGTTCCATAACGAAACTGCTTCAAGTTCAGTGCTGTCGTTGCAACCATAAACCAATGTTCTCCTATTGTTGTTTGTTTGTCGATGGATGTGACGCTCAATATTATTACCATTATCACCACTCTGGCCGTGAACAGCAGGAAAAGAGCCAGAACTAACAGCAGTATTATTGTTTAGGTTGTTAACAGCACCACTATTGATACTATTGTCGGTCTGGTCGAAATTACTGTTGATATTATTGTGGTTCTGGTGGTTAACAGCAATATTAGAAATGAATTGATGGTTAACATCAAAAGCAGCAGGAACAGAAGCAGAGTTTGTAGCTAAGTGCATATCGGCAGAGCTACCAGCAGCCTTGATAATGCTTTGGGCATTAACAGCAGTAGCAGCAGAGACAGCCACAGACCGAGCGTCGGCCGAATTAGTATCATTGATATCCAAGTTACAATCTGCATTAGTAGTAGTAGCAGCTATGTGAATGTCAGCAGAGCTACCAGCAGCATTGATAATGCTTTGGGCATTAACATCAAAAGCAGCGGCAGAGCTATTGGCAGTGCGAGCGTCAGCCGAATTAGTATAATTGTTATCCAGGTTACAATATGTATTAGTAGTAGTATTAATAGTATTAGTTGAGACAGCAGTCGGGACTGCCAGCTGTTGAGCATAAGATAAAGGCATAGCATTAGCAGAAGCAAGCGAAGAAGAAATTGGATTTGATGTTCTGTTAGTTACAGCAAGATTATTAGCATATGGAGATGATCGGGCGGTGAGAAAGCTACATTGCACACAAGGCTGAAGGTTAGTAGGCGAAAGCGACAAACCAAGAGGTGTGAGTGGGCGACTGTTGTGCTCAATGTAAGTGTTCGTGCCATTAATTGAGCTAACAACACTTTTATAGCATTAACACTATCAGTCATCACTTTCATGCATTTAGCATTGTTTTTATTATGCACTTCTTTGGAATTAAAATTAGTTTTGATTTCATTTTTTAAATCTGCTATTTGTAAAGATAAATCCTTGAATTTCAAGTCAATGGCAGCCAGAGCGGACTCCAAACTAACTTTGTAGGAAACCAACACAGTGTCGTAGGCTTTGCGCAGCTTTTCATACGCATTTAGGCATTCAGAACAAAAGTAGTTAATATGGCGATTTTTGACAACAAATCAACATCGCACTGAGCAACACCACCCTCACAGCAAGCACGATGAAAAAGATTATTGCAAAAACCACTGCACGGCACAATATGAGTCTCATTTCGGGCGAAAAGTTTATCGCATTCTCCACAAAACTTATCCATTGAGTATAATTAGGTAGTTAAATAACAAAATCAGAAGAATAAACAAGAAATCACAGAGAGCTCGAAAAAACACGTCCGCAACGATCGGCGATGTTTATAATATTTTATTTTATTTTATTTTATTTTATTTTATTTTTTATTTTATTTTTATTATATTTATTTTATTTTATTTTATTTTATTTTATTTATTTATTCTATTCTATTTTTATTTTATTTTATTTTTTATTTTATTTTATTTTATTTTATTTTATTTATTTTATTTTATTTATTTTATTTTATTTTATTTTATTTATTTTATTTTATTTTATTTTATTTTATTTTATTTATTTTATTTTATTTTATTTTATTTTATTTTATTTTATTTTATTTTATTTTATTTTATTTTATTTTATCTTATTTTATTTTATTTTATTTTATTTTATTTTATTTTATTTTATTTTATTTTATTTTATTTTATTTTTATTTTATTTTATTTTATTTTATTTTATTTTATTTTATTTTATTTTATTTTATTTTATTTTATTTTATTTTATTTTATTTTATTTTATTTTATTTTATTTTATTTTATTTTATTTTATTTATTTTATTTTATTTTATTTTATTTTTATTTTATTTTATTTTATTTTATTTTATTTTATTTTATTTTATTTTTTATTTCTTTATTTTCGCATTCAGTTCTTGATCTGAATAAGAAATTTAAATCAGAAGTTTCCAAACTCCCTTCAGGGTATGCAAGTGTTTTTACGCTCACAGCAAAGTATTTTTGTTTATGTTGACTTGGGTTATTCTCATGTCTCTGTTTTCCTCATTTCTTGAAAGAGCAGATTGTTTACTATGCTATTTTAATTTTGATTGCATTCATTGCTGTCACAAAGGTCTGTGTATGCTGTCTATGTTAGTTGAATTTGCATTGGTCACTCACGTATATCTGAAGTTCCAAGTCTAGTGAAGTTTTTAGAGAAGCAAAGCTATCATGGACAAATTTTAACTTTAAAATGAAATGCTGCACTAAAACTTCGAGCTTGTGAGTGGGAAATTGGTTTTTTTTTTTTTTTTTTTTTAAACATAGTTTCTCTGGTGCTTTTATATTTGAAGAAATTGAGTAAGAGTCTTAAATTCTTAAGACTAGAGAATAAGAAAGAATTTCTTGGAATTTAGCATTCTCTTATATCAAAACTTGAATGTCAAATCACTCTTCCAACTTTTACAAGTTTATATCATTTGGTTTGATTTGACATCAACCATGAAATTTATTTGCTGCTAGAATGAATATACAGAGCAACCTTACTTATTCACTCTATCAATCTCACTTACTCACTCTAATCAACTTAAAATGTACTTTAAATGCCAATTTCTTTGAGCATATAAATGGTTTGATGCATAAATCATACTTATGTAAATTATACATATATGCAGATGAATATCTAGAAATGAAAGTCCGCTTAGCTTGGACTCGGTACCAAGGTAAGAATATGTAATTAATTTCGACATGTAGTACATTTATTTTATTCCAAAAACATGAGACAATATAACACATTTAAGACAGACCACTATTGTACTTATTAATGCATCCTTGTTATAACTTGATTTGGTACTTGAATAGCAATGTCAATGATTTATTACCTAGCAAATGTTACTCATACGCCACGTACGCTCATATAAGTTAACCTCGTAACCTTAACACAAATAAAATATTAACTAGAACACACGAAACATTGTAAACGATTTTGTCTAAACATTTTCAAGATGACCTTTTGACTAAGCGAGTGCACGAAAGTTGTAGTCATTTTTATAACAACAGAAGGTCATCACAGTTTCGACCACAAAAAAAGCAATTCTCATAAGAGTATAAGTGGTGGCATAGTCAACAATACAAATAGCAAATTGTTCATATTGTACAAAAGCGCATACGTGCTTGCTCAGCTCTGTGCCAACAAAAAAACTACACTTTGGCTACTCAGCATTCAAATGATAAATCCGATAGTTAAATAAATTTATTGCTCGTGATTTTCTCATTAATTTGATTTATCATGTTAACTATGTGCTGTGTGCATTCACACAAACAACAAAATTTCTCTTATACAACTTTATATATTTTTATATATTGCCAATTTTGCATGAAAAGAGCTTTTCGTGTATGTATGTATGTGGGCATGTATGTTTGTGTCTGTTAACTTTTGGTCAACACAACTCAATTCCCATATCGAATGAATGTACCCAAAACTATAACAATGAAGAATGACTGGCACCCGTTCCGTATGAGGGGCAATGGTTTTGGTGTTGTTAGTAAAAGCGGGAACTTAAACAAGTATATCACAGAGGCCGTAAGCGTTGATATTTTGATCGAAAAATTCGAAATTATTAATTTATTTTATTTACTTTTGTTTTGTAAATATTTTTTAAAATTATTTTGACTTAATTTAATTTAATTTATTTTTACTTAATTGAATTTAGAAAATTTTGTGGACTTTTTTAACTATTCTAATAATTTTTAACAAATTATTCTTTTTTAGTTTGAAAATGCCAGAAACACCTTAATACCAACAACGATGATTTTGCAATTTCGACCTTGTTGAAGGATCTTGTCAAACTACAGTGCGTAACCATTACACCAACCACTGTTTAGTATTGCTGCAGGCAAATTGAAACTATATTTCACATTTGTTGTTTGTCATTTTATTTATCATTGTTATTCTTATCTAAGTGCACATATCCAACGCGTCATGTCATTTAAGTATGGCTTGGATTTTTGTTGTGCCATTAGCTACAATCGTATGAGCTTTGTGATCAATTCACCTGCATGCATACTAAATCCTAATCTCCTTGGTTCGATGACAAGTTAAGGTGATGACGAATTTCTAAATAATGTACTCAAGTGGTTTGACAAGATCCTTCAACAAGTTCGAAATTGCAATCATCGTAGTTGGTATTTGTTTGTGCTTGTACCATTTACAACTTGTTTTCGCCAAAAGAAACACAAAAGAATAATATGTGAAAAATTTTGTGACTGGTCAAAAGTCTACAAAACAATAACAATTAAATTATAAATTTAATTTAATTGGCCGGTGTTTTCGATTTTTACATATTTCTAGCTGTATAAACCGCCTCAAGTGCCGAAACCAAGTAGAAAATCTTAAAATGAAGTTATACTACACACAAACAAAATTTCATCCAAATCGTTCAATATATAAAGGTAACCCTGGCTGCCAACTCATTTTCAAGACATTATGGTTGGAATGCGGCTGAGAGTAACTTTGGTTTGATACCCTTTTTGGCATAGCTTGCTTAATATTGAGGAACAAATTTGATAGGTTGCAAACCTGGAAACCGAGTGTCAACAGCCAAGTGGACAGTCTTAAAATTAAGCATACTACTTCTATTCTAATACCAGTATTCTGTAATTGTGTCTCATATCAAGTGACTAAATTTGAGATATTTCATTACAACACATTTGACACTCGCCCTATAGACGTCAATGTAGGCCAGGCGTTAAGCTTCCGGATTATGACGGCGGAGGTCGATGGTTCAAGTGCCGGTCCGCGAACTGTAAATTTTTATTTTTTTTTTTTAGTTTTTTTAATTTAATTAACTTTTTTTAAGCTTATAAATATTTCCAATTCGTTAATTAATTCATTTTTTTTTTAAGTTTTAAAATTTTTTAACAAATTTTCTTTGATAACTTTCGTTTGTTACCTGCCAACAAGCAGATCACAAATTAGTGACTCTTTATTGAGACTAGAGATGTGAGGCAGCTTACTGAATACCAAATTGTATCAAATATGAAATAGACCACGAAATGTCTCTATTAGTGACTAGATACAGCTTACAGAATTCAGGTGTAAATTTCATCTAAATCGGTCAAGCGGTCCAAAATGACCACAAAATGATCCCAATATTACTCCAAAATAATCCTAAAATCATCAAAAAATGACCCTAAAATGATTCCAAAATGTTCCCAAAATAGTCCAAAAATCATTCCAAAATTACCCAAAATGATCCTAAAATGATCCCAAAATAGACGCAAAATCATCACAAAATGGTCCTAAAATGATTCCAAAATGATCCTAGAATGATCCCAAAATGATCCCAAAATTACCCCAAAATTACCCAAAATGATCCTAAAATAATCCCAAAATAGACCCAAAATCATCACAAAATGGTCCTAAAATGATTCCAAAATGATCTTAGAATGATCCCAAAATGATCCCAAAATGTTTCCAAAATTACCCCAAAATTACCCTAAATGATCCTAAAATAATCCGAAAATAGACCCAAAATCATCACAAAATGGTCCTAAAATGATTCCAAATGATCCCTAGACTGATCCCAAAATGGTCCCAAAATTACCCCAAAATTACCCAAAATGATCCTAAAATAATCCCAAAATAGACCCAAAATCATCACAAAATGGTCCTAAAATGATTCCAAAATGATCCTAGAATGATCCCAAAATGGTCCCAACAAGACCCCTAAATGAACTTAAATTTATCCGAAAACGACCCCATAAATATTAGAAAATTAACCCAAAACTAGCCCTAACTGATCCTAAAATAATACAAATTTGATCCCAAAAGCTTACTAAAATATAAAAATACAATATGGTAAATGGTAACCCTGAAGGGCAATCCCACTTGAAAATAGTGTGTATGCAGCCGAAAATACCTTTCACTCGATACCAATATTGGCATATCTTACTCCATCCCAAGTGGATAGTCTTAGAATCAAGCATACTATAAACTACTAAAATAACCATATGGTCCCTGGTATATACTCTTGCCTGTAAATGTTAATTTATATGCCTTTTATTGGTTACTCATTGCGTTTAACCAACCGCAACACCACTAAAGGCAGTTTGCCAGCCATTAAACATATTTAACATATTTCCGTATATGGTTCAACGATATTTTATCTAGTCACCCCAATTGGATTGGATCCGCTTGACCGTTTGCCTATTTGAATTAAAATGCGTATTGTGCCTCATAAAAAGGATATAAAATAAATTTTCGGAACTCAAACGAAATAAAATTGAATGGAGAGCTGTTAAAAATTAAATTATTTTTCAGTGAAGTGGGTGTTCTCTTGTATGTTCATATATCCGATGCAAATTTATGATAGTCGAAAAATAATCAATTTGCGTGAATTTTATGGTGACAAAAAATATTTTAAGGACTTTCAATTAAGTTGAATGGGATTTTGGTGATATTATCTTTAGAATATAAGTTTTATACTAATAATAACATTCATGGGTACCTATATGTACACAGAGAGCCATATAGTAAA
>CAXKVI010000002.1:15885070-15947570 GCA_964058755.1 Campiglossa producta | reverse complement strand
AATCATTCTATATCGTCGCTTGCTTGCCAGAAGCATGAATGTGTCAAAAGTAAAATTTTGGGAAGTCGTATTTGAAAGTTTATTGCTCTCACAAAATTTCAAAATTTTGTATTTGACATAAATATATTTTTGCAAGTTATATTCGCGTTGTACTCTTTCCCCTGATATAGTTTTTACTTTAATATTCATTCAATTCGTCGAGATAATGCGCATTCATCTTCTAAAAATTTCAAAACTAAATTTTTAAAATATTTCTTTGCGCCAGAAGCATGAATGTGAAGCACATTCGTGTTTTTGGCGCAATAAAAAGGTCTAAAGATTGGATTTCTAATTTTTTTAAAATTTTCTTTGTGCCATATAAACGAATGTGAATCAAAATTGTTACGTATACGCCGTGGCATCTCTTGTTGAGGGAATAACATTCATGCTTCTGGCAATATTAAATAAAAAAAATTGGAAATTAAATTTTTAGAAATTTTTGTTGCGCCAAAAACATGAATGTGTAGCACATTCGTTTTTCTGGCACAATTTTGAGAGATTGAACTACACATTCATGGAAATGGCGTTGCAAATATCCGAGGGTTCCTTGTACTTTGGAAACCCAGGGTTTTCGTGAATCTTAAAGAAACGAGGGGTTAATCACGTGAACCTATTAACTAAAATTTGGAAAACTGGCACATTCATGTATTATGATATGTAAGCCAAATTTCATCCAAAGCGGTCAAGAGGTTCCCGAGATACTACCGGATATACAAATATACTAGTTTAGCTCGTTTAAAGTTATGAGATATACTGAATTTTTAAAGTTTTGTTTTGCCAGAAGCATTTATGTGTTGCACTCAACAAGCGACACCATGGCGTATACGTAATACAATTTTGCTACACATTCATGTTTCTTGCAAGACGAAAATTTGAAAAAATTACAAATTCAATTTTTACACATTTTTGTTGGGCCAGAAACATGAAAATGTAGCACATTCGTTTCTCCGAAAGTATTTCTGCCATGAAAGGTTTCTCAACAAAAAAATTCAACGGCTTTGAATGTGCCGCTCGGAGTCGCCAAGAAACTGTAGGGCCCACCCCAAAATTGTAGGAGAAAATTCAAATTGAAAGAAAATGCGGAAGGTGAGTATAGCGATAATAAACTCTTACCTATTAGATAACCAATAATTGCAGTTTCACACATTCAGGTAGCCTTGCTGCAGTTATTCCAGGTCAGCACAAAACACTTGCATGCCAACCTCATAGCCGCCCTCTGCTCACCTTCACTCAACTATTCACACCTCATTTCTTCAACACTTAAAACCACTTGAAATACTTTGAATTACAGCAATCACTTTAGAACTAAGAACTCACGCCTTGACCTTAACAACTAATACTGACAAGCGATTCAAAAAACTTTTGCTCTCAACTTTGTTGCCGCACAGCCTTCAGCAACAGGAATGAAGCAAACACTCATACACACATATGCCCGGTATGTACCTGCAGGTAAGAGTTGGTTTTGTTAAAATCAAAACTGATCTCTGCAATACCACTTACTTGTTTTACAAGTGCTAATGAAAGAAAATTTTCAGCTACTTGTGTATAAACATTGTCTTACATACGTACACATTAACAAACATATCTGGTATTTATGTATATATGGCTATCTTGAGGAAATTTTCACACCTGTCACTGTTACAAAAACAAAACTTACCTACAAAGAGAGAAAATTGCATGTGATGACACTTAGGGGTTGCATCTTTGCCAACTTTGTGTTCACTCTGATTACACACACACATATATACATATACATACATACATGCATACTACGCACTTTAGAATCTGAAATATTGTGCTCACTGGTGCAACCTTTAACATTTAGCTGCTGTGCTTTCAAAACATCTCAACTTTTAAGAACTATTCTTTAACTTTTACCGGCTGTGTTTGTTTTGTCTAGTTTCACCTTTGTTCTTTGGTTGATGGCAAAACTTTTTCACTTAACGTGGCTCATAAATTGATTTCTGCTCTTTAACGAACTTTAAAATTCTTGAGATGAAATTATGGTGTCAGGTAAGTTGTGGCATAAGCACAAGCGTATAGATACACTCATACATAGCCCAGGGACAGATTGCTACACAGAGAAGCTCCTTCACACAAAAGACATCAGATGGATTCCAAGCTAGAAATTCGCAACTCTCTCAGAGAAATCTCCTAATTAAAGATCAAGTCGAGGAGTTGCAGATATTAAAAATGAAATTTATCGTCTCCAACAGAACAAACAAATATTTATTCAGGATACATCTGGACAAATGAATTTATAATTATTTTATTAAAATTTATTTAACTTAATTTAAAAAAATTTTTGTATTTCTTTTTATTTTATGGAACTTTATTCTATTATTTTAGTTTATTTTATTTTATTTTATTTTATTTTATTTTATTTTACTTTATTTTATTTTATTTTATTTTATTTTATTTTATTTTATTTTATTTTAATTTTATTTTATTTTATTTTATTTTATTTTATTCTATTTTATTTTATTTTATTTTATTTTATTTTATTTGATTTTATTTTATTTTATTTTATTTTATTTTATTTTATTTTATTTTATTTTATTTTATTTTATTTTATTTTATTTTATTTTATTTTATTTTATTTTATTTTATTTTATTTTATTTTATTTTATTTTATTTTATTTTATTTTATTTTATTTTATTTTATTTTATTTTATTTTATTTTATTTTATTTTATTTTATTTTATTTTATTTTATTTTATTTTATTTTATTTTATTTTATTTTATTTTATTTTATTTTATTTTATTTTATTTTATTTTATTTTATTTTATTTTATTTTATTTTATTTTATTTTATTTTATTTTATTTTATTTTATTTTATTTTATTTTATTTTATTTCCATTTAATTTAATTTAATTTAATTTTTTGTTTAATTTAATTTTATTTAATTTTATTCTACTTGATTTAATCTTTTTTATTTATTTATTTTTTTCTTGGTTTTACGGTTTTTTTTCATGAGCTCAAGACCAGGTGATACCATCAGTGTTCAGTTGCAATTTTATTTTTTATACCCAGCTGTACTTGTACACAGGGTATTATAACTTTGTTAGGATAACGGTTGGTTGTACAGGTATAAAGGAATCGAGATAGATATAGACTTCCATATATCAATATGATCAGGATCGAAAAAAAATTTGATTGAGCCATGCCCGTCCGTCTGTCCGTCCGTCCGTCTGTCCGTTAACACGATAACTTGAACAAATAATGAGATATCTTCACCAAATTTGGCATGCGTACTTATTTGGGTTCAGAATAGATTGCTATTGAAAATGGGTAAAATCGGACCATAACCACGCCCCATTTTCGATATCGAAAATTTCGAAAAACGTATAAAATGGGTTAATTCAATATTAGAAGCAGCTACAATGATAAAATTTGCAATATATATTGATTTAGATGTTCTAAGGCCGATTTTATAAAAATTTTTGAAAAGAGGGCGTGGTACCGCCCACGTATATTTGAAGAAATTTTAAAATTTTGACTCTTAATAACTTCAGAACAGTTTATGCTAGTATGACGAAATTTCGTAGAGGACATACTATTGTTGTGGTAAACTCAGCTATAGAAAATAAACGAAATCGCTTCGCCACCAGGTGGAAATATTGAAAAGTCCATATCTAATTAACTGATTTCGCTATAATAATATAATTTGGTACATACATCAACTTTCATATTCTTTACATAATTTTTTCAAAATTTTGGAAAGTGGGCGTGGCACCGCCCACTTATGAGTCAATCAATTTTTAAATTCGACTGCTAACAACTTCAGAACGGTGTGAGATAGATTTACGAAACTAGGTATACAAAACAAAGAATAACAGCATTTTATGTGCACAGCTGGGTATGTAATGTTCGGTTTCACCCGAACTTAGACTTCCTTACTTGTTTTGTTTACTTTTTTTTTAACCAATTCATTGGTTCTGAATATTTTTTGATATTCAAGCTTAAAAATGGACCTGTAACGAAACTTCAAACGAATAAAATCTTAAGCGAATTATCTAAAATATTTCTCTATCCTTCTCCCCGCTTGCATTCTGATTTTTATTTAATTTTCCAAACTTTTTAGCTTTGCGCTCCACTTAATACTTGCAGCCAATCAAGCATATACAAAAGCCCTTGAAACTTGTAAAAATACATTTGAGAATATTTAACTGAATCCCTTTGCACTCGATTCCTTAAAAGAAGTAAATATGCATAAATTTGAATTAAATAAATTATTTATGAAAAATAAAATAGTTGCAAAAATATATATGTATTCCATAATGTTTCACAGACTTTTATCTATGCATGTATATTAGAGTGATTCAAAAAAAAATGTCGACTTGGTCTTACCCCCTAAAAAGTTAGGTACTGATGAAAAAATAAGCCTTTCAAAAAAAATTAGCGCTCTAACTTAACCCTTAGGGGTGGCTATTTTTTCGCCCTTTCCCATACATTTTGTATGGGGAAAAATGGCATTTTTTTCAAAGTGAATTTTCTTTTAATTTTTGAAACTTTTTTTGAAAATATTTTTCATACTCTTAAAGTTGAAGCTCTGAAGCTTCCAAAATGGTAAGTCATGTGCGATTATCTTTACTATTAAGATAAAAAGCCACACCTAAGGGTTAAGTTAGAGCGCTAATTTTTTGCAAGGCTTATTTTTTCATCAATACCTAAAGTTTCAGGGGGTAAGACCGAAAAAATAACCAATTTTTTTTTTATTTGAATCACCCTAATGTATATGTAACTGTACATGTGTTCTCACTCAGTATGCTTGCAAAAACAAAAACGATAATAAAGACATGAAGATGTAAAGCAAAAATATACAACAACCAATGCACGAATTGGCCAAACTTTGGGAAGCAGCTGTGTGTAAAAATTTGTTTGAAAAATATAAATAAGCCAATTTTTTTATGATGTTGAAATTGTGATCCTTTTTGAATGCAGTCAAGTGCGGCAAAAGTATCAATTCATAAATATTAAACGTCGCTCATCAATATCGGTATGAGGCAGGCAGGCGAGCAGCCCGTATGATGAGTGAGTGGTGCAACTGAAAAAAAGGAAAAATTAAAGAAGGCGCATGAAAAAGTTGGCAATAAGCTCTTTTTTCATGTAAATATTTCTACGCTCTACCATGAAAATATCTGTGTTTATATGTCTACGTTTACGAAAGTATTGAAAAGTGGAAAACATATTTTTCCTGCATATTTAATAAAAAATAAAGAGACAAAAGGGTTAGCCCGTTTGCTGAAAAATATTTATATGTATTAATGTGTGAGTGGTAGCAACTCAGTGCATTTATAGTTGCAAATATTATTTCCCTTTAATCGATAACCTTTGTACCACCATATTTGCATTTTGTTTTATTTTTTGCATATTTTATTCAACTCTGGTAGATTTTCATATCGTTATTGGTATACAACACTGATATTAGCTTATAAATGTACCCATATATGTAAGGGCAAATTTTCTTAGTCTAAGCTAGTTGGAAAATACATGAAGTAAAAATCGACTAGCATTTATAGTTCACTAACACTAGCTAACAGCCAAAGAATACCAAGAAATTTATGCATATGGGTGAATTGGCAATGACATGCCGAGCTCTGAACATATTTTTATAAATATTTGTATGGGTAGGTTTTTCGAGATATCGGTAATTTTGTGCTTTTTCAGGTATCACTTCATTCAAAAATTCTGTTCGACAATGTTACAAAAGCGATGGACGCAAGCGAAACCTCGTTCGAAAGGAAATTAAAATACGCTTCCAGCGACGTGTAATAGGTGAACTTAAAATTTAAGACATCCCTTATTTCGATAACTCGACCGGTTTCAGAGTTATCGACCAATATACGTATGTTGTACGAACTCATGTTTGCTCACCCCTGCTCCACGTATTGCTCGATAACTCTGAAACCGGTCGAGTTATCGAAATAAGGGATGTCTTAAATTTTAAGTTGAACGTCTAGTAATACAATGGTGAAAGTTTCTTTTAATCCCTTCAGCAGTTTTCGGGTGATACGTCCACAAACATACACACAGAAAGACAGACATACAGACAGAGAGATAGACAACCAGCCAGACACAAGTTCTAAAAATGGTTTATTTGGACTCTATTGGCTTAGTAATGATTAACACTAAGATATTTTTTTTGAATATCTTCAATATACCTGTTAAAATACTATTAAAAGTAGGGATGTTGAAAGTTACAAAAAGAAAGTGTATACACACTAATTTTAGAAAAAATAAAAAGTTCCTGATTTTTATAACTTCGGATAAAAAAAAAAAAAAACATTTTCTACCACCCTAATGTAACGACCTAATTTGGTTAATTGAAGACCGTAAAAGATTTACGATTTTTACGGTCTTTAATTGGCTGTCATTAGATCGGTGGGATGGTAGCAATTGAGATATGGTGGGTAGGTACCACAACGGAGCACCTGAGATCAATGAGCTTTTTTTTTTTTGGAAAAATCCACTCCCTGAGACAAAAAAATTGGTGTATCACACTTTAAAATCCGACGCACGGATTTGAATTCAAATTCAATCTAGACCAGTTTTCATGAAAATTTGCTAAATGAATCGGGTTTCAATTATAAACCAGAAATGTTTTAACAATATTTTAAAGATAAAATAAATTGTTTGTTCGTTGGCGGGAATTCGAACCAAGACTCCCCACATCATGCCCGTCTGCTCTACCACTGAGCTTCATCGCACACATAAATGTTGTTGGCAAAGTTCAATTTTGAATAAGCTTTCAAAAATAAATTTGAATTTTCAAACTCAGAAGTTTGAATTTTAGACCGAAAAATTTAAATTTTCAAACCAAAAAGTTTTAATTTTAAACCGAAAAGTTTTAAGAATAAAATTAAAAAAAAAAAAAAAATGTGCCACTTACCTGAATTCGATCGTAAACGCTCAGGACTCACAGCCGACTGCTCTACCGCTGAGCTATGCCGTACATTAAGTTTTTGTGGGCAAAATCAATTACATTCAAACAAACCAAAAATAAAAAATTTAGACTGCTTTTCCATTTAGATTTTATATCAAAACCAAAAGAAATTGAAAATCTTTGTAGGTATTTGGACGGTTTGAAATATTGTTCAAAAAAATTTGAAAAATTTATTAAACTTTATACGGGTTTAAAATTTAGGTTCATTTCTTTAGCCGTGCAATAAATGCCGAAGATATGAAGAAAAATGCAATTGGGCGACATCTAGGGTTGCAAGAAAAAAATAAAAAATATTTTTTTTAAATGTTTTTCAAAAACACTCCATATGAGGGGAGGTACGGCCGACTTTTTTTTTTTTTTTTGCCCGTAAGGCGAGACGCTCTAATCTACATACCTAAATGCGCTGCTGCATAAGTGACAACCGCCAAAAAATTGTATCGATTGCTAGGGAGTCATATATCTCCGAAGTTAAGTACGGTCCCAACAATTTTTTTCACAATCTGAATTAAATATATATAGCCAATAAAATTTGTAAGGAAACATATTTTTACACGATTGAGAACACTGAAAACAAAAATTGTTAAAAATAAATGTTATAAAAAAGTAGTAAAAATTTTTTTTCATGAAAATTGTATTTCTATAAAGTTCAAATTCATCTTAAAATATCCTCCGAATTTCATTTCATTTGACCCACCGGTTTTTGAGATATTCATTTGATAAAAAAAAAACATTTTTCTAAAAACGACTTATCAATTTTTTTTTGGGGATGCTTAGTACTACTAATTGCAAAAAAATGGGTTTCTGGTCATGTCAAAAATCGCGTGCCCACTTTACGAATTTCCAATCAGTTGCTCTCGCTGCAGGGTACCTAACCATTACGATAAAATTGCCATAACATTAATAATTTTTTTGCCACTCTTAAAAATAATAGCGTCATAGTTTAATAAAAATAATAATTTGTTAGAGCTAGTCTAATGTGTTATACTGCTGCATCTCATTTAATATTCATCAAAAACTTACTAAGGTACATGAGCAAGCAAGAAATTAAATAACTTTTAAATGACTTTGCTATGAAGTTTTACAAAAAAAAAAAAAAAAATTATCGTGACCACTTCAGCATACGATAGATCCAATAAAACGCAATAGTTAGTTAATAAATGTATGGTGTGACGAGAAGGTAGACTAAATTCTTTCAAAATCCTAGTGGGGAGAGACAATTTTCATTTTCATTCCATACAGAAAGTCATCTTTTTTTATGAAATGAGTTTTTTAGAGATCACCTGTGGTAATATTTCCTTTTAATAATTTACGAAAAAATGTGTTACCCTCTAGCGATCTATAAAATGTCATTTCTAAACGACAGCAGAGGTAAAACGACATTTACATGGGTATAAACCTTTCATAAAATTGTTGCTTTTAAAATTCTGGAAGATATAGAAAACATTTCTTCTGATAATGCAAACACTTTTTCAGCTTTTACTTTTCTCTCGGCTTTTGTATGTTTTACTGCCATGATGTTGCAAAATTTTCTTATTAATTTAGTTAACTGTTCCTTACACCTTTCTACCTTTCCTAGCTGTATACCATGTAAGCAATGAAGTTGATCTCTATCAAATACCTTGCAACCTTCATTTATTTGAATTAAGTCAATCCTCATCGTATCTTGCATAACAGATAAGCACCATTATATATGCACAATTTACTACACATTTTTTGTTAGTCAAACAATTTTCTAACGTAGTCACGTATTTATTTAAGTACCACGTAAATTTTTAAGTTCTTCTACCCGTGTTGCTGTGGAGCACTTTGTGATTAGGGTTGAACGAATAGTTCCTTAGAGTAATGATTACATTGGTGAAAGTCACAAATTTGCAAAGCGGTATACTAGACCCATGAATAAAATAAAATCGATAAGTTAATAAAAAGGAAACAAATTCCATAAGGAGGAACTCTTTTATTTATGTATTACAATTTCGTTAATTTATAATTTACACTAGATCAAGGTTGAATAAAATTTCTGCAATATATTAAACTAAACTAATCAGTTTCTTGCTTGTTTGTAACATATTAGTTTGAAATTTTCTAAAGAAGTGCTCTAAATAGTTGATAGCGTAGGGTCCTTGGCGTATACGTAATATTTTTGGCCATGCTCGCTGGTGGCGAAGTATATCAGATAATATACGCATTTTATACACGAGCATATGCATTTATGTTTGTAAATATGTTTGCATTTGTGCTTGTATTAATATTAGCTCATATTTGCATGATATTTGCAGTACGCAAGCTAAATTGTCTGGGGTGTTGTAAATTGTTCTTTTGTTGCAACAATATCTATTGGTGCATTTAAATTTATTTGACATTGCAAAGTTTTTGAAATTTAATCACAAAAACGACCAAAATAACTTTACTTTTAACCTTCATATTATATTAAACTTACAAAACATAGTAAATAAGAACTGTGATTTATTTAATTTAATTTATTTTATTAATTTTTTTAATAAAAATATTTTGATTTTATTTTATTTTATTTAAGCTTATTTCATTTTATTTAATATTATTTCATTATGAAATAAACATTGTAACTTGCAAATTTCGCTGGCTCGAGGTCGAAGTTTTTGCAAAAACTAATAAAAAGATAACTTTAATTAAGTTAGGAAGAAACATTTTTATTTCATTTTATTTTTATTTTTTAAATTTTATTTTATTTTTTTATTTTAATTTATTTTATTTTATTTAACTTAATTTAATTTAATTTAATTTAATTTTATTTATTTTATTTTATTTTATCTTATTTTATTTAATTTAATTTAATTTAATTTAATTTAATTTTATTTTATTTATTTTATTTTATTTTATTTTATTTTATTTTATTTTATTTTATATCATTTTATTTTATTTTATTTTATTTTATTTTATTTTATTTTATCTTATTTTATTTTATTTTATTTTATTTAATTTTATTTTATTTTACTTTATTTTATTTTATTTTATTTTATTTTATTTTATTTTATTTTATTTTATTTTATTTTATTTTATTTTATTTTATTTTATTTTATTTTATTTTATTTTGTTTTATTTTATTTTATTTTCTTTTATTTTCTTTTATTTTATTTTATTTTATTTTATTTTATTTTATTTTATTTTATTTTATTTTATTTTATTTTATTTTATTTTATTTTATTTTATTTTATTTTATTTTATTTTATTTTATTTTATTTTATTTTATTTTATTTTATTTTATTTTATTTTATTTTATTTTATTTTATTTTATTTTATTTTATTTTATTTTATTTTATTTTATTTTATTTTATTTTATTTTATTTTATTTTATTTTATTTTATTTTATTTTATTTTATTTTATTTTATTTTATTTTATTTTATTTTATTTTATTTTATTTTATTTTATTTTATTTTATTTTATTTTATTTTATTTTATTTTATTTTATTTTTTTATTTTATTGTTTTTTATTTATTTTATTTATTTGATTAATTTAATTTTATTTTTTTTTTAATTTAATTTAATTTTATTTAATTAAATTAAATTTTTTTATTTTACTTTAATTTTATTTTTATTATATTTTTTATATTTTATGTTAATGGGTATATTTTTTAATTAAATTTTTTTTTAAATTTTTTTTTTATATTTAATATTATTTTACTCTCTTTATAAGCCTCGCGTCCAAGGAAATGAACTAAGTCAATAATAAAAGTAATTTTTTTAAAAGGCGTACTAATCATAGCTTTGAAAAAATATGTTTAAATCATGACCTACCAAAACAAAATATTAATACGAATTTAATAAATTTTTTATTATTATCAAATTTTTTTTTTCTCAACAAGTTACCCAACATATTCCAAGAACTCAATTGCAAATTGTATAAATTTATCTAGCTCAGAAACGAACCAGTAACAAAGTAACCACTAAACTAAAAAAGAAAACAAATTAAAGCCAACAGAACACTTTTTCTCTCCCAGTTCATTAGAAAAAGTTGTTCGCCTTTATTAGTTTACTTGTACACGCACACAGTAGAGGGATTTACTTGAATGCCAAATTTTTTGATTAACCATTTTTGTCACATTTCCTTTTAGGAAATTTCACTATGACACTGAATAACAAACAGTTTGTGGGTGTACAATATTGTGAATTAAAAAAAAAAAAGTTCTCTTTCTAATAATATTGGCTTTGTTGAAAAGTGTCGACTTTTTGCTGGTTTTGTTTGTTGTTAAGAAAACCATAACTTCATTATTGCAATTTTTTGACGTTAGTTGTACAAACATATAAGTATAAACAACGTTGACCCAATTCAGCAACTTAAATGCAAAATAAATGAATATACGAGTATAAAAGAGAATTTTAAATATAGTTTTGTGTGTGTGTGTTCGCAATGTGGTGACAAGATTCAACTATTGACAGAGTATGAAAATAAATGTAATTTGTTTTTGCAAAATATGTGTAGCGGATATCCAAATTTTAGGAATATTTTTGTTTTTTCTATATACTAGTATCTGTCTCAAAACCAGTTAGCTCTTTATCGATTCGTTTATATTTCATTTCATTTTCACTTGGTTATAGTTACGATATTTTCTTGTTATCGTTGCATTTCGGTTTTGTCATCGTTTTGGTTTCATTTCATTGTTCTATTGCTTTAGTTATTAGTCCGTTTTAGCTTCGCTATAGTCTCGTTGTCGTTTCGTTATAGTTTCTCAATAGTTTCGTTATTGTTGTCTACCGTTTGGTTATTGTCTCGTTCTAGTTTTGTTATCGCTTTGTTATACATAGTTCCTTTATCGTTTTATTGTTTCATTATTCTATCGCTATCGCTATCGCTATCTTTATCGACTCGTTTTGGTTTCGTTTCGTATTGTTGTCGTTTCATTATGGTTTATATATAGTTTCTCTATCGTTTCGTTATTGTCTCGTTATCGTTAAACTTTCGATATCGTTTTGTTATGGTTTCCTTATCGTTTTAATTCAATTTCTATGTATATCGTTTGTGTATCGTTTCGCTATCGTTTTTGGTTTCGTTTTTTTTTAATCATATCTTATAACTTTAAACGAGCTAAACGAGCTAAACTTGTATATTTGTATATTTGTATATTAGTATATCCAGACTATCTCGGGAACCGCTTGACCGATTTGATAGTATGATCGATTCCACCTATCTAATTTTTTAAAATTATGGAGACACATATGCCAATATGGGTATCAAATGAAAGGTAATTTCAACCGTATTCAAAATATGACAATTTCAAGCAGGGTACCCCCTAGAGTTACCACCTGACCGCGTTTTATTTATTTTACCTTATGTATATTTGTATTTCCGGACTATCTCGGGAACTGCTTAACCGATTTGGATGAAATTTGGAATATAGATAGTATGATGGATTCTAGGACTATCCACTTGGGGTAGCCACTTCGGGAGGGTGTACAGGATTGCCACCTATCTAAATTTTTTTAAATTATGGAGTTAGATATGCCAATATGGGTATCAAATAAAAACCGAGATACCAACTAAAATATTTTCAAGCAAGGTAGCCGGCCAGGGTTACCATTTTACCGTATTTTATGGGTATTGTATATTTTTGGGATCATATTTGGATCATTTAGGGGTCACTTTGCATAATTTGGGGGATGTTTTGATATTTTTGGAAAATTTTGGGGTAATTTTCGGAACATTTTGGAGTTATTTTGGTATGATTTTGGCGTAATTTTTGAATCAGTTTGGCAACATTTGAGGGTATTTTTGGGGTCGTTTTGGGCGAACGTTTTTGGATAATTTTGGGATCATTTTAGGGTCATTTTGGGGTTTTGGGATCATTTTCGGATCATATTTGGGTCGTTTTGGGTTCAATTTGGTTTCATTTTTGGAACATTTAAGGGTCTTTAAGCGGCGCGAGAACGCGCTTTTTGGGAGTTCCCTTCCTGGATAGCCTAAACCAGATCGCGGAACTGGACATAAAGGACTTGATGGCGTTCATAAAGTCATCTACGTGGTTCGAGGAGGAGTGACGGTGTCGGTTTAGGAGTGTCAGTACCGGGATTCTGCTATGTGGAAAATCCCAACAATTCAGGGATTTTCCATATGACCGGGTCCCGTGACTGACTTTCCTTGTGTTGGTGGTATCACATCGGGCCTAAGTGTGCCTCTGCGGCAGCCAGTTGAACCTAACCTAACCTAAGGGTCTTTAACTGTTAACAAAGCTTTTGCTCGGAACTTACCCTTAAAGAGTGAACTCAAAGTAGCTCGAAAATTATGACGAAGAGTGCCACTAAGATTAAGATTAAAAAACATTACCCGAAAATGACATTCTGGGAATAAAGTGAGCTTCCATTTAAGTTGCACTCGTTGTTCATTTCTATACTCTGTCTATCGATGTGGCTGTTGCCTCTGCTGTTTTTGTTGCCTACCATTAGGCGATTTTAACTACTTTGGCTTAGTTGTTTAGTGTTTGTGCAGAGTCTCTTTTGCGGGTTTGGTTAACCAAAATGTACAAACTGCTAACTCTCTCTAGAGGCTGAGCCGCAAACAAAGTACGCAAAATTTTAAAAGTGGCCAAAGGACAACGGAAAACTGAACAATGAGGTACCAAACCAAACTGAAAAAAAAAAATTAAAAAATTGTTTAAAAAAAAAATAGTGAACCGAGCGAAAAGTTTTGTTCATTTCTATGCAAAGTAGAAGAGGCGCTTGCAACTATAAGTGGTAAATGTATACTTATATTGTTATACGTATGTAGGTATATGTGTTTGTGCAATTTTTGACAAAAAAATTTCCTTTTTAAAAATGCAGCTCTTGTGGTGACTGCTGCAGGCGTGCGACAAAAAACTAGTTAAAGTGGGGACGTAGCAGTGAATTATTTATTCTACTTTTTTTCTAGGAAACCACATCAAGTTCCAGCCAAGAGAATACTTTTTAAATACAAATTTTGGTAAGTTTGGTACATTTTTATACCCAGCGTATATAAATGGCTCCCAAATCCACAATTTTTATTGGATTTTTTTTAAGCTATAGATCATGAAAATCCGATGAAAAAGATTCTGCTTGCATTGCTGTTAACAATAAAACATGTACTGCCTGAAACCAATACATATGTCCAACTTACCGGCTTCTGGCCAGCGGTCGGTTTTTCGACCACCAAAGTTTACGTGCTTTAAAATGTTAGAGTTATTGCAAAATTGACATTGGAATTGTTTTACTCTCAAAATATGATATTTTTTCTTTTAAAAAAATTTTAAATAAAGTTTTTT
This sequence comes from Campiglossa producta, assembly GCA_964058755.1. Lineage (NCBI taxonomy): Eukaryota > Metazoa > Arthropoda > Insecta > Diptera > Tephritidae > Campiglossa > Campiglossa producta. Next base: position 15,933,336 of record CAXKVI010000002.1, on the reverse strand, counting down.
TATTTTTGGTTTCTCTTTTTTTTATCTGAACAAAAAACGACTAAAATTATTAGTATTTTCATCCATATACTAAAATTGTAGTTAAATTATTTTTGGTAAAATTTTTGCACTCTTAGTACTAAATAAGTTCTGAATTAACTAGCAATGCAAACAGATCACGAAAGTATTACATTAGTTCAACGATATAGTTGTCCAAAGTTGGTGGTCGAAAAATCGACCAGCTGCCGAAAATGGGTTAAGAGAGGAATTTTGGAATATTCGACTGGTCAAAACTTTTAAACATCAATCACATAAATTGGCATAAGTCGGTAAATAGCTCAGATAGTAAAAACTTTAGGTAAATCCTCCTATCCCGTTCTGCAAAATTTCCGCTGGGTATATAATGTTCGGTTCACCCGAAATTAGATTTCCTTACTTGTTTTCTTTTTTTCTTTCAAAGTAAATTGCTTGGTGTTGACATTTATTTTGTTAGTGTGTTGACTTGTACAAAAATATTAATAACCCTAAGTTGTTTTTTTGTATTATAAAAAGATAGAGAGGTCACTATTAGTACTTTCTTCAAGTTATATTGTACCCTCTCTCAAGCTTGGATTAACTCCATCTCCATGAAATCCTGAATAAGATACACTACATATAATAACGCAGTTAAATGATAAATTTGATGAAAATATGACTCGAAAACTGATGGCAGATTTTCCCTTAAAACAGCATTGCAATATTGCACTGAATTTATCTTGCATACGAATTTGTATATTTATGTATGGATACGGTCCCATTTCTGAAACAAGATGCTCACCCACTTGCTTCACACAAGAGTCGCTATAAATGCTATAATTTATTATATGCACGTACACGCGGTAGCGCGCAGATAGTCCACTAAATGAACTCAAAAGACCAACTTTCTGCAATTCATTTCATATCTTACACCTTTTTCTTTGCTCTTCCTTCAAAGAAACTGAACAAACACACACACAAAAAGTACACTCAGCAAATCCTGCAAATATTAATATCTATCTAAGCTAAGAGTCATGCATACTTTCAAGCACACGAAAGGATATAGCGATGAGTATAGAAATGTTAAGTTGAGTGTACATTTATAGATACCCACCACAAAAGATTCCATGTCATACATGGCGTGTTTTATTTGGTCGAAAGCCATATACGGGATTATTACGCCAAAACTACCACAAAGAAAGTAGATGAAATAAATAAAATATTCATATCGATTTCCGGGCATAAAACGAATATTAAAAACCGTAAGAACACTTACGACAACAAAACGGCGCTAACACAACATTGCAGAAACACTGGCCACTTTCCCGATTTAGAAAATGTAGCAATAGTACAGCAAGAGAGAAATTACAACAAACGCTACATGTTAGAGATGCTGCATATCATAAATACTCCAAGTGACAAACGTATCAACTTCAAGAGTGATTTAGATGGCTGTGCAAGAGCGTATAGACAGCTGATAAACAACAACAACAACGATAAGAGCATGTATATTTTTGTATTGTTACACTAGTCGACATAAATCAGTCAAAAATATAAGTTGTTTACTTGTGATAATTTTTTAAATATTTCTTTTAAAACTTAAATATGTCTGTTCTTTTGTAGTCCTGATGATGACTTCAGAGTAAAGTCGAAATATCGACGTGACGTTATACACTAAAATAAATGTATATTAAAAATTCACTTGTTGTGTAATAATATATGTACATATATATTTGGCCTCGAGCTCGTTAATCTTTCTATTGATAATTAAAAGCCCGTAAAGAAAAATTATTTTATTATTATTATTATTTTATTTTATTTTATTTTATTTTATTTTATTTTATTTTATTTTATTTTATTTTATTTTATTTTATTTTATTTTATTTTATTTTATTTTATTTTATTTTATTTTATTTTATTTTATTTTATTTTATTTTATTTTATTTTATTTTATTTTATTTTATTTTATTTTATTTTATTTTATTTTATTTTATTTTATTTTATTTTATTTTATTTTATTTTATTTTATTTTATTTTATTTTATTTTATTTTATTTTATTTTATTTTATTTTATTTTATTTTATTTTATTTTATTTTATTTTATTTTATTTTATTTTATTTTATTTTATTTTATTTTATTTTATTTTATTTTATTTTATTTTATTTTATTTTATTTTATTTTATTTTATTTTATTTTATTTTATTTTATTTTATTTTATTTTATTTTATTTTATTTTATTTTATTTTATTTTATTTTATTTTATTTTATTTTATTTTATTTTATTTTATTTTATTTTATTTTATTTTATTTTATTTTATTTTATTTTATTTTATTTTATTTTATTTTATTTTATTTTATTTTATTTTATTTTATTTTATTTTATTTTATTTTATTTTATTTTATTTTATTTTATTTTATTTTATTTTATTTTATTTTATTTTATTTTATTTTATTTTATTTTATTTTATTTTATTTTATTTTATTTTATTTTATTTTATTTTATTTTATTTTATTTTATTTTATTTTATTTTATTTTGTTTTAATCTATTTTATTTCATTTTGGTTTATTTTACTTTATTTTATTTTGTTTTATTTCGCTTTATTTTATTTTATTTTATTTTATTTTATTTTATTTTATTTTATTTTATTTTATTTTATTTTATTTTATTTTATTTTATTTTATTTTATTTTATTTTATTTTATTTTATTTTATTTTATTTTATTTTATTTTATTTTATTTTATTTTATTTTATTTTATTTTATTTTATTTTATTTTATTTTATTTTATTTTATTTTATTTTATTTTATTTTATTTTATTTTATTTTATTTTATTTTATTTTATTTTATTTTATTTTATTTTATTTTATTTTATTTTATTTTATTTTATTTTATTTTATTTTATTTTATTTTATTTTATTTTATTTTATTTTATTTTATTTTATTTTATTTTATTTTATTTTATTTTATTTTATTTTATTTTATTTTATTTTATTTTATTTTATTTTATTTTATTTTATTTTATTTTATTTTATTTTATTTTATTTTATTTTATTTTGTTTTAATCTATTTTATTTCATTTTGGTTTATTTTAATTTATTTTATTACAAGTTAACTTATTTTATTTTAGTTTATTTTATTTATTTTTTTTAATTTCAATTACGTTATCTTATTGTGTTTTTCATTTTTTTATTTATTAACTTTCGGCTTATATAATTTTTTGTTGGGTAACTACAATTGAGGATACATTTTGATGCGAGTTTGCGGGCCTTCATTTACGCCAAACAGTCACGTATGGCACATTTTACAAGCTTGAGCAAATGTTAAGCTCAAGATTTATTGAGATACTTCAGTTGTGTTCTGGCAATTGACTATACATGTGTACATATACATGCATTACTTAAGTTCTGACTTTTGCGCAAATGGCTAAACATTTAGGTGTATGAGCTGATCTAATATATACATAAATACATCTATAGAATTACATATGTATATGCATACATTATAGTTGCAGCACAGCATTTTAGATGCTTAAAGGTGTTTCGGGGACGTGTATAGAAATTCTTCCATCCTCTCTTGCATAGCTTCTATAGTTTTTTCAACATGTAATTTCTGCTGATTTTGCCTTAATCCTCTATCAATTTGAAAAGCTCAGCTTACTCTTTATATCGTAGTGTAATCTTTAGAATTTAAATATATACTTCGACAAATGTGTTATCCGACTGGCAAACATATTTTCAAATGTGAAAATTATGCACTTTTGTAAAACGTTTACTGCTTGCATTTGAACGCGTGTTTGGCTGAGGAATATTTATAACAAAGTAAGAGATTTGCAAATGGAAGCTTAATACTGTTGAATTGTTAGCCATATTAACATTTAGTATATATGCGAGGGTAAAGATTTTTTTTCGATTGGTATGAGGTAGAATTTTTTACATAAGTTATTGAGGGGATCGATTCCATTTTCCACGTTTAAAATAAAATAAAATAAAATAAAATAAAATAAAATAAAATAAAATAAAATAAAATAAAATAAAATAAAATAAAATAAAATAAAATAAAATAAAATAAAATAAAATAAAATAAAATAAAATAAAATAAAATAAAATAAAATAAAATAAAATAAAATAAAATAAAATAAAATAAAATAAAATAAAATAAAATAAAATAAAATAAAATAAAATAAAATAAAATAAAATAAAATAAAATAAAATAAAATAAAATAAAATAAAATAAAATAAAATAAAATAAAATAAAATAAAATAAAATAAAATAAAATAAAATAAAATAAAATAAAATAAAATAAAATAAAATAAAATAAAATAAAATAAAATAAAATAAAATAAAATAAAATAAAATAAAATAAAATAAAATAAAATAAAATAAAATAAAATAAAATAAAATAAAATAAAATAAAATAAAATAAAATAAAATAAAATAAAATGAAATAAAACAAAATGAAATAAAATAAAATAAAATAAAATAAAATAAAATAAAATAAAATAAAATAAAATAAAATAAAATAAAATAAAATAAAATAAAATAAAATAAAATAAAATAAAATAAAGTAAAATGAAATAAAAAAAAATAAAAAAAAAAAAAAAAAAATAAAATAAAATAAAATAAAATAAAATAAAATAAAATAAAATAAAATAAAATAAAATAAAATAAAGTAAAATGAAATAAAAAAAAATAAAAAAAAAAAAAAATAAAATAAAATAAAATAAAATAAAATAAAATAAAATAAAATAAAATAAAATAAAATAAAATAAAATAAAATGAAATAAAAAAAATAAAAAAAAAAAAAATAAAATAAAATAAAATAAAATAAAATAAAATAAAATAAAATAAAATAAAATAAAATAAAATAAAATAAAGTAAAATGAAATAAAAAAAAATAAAAAAAAAAAATAAAATAAAATAAAATAAAATAAAATAAAATAAAATAAAATAAAATAAAATAAAATAAAATAAAATAAAATAAAGTAAAATAAAAATAATACCAAAATAAAAAAAAAATAAAATAAGAACAATGCACGCAAGTATTAACCTAGTAACAACTCGACAATTGTCCAATTCCCCTGCTTGTTGTGTGACATTTAAATGTTTTGTGTTTTTCCTGAATCTCAATTTATAAAGAAAATTGTCCGCTAGATATTTAAGTATGTAAATAAAAACACAAATAAATACAAGCGCCTCGGGTGTCCAAACAACAAAGCATGTCGACACGTTGTTAAGTAAATATATTTCAGCACAAACCTTCACAAAAACATATGGATTTGTGAAAACGCCTTTTATGTTGTAAAATATTATGAATTTGCATGTTGCGGCCGTTGCCAAGTTTGGCTTAGCTAACACAAAAATGTGTTAACGCCTGTTGACTTGTGGCTGGCAACCACGCCTCTTCCGCTCTACACACAAGGTAGGAGCTATATATGCTACATATGTACGAAACATGTTTATACAACTAAATTATGATTACTTTGCCTGAGGCTCGTTTGGAAACAATTAGCTGACACGCAACAGTAAATTTGGAGAAGAAGAAGTGCTATTGGGTAAATGATTTGAAATTGTTTACAAATGTTATTGGATTGCAAACATTTAATAAATTTTAACCGCATCGATTAGATATTTGTTTAGAGTTTTTCTAAGAGAAATTTGGCTGCAGAAATTTTTGATAGTAAGAGGAGAAAACGTTTATCATTGCATCAGGCGTAGAAGTGCAAAGAAGAAGCAGACTCTTCAATTAATTTAAAATGAAAAAATCCTGAGTCTTCTTCAAGCTAAAAATAACCTGCTTAGTGTCAACTTTTATTATTTCATTATTCCACTTTTTCTGCACTCAACGAAATCAAGTGTGGACACTTTAACTTTTCCAAATGTTTTAAGTGCAAAAATGTGGACGCAAGTAATGACATTATATTATTCAAAAACAATCTTAATTAGTCTTAAGTCAAAAAAACATAAAAAAGCTCCAACCATAAAACACCAGAAGCCTTTCTAAATTCCAGCAACCCAAAATTTATAACACTTTACATCAACAAATGGCCAGGTAACAACAAACAAAGAGACAAAGTTGAAAATTTATGAAATTCATAACTTGTTGAAAGGAAATTTCATTAGTGGCAAACCTGAAGAGTGAACATTTTAAACAAACCAAATCAACAACGCACAATGCAAGTGAAGGAAAATAATCTGTTGGAAAAACTTCTTAACTCAGCAGGCCACCAAAAAAGAAGAACATCACCAACAACAACAATAACAGCAATGAATGAGCATCCACTTAAAGATAGCCAAACTTCTGCAAACAACACTCATTTGCTTCCTTGACTTAGTTGATCTTTGTTGTTTGTGTTTCTTAGCCTTTTGCATTTAATTGCGCTTAATTGTACTTGAAATTTGTTTAAAACAATAAACATATAATGTGAAGTGAGGAAACATAAACAAAGCGAAAAAATAAAATAAAACACAAGTTGATGATAAAACTTATATAGTTGACTGTTATTGTTGGTGTTTTTGTTGTTATTCTTTTTGGATTTGGTTAGTACAATATATAGAGTCTCAGCGATAATATCTGAAGTTAAGAAAAAACAAACTAGTAAACATGAAAGAAAATAAAATAATATAAAACAAATTAAAAAAAAATTAAATAAAAGAAATAAAAAAATAAAACCATATAAGATAAAATAGAATATAAAATAAACTTAACTAAGTAAAATAAAAAAAAATAAAAAAAAAAAAAAAAATAAAATAAAATAAAATAAAATAAAATAAAATAAAATAAAATAAAATAAAATAAAATAAAATAAAATAAAATAAAATAAAATAAAATAAAATAAAATAAAATAAAATGAAATAAAATAAAATAAAATAAAATAAAATAAAATAAAATAAAATAAAATAAAATAAAATAAAATAAAATAAAATAAATAAAATAAAATAAAATAAAATAAAATAAAATAAACAAAAATTAAATAAAATAAAATAAAATAAAATAAAATAAAATAAAATAAAATAAAATAAAATAAAATAAAATAAAATAAAATAAAATAAAATAAAATAAAATAAAATAAAATAAAATAAAATAAAATAAAATAAAATAAAATAAAATAAAATAAAATAAAAAATAAAATAAAATAAAATAAAATAAAATAAAATAAAATAAAATAAAATAAAATAAAATAAAAATAAAATAAAATAAAATAAAATATAAAATAAAATAAAATAAAATAAAATAAAATAAAATAAAATAAAATAAAATAAAATAAAATAAAATAAAATAAAATAAAATAAAATAAAATAAAATAAAATAAAATAAAATAAAATAAAATAAAATAAAATAAAATAAAATAAAATAAAATAAATAAAATAAAATAAATAAAATAAAATAAAATAAAATAAAATAAAATAAAATAAAATAAAATAAAATAAAATAAAATAAAATAAAATAAAATAAAATAAAATAAAATAAAATAAAATAAAATAAAATAAAATAAAATAAAATAAAATAAAATAAAATAAAATAAAATAAAATAAAATAATATAAAATAAAATAAAATAAAATAAAATAAAATAAAATAAAATAAAATAAAATAAAATAAAATAAAATAAAATCAAATAAAATAAAATAAAATAAAATAAAATAAAATAAAATAAAATAAAATAAAATAAAATAAAATAAAATAAAATAAAACCCGTTTTTCGTTTAAAGGGCGTTTCGTGTATAACTCGACCAGATGAACAATCTCTACTAGGTCTCTTCAAAATTGTAAAATCGCTGTAGCACAGTGTAATATATAACCAATATAATGCTCTTTCACCTAGCCAAAACTTGTCTCTTTTACAATTACAGTTTAAGAGTTATCCATGAGCTCTGGTAAAACAATAGTTCAACATAAAATAATCTCCTTCGTCCTCAGGCTATGTTAACACATTCGCGGACTGCCCAGCGCCTCCAGTGCCACATTATTTGAACGGCATACACACACATACATAGGCGTATGTGTGGGTGTTTTTGTAGTTGACAAATTAAATTGAAACTTTTGTGCCAAGTTGAGTTGAGTGGAGTGGAGTTTTTGGTAGTATATTTACGCAGTTTACTTAGCGGTGATTTTGTACGCTTAATGAATGGCACTCAGCGAGTGGCATTTCAAGTGTCACCTAACCAGCAGGCGGTCGACATTTGTTTGAAAAGGTTTTCTATGTTCACGGTATACTGAATATTATATGTAAATGTGTTAGTGAAAATGCGTTTATTACTTTTAAGTGAGTGTGCGTTGAGAGTTTGTCAGCATTAGTTAGACTGAAGTGTGCGTTTAATTACTTTTCATTTCCACTGTGCGGCATTCACTTTGGGAGAACTAAATAGAGCGTTTTGTATTGCTATTGGTCAGTTAAGAATAGTGATTTAATGGACAATGGTGGACTGGGTCCAACTCATACATTTTGGTTTGAATTCAAGTTCTTGGCAGCCGCAGAGGCACACATAAGCCCGTTTTAAAAGGCCCGTTGTGATACCACCAACACTAGGAAAGTCAGTCCCGGGACCCGGCCATATGGAAAACCCCTGAGTTGACACTCCCAAACGGAAACCGTTACTCCTCCTCGAACAACTTAGATGACTTTATGAAGATCATCAAGTCATTTATGTATAGTTCCGCGATCTGGCTTAGATTATCCAGGAAGGGAACTCCCAAAAAGCGAGTTCTCTCGCCGCTTAAAGCCGGGCAGATGCAGATGAGGTGCTGCACCGTTTCCTCTTCCTCATCATGTTTGCAGCGCCTACAGCAGCGTCGGTAGGCCACACCCAGCCTTTCTGCGTGCCTACCAATAAGGCAGTGTCCAGTTAGAAGACCTATTAATATGGAGATTACTCTCCTTCTTAGGGCTTGAATGCCTCTAGATCTTTTATGATCCCATTTCGGCCAGGTTTGTTTGGTTGTCCGGCACCCTGGGGATTGTTTCCACCTCTCGTTGGCTTGACGGTGTGTGTATTCCTTCGGAATTAGCTTGCATGTGGCAAACGGCATACCTAAGCGCTCTTTATCTCCAAGAACCTGCTAGGTCGTGTTTCCCTCAATGTCCCTGTGTCCCGGGACTCAAGTGAGGTTCACGAGGTTCTGTTGGGCCATCTCTTGGCAGAGTACTCTCCCTCATCCGTAAATAACCTGACAAGGCTATTAGCCCAGATCATATCCCGGGGAAGAGAGAATGAAAGAAAGTTGAGAAGGAGCAAGTGAGAGAGAGAGAAAGTGAGGTAGGGAGAGAAAAAAAGGAATATGGGAGGTAGAGAGAGATAAATATAGAAGAAGTGGATTGAGGTAGAGCGTATTAGAGAATAATGTGAAGAAAGGGGAAAGCGATTAAAGCAAGCTGAGAACAATATATAGATGTCGAGAAAGTCAATGAAAGAGGGACAAATAGAAGAAAAGGAAGGAAGGCATAGAAAGAGAGAAAGGGAAAGCTGTAGTATGTGAAGGAAACAGAGGCCAAAAAGCAGGCATAGACATCTAATGGGACAATTGCCCGAAAATGTGAGAACAAAATACGCACAGACTATTACGCTCTTTGCAAGGCCTCTCGAGAAATGAAATTATTGCTCCGATTGTGAGAGCGCTACGATCGCACCGACCAATCAATGGATGTCGATTTTTAAAAGCAACGACTCAACAATATACGCTGCTGCTTCTTTACTTGCTAGTGAGTGAAGAAGCAAAAATAGATAACATAATTTGATTGGTGCGATAACCGCTCTTTCACTAATACATCCGCACTTCCAATTCTGCCGGGCCGTGATATATGTTGATAAACGGAGATGGGGTAAAGATTGGGGGAATGGGATTGGGAAGATAATAATCTTGGAAATTATAAAGAGAGAGAAAAGGGGCGATTAAGAGAAACGAGAAAAAAAAACGGGAAAAGAAAGAAAGACAAATAAATAAGGGCAGAAGAAAGAGAGAGAATGGAGATCCGGTGAAAGAGAGTTAAGAAAGTGGTGATGATAGAAGCGATATAGCTTTATTTGCCAGAGGAGTGGATATGTTGAGGGGAGAATAGAGTTGGAGATCAAGGAAACGAGCAATATATTGATCAAGTAGCCCAAGCGATGCCGTTCAACCAACTCGTAAACTAATAAAATAAATATCTTTTCCAATTATTCCATCATTTATCAAAATCTATTCCACTGTAAGTTATTATATAAAAAAAACAGGTGCTTGTCTACAGCTTTTGCCAAAAATCGGCCTACTTTATTCTATTAAGAATGTGTAGCCTAAGCACCAGAAAAGCTTGCAAAATGAAAATTTCGTTGAGTAGATAATGCAAAGTGACAAAAAATTATGATGATGTTATTTTAAGCGTAAAAGTACTTGGAGTGCTTATTTTAATGTCGGAGAGTGCTTCTAAACAAACACAAATACATACACACAAACAACTAAAAACACACAGCTATACTTTAGTTTTGCCAAGTTACTCAGCAACAGCCATGAACAGAAACACACCTTTTATGAGTAGGCATGGGTAACACCGTATGTGAAGTTGATGACAGGAAAAGAAATACTCTACCGAGAAAAAGCGTGATGCCGTTCAGATATTGCAAAGCATTCTAAAATTGTATGCCTAGCGTTACCACTTAATTCTTTCATATAAATTTTTTTTTGGATACTCAATATTATCTCGAAACTACTTGACCAATTTGGAAGTTAGGTAATAATTGATATAAGAAATATGGATATGAGAGGAAAGGTACTTGGTTGGCGTCATAGGGTTGCCATAAAATGTTATTTCAAACAAGAAATGCTACAATTATTTTTTGTCTGTATTTTTTTTGTAGTTTTTGTAAACTGTTTTCTATGAAAAACACAAAAAATATACAGATTAAAATATTAAAATAAAACGTATTTTCATCTTCTCTTATCTTACTAATATGAGCCGTTTGAAGCACAAGTGGTATAAGTCCAGTTTTCGTTTTTTTTAGTTAGGCACGACGCTATGTAGGGGAAAATGTGTTCTATATAACACGCTAACGAGGTAACTCGTAGCACCCATAGGAACCAAATAAATAGCAGGACTCACTTGTGAAATCTAGAGTACCCCCCTATTTGTTTGCAACACACAACCTTGATTATCTCAGTTCGAGAAAAGGTGGACTTATACCACTTGTGCATTAGGGGGGCTCATATATAAAATCGTAAGTTTGTGAGTGACTGCGGATGTTTGTGGTTCTTAAACGTCTTAAACGAAATTTACCAGACACATTCTTAGGAGTATAGAATCGGTAACAGGTATCGTGAAATTTCGATATATATATCGATAACATAGTTATCGGTCAAAATGTAATTTTACGTAAACTTTGGAATATTCGCACAACATTGGTTTTAAACGAAAGGGGAGGACCACAGCTTTCATTTGGACTCTGATTCACTTCGATATACTTATCGATAACAGATTTATCGGTGAAAATGTGGACTTTGGAATATTTGCACAAAATAGGTATCAAACGAAAGGGGAAGACCACAGCTTTCATGTGAACGTTGGCTAATTTCGATATACTTATAGATAACAGACTGAACGGTCAAAATGTTTTTTCGCGTTAACTTTGGACTTAAGCTTATTTCGATATATTTATCGATAACAGAGTTATCGGTAAAATTTGGTTTGGCGTAAACTTCGAAATATTCGCACAAAATTGGGGACTTTGGTTCATTTCGATATATTTATCGATTACAGAGTTATCTGTTAAAATGTGATTTCGGATAAACTTTGGAATACGCGCACAAAGTTGGTATCTAACAAAAGGGGAAGAGCACAGCTTTCATTTGGCTTCGGTTAATTTCCATATATTTATCGATCAAAATATGGTTTCGCATTAGCTTTGGCATATTTTGATATCGGCTGGGCTTAATAAAATTAAATTTAGCATCTTTTGTTTAGGAATAGTAAACAAAATATAAAAAAAGTGTTCAGGGTTCTCCTGGAATAAGAATCGAATTTACAATATTAGAATGCTGAGCTCAGGTGACTACCATGATGCCCTTGTCATCTCATTCTTGTATTGAGGAAATTGAGATCTTTAAGTTAGAACATTATTTTTCGTTCCCTGCTTCAAGGAAATGCTTTCTTCTGAGTGTACTTGGGACATAGAACAGACACCAGTACTGGTACATAATCTACCCAAGCAACCACTTTACCTCAATTGCTATTGAAAATGGTGTCAAAACATTGTCCCGAGAAATCTGGCTACATGGATGTGCGTTAAGCTTACAAGCTTTCTGGGTAGCAAAAATATCTAGTACTTGATCGCGTTACTGCGTTAGCGCCAACTGCGTTGCGCTACTACCCATGCCTATTTATGAGTGCATCTTCCAGTCAATGGCGATGGTTGGCAGCGGCCTTGCAGTTCGTGTTGGCAATGGCAGCGTTGTTTAGCAATTTTGGCTTTTAGCCAAAAGCGTGATTAGTGATTATGTCGTTGTTGTTGAAATACGCCTCTGGTTCTGCAGCAGCGCAGTTCTTGTTGTGCTGTAAACAAATGTGGCAGCAAGTGTTGGGCGCTATTGCGCTGTATTGTAGCAACCAAATTGCCGTCGATTTCTCACCGTCAGCAGCACCGGAATGCACATAAATAACAGGCGAATTTGTGTGTGTGTGTGTATGCGTTTGTGTGTTTGATGACTAAAATAATAAGGCTGTAATAAATGTTTTGGAAATGCGCGCGAACGCCCAAATGTACCTAGACTTTTTTCAAATACAACTGATGCTCTTCTAATGCTCCTTTTGCGAAAGTGTGGCAACTCTGTTCGCTAATGTTTGCGTTCAGTGTAATTGCTTGCTTTGGTAGTTTTTGTTGAGTGCATCCACACACATACTACGTATGTACATATATAAATTCGTTAGAATTTCTAATATGTTGCTTGGTTGTATGTAGTATCTACATTTATATGCACTTTGCTATTACATGCCACGATTGTTGTTGTATCCTCCTCTTTTGGTACCAAAAAAATTTATAAATGTTTCGAATTCTACATTAATTGGCTCTGTTTCAGTCGGTTTTATTATGTTGTTCCTTGTGCTTCTTTATTGTCCTACTATTTTTAAAATGGTTTAGACGAATGTATTTTTCATATGTATGGAATAGTGCTGCTGGATATATGGAATTAGTTTTCAATTTTATTGGATCGCTTTCTTTTTTAGATTTGCAACTTTCGTTATTGCATTTTTCTAGGCCTTTTTTTCTATTTATTTTTTTCTTAGTACTATTTTTTTGCCCCACACAACTTGGTTGTGGCAATCTGCCAAAGAGGCTTGACGCAGAAAGGCCAATAATTGTCCGGAAATGTCAATGAAATGTGATATTTATTGAATCTTGTTAGCATATGGCTTTTGCCTGCGCTGACTTGATGACTTTTTGATTACTTTGATGTTTGAGCGGGTCATTGAGTGTATCAATATCATATAAGGTTAATATGTGTATGTTTTTTTGCTGCTGGGCTGAATATTTAAAAAGTATTTGGCGAAATATGGAAATATTAATCTCAATGAGAAGTGGAAAGAAATTGTAATTATTTGCAAGAACACAGTTTAAGCAGAAAGGACCAATATGTTAAGATGGGATAAAAATTATAAAATAGTAAAAAAAAAAATTTATAAAAAAATAAACAAAAATAAAAAAATTTAATATAATAAAATTAAATTGAATTAAATAAAAAAAAAATAAAAAAAAAAAAAAATTATAAAAAAAAATAAATAAAATAAACAAAGAGAAAAATAAAAATAAAATAAAAAAATATATAAAAAATACAAATAAATAAATAAAAAAAAGAAAAAAAAGAAAATTTTTTATATAAAAATAAATAAAACAAAAAAAAAAATTAAAAAAAAAAGTAAATGAAATTATGTAGTAAAGAATAAATAAAAAACAAAATAAAAAGAATACAAAAAGGAAATAAAAAAAATTAAAAAAAATTTAAAAAAATAAAGAAAAATAAAACAAATTAAAATAAAATGACAAAATAAAATTAAATAAATTAAACAAAAAGAAAATAAAATGGATTAAAATAAAATAAAATAAAACAAAACAAATTCAAACGAAATAAAATAAAACAAGATAAATTAAAAACAAGTAAGGAAGTCTAAGTTCAGGTAAACCGAACATTAAATACCCAGCGGTAGTTTTCATATGATTTTCGAAATTTTCCATTTCGGAAGTGGGTGTGGTTGGGAAGCGATTTCGTCCAATTACATCAGGTATACTCCCTATTATGCCAGTATACCTTGTACCAATTTCATCGTTCCCGGCTCAAAAACAACAAAGCGCCTGGAGAAGATGGACTACCCACCGAGCAGTTCAAACACGGAGGCGAAGAGCTGGTAAAAAGCATGCATCAGCTCTTATGCAGAATATGGTCAGATGAGTGCATGGTTCCGGATTGGAATTTAAGTGTGCTCTGCCCAATCCACAAGAAAGGCGATCCCGCTAACCCCACCAACTACCGCGGAATCAGTCTTCTTAATATCTTCTTCTTCTTTCTAGCGTGTTGTGTGAAAGGCTGAAGCCCATCGTAGACAAACTGATTGGACCTTATCAGTGTGGCTATAGACCTGGTAAGTCTACCATCGACCAGATTTTCACCATACGCCAAATCCTGGAGAAGACCCATGATAAGAGAATCGGCACACACCATCTCTTTGTCGATTTCAAAGCTGCTTTTGACAGCGCAAAAAGGAGTTGCCTGTATGCCGTCATGTCTGAATTTGACTTCCCTGCAAAGCTTATACGGCTTTGCCAAATGACGTTGAGCAATTCCAGCAGCTCCGTCAGAATCGGAAAGGACCTCTCTGAGCCATGTGAAACCACTCTCTTTCGTGTGATTTCTTCAACCTGATGCTGGAGAAGATAATTCGAGCAGCAGAGCTAAACCGCAATGGTACAATCTTTTACAAGAGCGTGCAATTGCTGGCGTATGCCGATGATATTGATATCATTGGAAATATGAAAGAAAATGCGATTTTTTGAGCAGACGAGTCGTTCGTCTGAGCTATCGTTCGCCATACATAATGAGGCCCTAATAAAAAAAAAAATTAAAAAAAGTGAAAATAAAATTGACTAAAATAAAAATTGAGTACTACAAAATAAATTAAAACGAAATAAAATAAAAAAATAGAATAAAAAAAAAAATAAAAAAAAAACAAAAAACCAAGAAAATAAAATAGACTAAAATAAACTAAAAAATTAAAATAAAATGAATTAAAAAAAATAATAATTTAAAAATTTAATAAAAAATAAAATGAAATGAAGTATTCTGTAGGACATTATTTCTTTCTTTAGCTTCGATAATAACGCAGTACAACAAAATTTGAATTTTTGTTTGCAACAGAGTCACCATTGTACTTTTTTGAAATTCGACCAGTGGTTATAAAAATTAAATGTGTGTAAATTTGATCCGTTCTGACCATAAAGAAGTGTCCCTCAAAGTTTGAACGAAATCCGAGACTAGCCAGCTTTTTGAATTAGACGTTTTCATATGGAATGTCTCATGTATTTTAGTTGTTTCTTGGATGAACTATAGTTTTTGCTAGTTTATGGTTAAAGGAGTCCTGTTGTTGTTGTTGTTGTTAACAACAAAATACTCCCCGGAGGTTTTGGGGAGTGATGCCGAAGTTGACAGTCCTTGGCCGGATATGACCCCGGTACGCTGCGGTACTCCCTTGCGGTACTGCCCGATTGTCGTGGTAGCGATTTGATATGACCAGTGGAACCTTCTAGGTCATGTCATCCCTCCATCCGTGAGGAAGGAGAAGATGGGTAATGAGAGGTGAGAAGCATGATATCCGTAGATCAACCATCGAGTAGCACGTCAATTACCTATGTGCATATTAGTCGCCTCTTACGACCGGTATGCCTACCTCGGGCATATTCTAAACCCCTAACCCGCAGGGCTTTTAAAGGAGTCCTCGACGGAAATTTCGTTATTTGGACACTCCCCCTATTTTTTTATGAGGAATATTTTTCCCGAAGGTGTCATAAGGATATTGTTAACAGTATACTCAGGGGCGACATTTTCTCGAGAAATTTTACAAAAACCCAAGAAAAAATTACATAACCATGAATCGTTGCGGGAAAATGTCTAGGAGAAAAATGTTAGTCTTTTTATTGCCAACAACCTTCCCTTAGACACCGAAGCTGTCGCTCCTCAAGTTTATGTGGTCATGGCAAAAACTCCCAATATGACTACCTTAACCTTTAAGTGCAAATTAAAAAAAACTCAGACGAGCTGGACTATAAGTTTGTTCGACAAAAATGAGCTATGCGATGCCGCCTTTCAGAAAAGTACCATGGTAACTCTGTTGCAAAATGGCTGTTGTACAGTGTAATCAGTTGATTGAGTACATACAATTTGATTGAGCCGAGTTTTCCTTGTAACGGCTCTTTACCGTATGTTCTAAGTAAGGCAGGTAAAACAGAAATATTAGAAAAAACTTACCCACCATCGTTATGGACAGGCAGATAAACCACACAGCAAAACCAACACCTCCTATATTCACTGTTAAATTTCTAATATCTCCTTCCACTGCATAATGGATAAGAGTTAATCATAGGGGAGTTTACAACGCACGTAGTCAATTTGAATAGATGTTGGTAATTTCTTGGAAAGTGATAGACATAAGTAGCGGGAGCTTCTAGTATCGGACAAGAGCAGTTGTGTTCATAATGAGCTGGGCGTCACACAGTACATTCGTACATTTATAAAAGTAACTACAAACTTGTTGTAACTATGTTTGCTCACTATCATTGACTGTCCTTGTAAGTAAGCTGACATTCAATATCTTTTCTATTCCATAGCGAATTAGTATTCATAAAGTTACTTTGGTAAGCACTTAATGCAATAAGTAACCTTGTTTTGCGAATAGTGGTATTGAATACGAATGTGATACGTCCGAGTAGAGCGCATTATTCATGTCAAGTACTTATATGTGTGTCTTGTTTTTTTTTTTTTTTGGCTACAAGTGATGGAAATGTAAACAAATTGTACATGGATGTACTATGGATGTATTAGGAGGGGGGCTCGAGAAAAGGATTATAGTGCTGACCTTCTCATCTGTATAATTTTTCAAATAAATACGTGAATTTTTTTTTGAGATTTCATGACTCCTTAAATGTGATTGAAGATGATAAACCATATGGGATGTACAGCTTGTTTGCTTTTTTCTTTGACTTGGAGGATGAAAGCTCTGATGATCGCACATTCGCATCATTTCGGCTTCTAATAGTCAAATCTACGGTCACGGTGTGAATGTACGTACGTACTGCTCTGCAACGCTTAGAGTCTAGACAGATTTCAGGTAGGGTGGTAGGTCATAAAGTTTAACTATTACATTGTGCTAGATGAATAGTGTCCGGATATATCGACCCGGCCGCGTAAATCTGGAACATTATTTGAAATATTAGAATTAAGTAGAAACTGCTGATAGGATCTTCGGCTTATTTGTATGATTTTTAGTCCAACATAAACTTATTTCTAGGACTTTTTCTTTGCAATAGTAAGCCTAGAGGTCCACCAGGCTGCGCTGTCGAATAGGAATTATGTAAAATGATCGGAAAGTCTTGTCAGAGATTTAGAGGCTTAGAATATAGCCGCGATTAGCAATGTTTGCCCTAAGACAGTTCTTTGGAGGTGGTAGAGATTAATCTCATATAATCCCTTACCAAATTTCACTGGTCTAACCTAAATACTTCCAGAGATATCGACTATGAAGTATTAAATTCGTATGGTAGGTGCCACGTCTCATCTTTCGCTATCCCAGTTTTTTGGAGGTGATGGGAAATCATCTCATTTAACTCCTCCTTAAATTTCTAATTCCAGAGATATGGACTATGAAATATTTCACTAGTATGGGAGGTGTCATGGCCCCTTTTTCGTTATCCCCAGTTTTGGAGGTGGTAGGGATCGATCTCATATAACCTCTTACCAAATTTCAGTGGTATAACCTGAATACTTACAGAGATATCGACAATGAAGTATTTCATTTGTATGGGAGGTGTCACGCCCCCTATATATATCAACATGTTTTTAGCCTATATATAGATAGATAGATAACAGATCAGAAAGACATGAAAGCTTGCCATGAAGTCAAGTTAGACCTGTATGGAGTAGGTGGGCATAAAATTCCACAGCCGACTGCAGAGATAAAACAAAACATTCCTGAGATAGTCGTTCTAGAACCATAGCACCGAAGTATTCGGGATTCATAGCCGTAAAACTACCAAGACTTCGGCGGTATTTGAAAGAATCAATTCTATTTATTGGTAACCCGCAGGTTATCAACAAGATCCGCAATAATTTGCTGAAATTCTTTGTCAACTCTGTATCATGAACGCCTTAATAAAATAAAAAGCACACCCAGTACCTGCGGATAGAGTGGTCTGAAAGAGAAAATCGACTTAGGTCTAGACCAGGGCCCTGCAGAATTGGGAATGAGGGTGTATAAATGAAATAGCGCTCATTCAACCAATCAATTTATGTTATCTCTTTTTGCTCCGTCGCTCTCAGAGCTTTTTCGAAAAGTTTTCTCATCCTTTGCATTTGCAATCACGAAAAAAACTAATTATTGAGCTCTGTCACAAGTATTTAGCCTTTCTACCTCAGTAAGATTACGACATTGAAGCAATTTTAAATATTAATGAGAACCAAATGGAACTCACTTGACTTACTCACTTAAGTCTTTTCAATGGTAAACAAAAAGAAGGTAGGGGAATTTCTTTAGAACTCAACATCCATTCAGTACATGCATTTTGCATCAAAGGCCAAATATAACATAATTTTTATTAGCATTAATATTGTTGTTCTTTATATGCCTCCCCTACCCCCTGCCCCTTGGTGCCTGCCACGACTTTATCTCATTGATAAAACTTTTACCGCGCAAAAGTTTAAGTCCATTTTGATCGCTCTGTCGCTGCGTCGCTAGTTGGTAAACGGAGTAGCCAATGTTGCACAAGAGATTTGACTTAAAAGTTTTTCATCGAAGCAGCGTGCGTGAGGCTGTGTATGTGGGCATGTTGAACAAGTGAATCAGGTCGTCATGTCTTAGATCAAATTCCAAACTCGAAACAGGTTACAAGGTTGGTGGGTGGTTTAAAAATATTTTTTTTTTTGTATCTTGCCTTCTTGTTGTTGTCTGTTTTAGTGTTTGTGGTATAAGCAGATCGACTGCAGTGCCATTGAGACACAATTATTTAGCGCGTACGAACTGTTTAAAGTCAAGTTTTTGTTTTCCCATAAGCGCGTTGGCGTGCACGTTTCACGTTTCAAGGCTCTTCGCCACTTCCGCTTTTTCACTAATTTTGTTGTCCGCAGTTGTGCATGAAAGCCAAAGCGTTTGCTAATTTTAATTTTTATTTGTTTTTAGAAAAACTGTATTCTTATACCCAGTTGCACGACAAAAGCTTCTGAAACCAAAACTTTGTTAAATTTTTTTTCATCTTTTCTTAATTTATTTTATTTTATTTTATTAAGTTAATTTTTTTTTCATTTTGGATTTATTTTATCTTATTTTATTTAATTCAGTTTAAATTAAATATAAATGAAAGAGCGCTCATTCAACCTCTTTTGCAACCTCTTTGTTCAAACAAATTATTCTTCTTGCCGGCTTGAGGTCAATGGGGTTTTCCAAATGAAACAAAAGGTTTCGTTTTACACCAATATATTTCGGTTGCCTACGGTAACCGTCTTCAGGGTACAATTATTTACACGTCGGTCCCGCTTGAGGGTTTCATTTTACACCAATATAACTATTTCGGTTGCCTACGGTAACCGTCTCCAGGGTAGCTCCACGTGAAGCGGGAACGACGTGTAAATAATTGTACCCTGAAGACGGTTATCGTAGGCAACCGATATATTCGTGTTAAACGAAACCTTTTGTTTCATTTGGAAAACCCCCGGGACCTCAAGCCGGCAAGAAGAAGAATTTTATTTTATTTTATTTTATTTTATTTTATTTTATTTTATTTTATTTTATTTTATTTTATTTTATTTTATTTTATTTTATTTTATTTTATTTTATTTTATTTTATTTCATTTTATTTTATTTTATTTTATTTTATTTTATTTTATTTTATTTTATTTTATTTTATTTTATTTTATTTTATTTTATTTTATTTTATTTTATTTTATTTTATTTTATTTTATTTTATTTTAGGGAATGAAATGTAGGGTTTTCATGCGAGTCTGCACGTAGTGTGAGTGTTATTTCTATATCTCAATTCTTTCTTATTTATCTTTACTTTTTTTATTTGAATAACTAAATGTTGCGCATACGAGCAAAGTGCACTAAAATTGCAAAATTTCAGAATATACACAATTATTTTTGCTAGAAAACATATTGTTATGTAATATATTAAAGTGCTTTTGAAATTCAAATGTCCCTCTCACGTGAATACGTTTTCTTAATATTCGTGCGAAGAATCCTGTTGTCCTTAAAAAAATTCAAAGTTGAAGATTTGTTACACAGGCCTTTATATATGAGCAAAATATTTAAATTATGTAATTTTCCAAGCCTTAATAGACTTATTTGCGAACTAGTATAAGCTGCACGGGTTGCCGTTCTCGGGTGGCATATCAAATTTCGAACCTTAATTTTTTTCCATACATTTTTGGAATCTTTGATGATAAGTGCTTAGCTCGAACCGAACTGAAGCTCCCTTACATAGTATTTTTATAACTTTGCCTTTTTATTATCTCTTTTTTTCTATTTACTTAAGATGTTTGTTGCTTTTTTTGTTGTTTGCTTTGATGTCAAAACTTTTCGTCTATATTCAGTATTCCGCTCGTCCTCAAATTATGTTTATTTTATGAAAAAATAATGTCAATTGCTGCGACAGCGTGCTGGGGATTTTAAGTTTGTAATATTACGGCAAGAGTAAGAACTGGCAGCAAGCAAGCAAGAACAACAACAACATCAAAAACAGTAAAATAATATTGCTGGGAAATTTCAAAAATTATATTGCAGTTAATAAATATTGATGTTCGTCGGAAGCGTTAAAGTTATTGGCGAAAACTTTCAGCAGCGGCGTAATATTATCTAGGCGTAGCAGTTGCAAAGCTCAAGCGATTTGAACTCAATTGGGAACTTGCGTTAAGTAATAGGAAATTATTGTTTTCACTAAATTATGCAAGTAAAAGTGAAACATAAAGCGTCGACCTTCATTGGCTATGTTGAGTTGATGTTACATGGAATAATTGGGTTTGTTTTGATGTGGCGCAAACGAATAAATTATTTATGATCTAATAATCAACTTGAGTGATGCCAATTAAAATTTGGATTGAGATATTTATTGAAACGCGAATGTATATATATTATTTTTGAATGAACAGATTCTTTAGAACGTCTGTTGCGATGTGACAAAGCCGGAAACCTGCCGCTAACGATATCTGTACTATTCTGGAAGTTATCGTAATTTGAAATTTATTTATTTGCCATATGGCAACCCCAGGGTGATTTGGGTTAAATAATTTTTTTGTAAAGAACAATTTCTATCTCCAAGATAAAATTTTTTTCCAACCTTATCTAATGCGTATGTACTAAAGATTTCATTGTTTTTGCCACCAGTCTACCCAATGGATGCCCACTTGATGCAATTAATATTTATGTAGATACCAGTGTCTGAATTCTCAGCATTAGCTATCTTATAAGCGCAACACCGATCTATAAGAACATACATACAGAAACAAGAACCAACAGAATGTTACTCATACGCCATGGTGGCATACCCCTAAAGAAGTAGGTATGTAGCTACGCACAGGCAGTTAGTCAAAGAATGTCGCATTGTTTGCATGTGTGCACCATGAGGCAAGATTTTAAGTACGTTTCATATGCAGATATGCGTAAATCAGAAACAGCTGCTATCCACTGCATTATTATACTTGAGCAGGGAATATTCAATTGGGCTCATTCAAGCATTTCGAGCACTGAGACAAAAGCGTTGTAGGCCAGCAGAAAACGATAATGGACTGTTGCTGCGCTTGCCAATAGTCACAGGTAGGTATTGTTACACATATTTGTATGCATGCACACGATGAGGTAATCAGTATGCAGAGAGAACAATTATACGGGCATTGACTGTTTGTCAAGTTGCAAATGTACCCCGCATATAAATTGATTGGTTAAAAAATGATGAGAATCCAATGAATCTTATATCAAGTGATAAGCAAATTAAGCTATTATTGTATAAAGAATTGCACTCAATGTGTAACTAGTTTTTGGCCAGATTTTGTTATAAGAAGACTATAGTCATAATTGTCAATGTAGAAGAATTATGTTGGTACAGTTGAGGTTAGTGTAGCTATGGTTTAGATCCCCCAATGAGGTATATCTTAACACAAAGAAAAAAATGAAAAATTTTCAAGCTTCTTTCTCTCCTATTTCCTATCCTTTCTTGTCCAATTCCTTTCCATATCTTTCCTTTTTTCTTGCCCCTCCTTTCGTTTCCTTTCTTTCCCTTTCTTACCTTACCTTGCCATCTATTTTTTATTTTTTTGTTTTACTTATTTCAATTTATTTTATTTTATTTTATTTTATTTTATTTTATTTTATTTTATTTTATTTTATTTTATTTTATTTTATTTTATTTTATTTTATTTTATTTTATTTTATTTTATTTTATTTTATTTTATTTTATTTTATTTTATTTTATTTTATTTTATTTTATTTTATTTTATTTTATTTTATTTTATTTTATTTTATTTTATTTTATTTTATTTTATTTTATTTTATTTTATTTTATTTTATTTTATTTTATTTTATTTTATTTTATTTTATTTTATTTTATTTTATTTTATTTTATTTTATTTTATTTTATTTTATTTTATTTTATTTTATTTTATTTTATTTTATTTTATTTTATTTTATTTTATTTTATTTTATTTTATTTTATTTTATTTTATTTTATTTTATTTTATTTTATTTTATTTTATTTTATTTTATTTTATTTTATTTTATTTTATTTTATTTTATTTTATTTTATTTTATTTTATTTTATTTTATTTTATTTTATTTTATTTTATTTTATTTTATTTTATTTTATTTTATTTTATTTTATTTTATTTTATTTTATTTTATTTTATTTTATTTTATTTTATTTTATTTTATTTTATTTTATTTTATTTTATTTTATTTTATTTTATTTTATTTTATTTTATTTTATTTTATTTTATTTTATTTTATTTTATTTTATTTTATTTTATTTTATTTTATTTTATTTTATTTTTATTATATTTTTTTTATTTACTAATTTTTTCATATAAATTTAGAAAAAGCACCACCCTAATGCTTTTTTATACAAAAGTGTTTGCTTATGATAGACCCTGTGTTGCTTTGTTCTAATTGTTTGGTGTGCCAATTATTGCCCACATCCGCTGTACCAACTCTAAATGGTTCCCTGTTACTCTGATTACTCCACATAAGCGTCTCATGTGTATACATACGAGCAATGAGTAGCTTGAAGGCTGACAATATGCAATCTCTACTTATTAGCATTGTTTAATTGATGAATATTCTAATATCTACTATGTATGTATGTATGTATTCAGTGTTTGCCACATCGTAAATAATTGCTTTTATGCTTTGAGTAAACCCCTTCGAGTGCTTATCGATTGTCATTGACTTTGTTGTTGCTTGCGGCCCATTTGTGCATGATTTTGATTGCTTAAGCTTATTATAACATGTATATATAGATCTTAACCGAAGAGGAATTAGTTGACTGTTTGATGAGACACTTATATGGAATTGAGTAGTCATCATGTATGGATTGAATATTATTGTATTTTAATTTATTAAACTATTTAGAAATTTTTTTTATACGTGAAGGTAATTTTAAGCACTCTTGAAACAATGAAGTGATTGTATATTCGATTTACGTACTTAACCAATAAAATATTTCCAATATTAGGAATTATGGTTTTAAACAAATCAATCAAAAGCTACCACCAAAATAGCTAAGTAAAAGTGGTTCACTCACTTACTTAGAAAAACGTCAAAAAACTGTGGATAAAGTACTAACCAGACAGAATATGAATCAAGTCGATGGTCGAGGCCCTGTGCTCCAATTTCTTTTAAATTGTATATGTTTGTACATAACTGATACGCTTAAGCACTTAGCTATGCTTAAGAAACCGCATATCGGTACATACTTACATGATAAAAGA
Source organism: Campiglossa producta (assembly GCA_964058755.1). NCBI lineage: Eukaryota > Metazoa > Arthropoda > Insecta > Diptera > Tephritidae > Campiglossa > Campiglossa producta. The sequence goes on along the minus strand of CAXKVI010000002.1, from coordinate 15,909,146 downwards.
TAACTTTACAGGCTTTTATTATATAAATCATTAAGATCTAAAGGTGCGTGCATGGAAGTTTTCATAATTAACTTCCCACATGTATCTAAATAAACGTATACTAGGGTGGTCCTTATTTGTACGGCTACTATTTAATCATCAGTTTTTCAAAGAGTCAATCATTAGATAAAAAGAATAATTTTTATTTTTGAGTCTGCATGGGACAGTCTGGACTTTAACAACACTGCAACACGCCTTCCAATCGGAACCAAATTTTGTATGTAATATATCCGAACATAGTGCTATCGCTTTAGAGTGTTAGTTGAAAAGAAAAATCACTTTTATTTTTTGAGTCTCCATCGGGAAATCTAAACTTTGATCCCCATGCGACACGCCTAAACCATCTCTAATCGGCATAAAAATGTATGCGTGATATAGTTGACCGTGGTGCAACCTACTTATATAAGGGCCACCCTAGTGTATACATACATAATTATGCACGCACACGAGCCAGACACAGAATACACATTTGCACAGCTATTACTATATTAGACTGACATTATTTCCAGAATTGCAAACTGTACGTATTTCAGACGAGTTTCGAACATTAGGCTCTGGAACGGCCCACGTCAAGAAAATTTAAATTTAACGACATCATTCTCTGTAGCGAACGATAATCTACACGAACGATCGGTCTCTTGACTTTTCTTCAAGCAGTCACATTCTAGTTTTTTGCTTTCCCGAAAAATTATATTGATATGAATACAGTATAATGTTCGTATACGTTTAAAATATATATACACATAAATATATGCGAATCAACGAGAAAATTATTATATTTAGTACCCCAGAGTAGTGAAATGCACTTGCAGAGTGTGGTGGAATACAAATTAAGATATATCATCGCCCGCTTGCCAGAAGCACGAATGTGCCAATTTTCCATATTTGAGTTAATAGGCTCACTTTTCTTCCCGGAAATTTGCAATGCCATTTTCATGAATGTGTAGTTCAATCGCTTAAAAATTGTGCCAGAAAAATGACGGCGTAACAAAAATATTTAAAAACTGAATTTTTAAAATTTGTAAAAATTTCGTTTTGCCAGAAACATGAATGGGTAGCAAAATTGTTACGTATACGCCATGGCGTCTGTAGTTGAGTGCAGCACATTCATGTTTCTAGCAAAACAAAAAATTCAAAAATTTAGTTTTTAAACTTTTTTGTTGCGCCAGAAACATGAATTTGCTACACATTCGTGTTTCTGGCACAACGAAAATTTTTAAAAAATTACTTTGGAAATTTTCAAAAGATGCATATGCCGAATTTTGAGGAGTTGAAGGAATATTAACGTAAAAACGTTAAATTTCACAAGAGGAATAAACTTTCAAATAAGATTTCCCAAAATTTCAATTTTGGCACATTCATGCTTCTGCCAAGCGAGCGACGATATATTTGTTTGTAAATTTGTATGTATTATCGTACAAGTTTAGCTTAATAAAGGATTTAATTGCTTCAAAAGTCTCATTAAATAAGTTATTTCTGCACTGTCACTATGTAGTATGTGTTGAAGTGTATACGTTTGTAAGAGTGTATGTAGGTACATTTATATGTGCCTTCGTTTGAATATTTATATATTTGCTTAAATTGTATGCCTAATGACACTTATATTAAGTTCTCTACTTATGGTTGAACATTTGTAAATTTATGGTTGGTTATGGCACTCAGCATATGATTTGTTGGAGTGTTAATACTTGAGAATAAGCAAACCATTGCTCATCTAGATTAACGTATACATTCCACATATTTAACTGTGTGCGAGTATTTCATAGATACGTTTACGTACACATATGTATGTATGAGAGAAATATATATAGTATGTACTAAGTGTACGTCTCTTTTTCTTAAAGTGAATATTTGCTTACCTTAACGCTTTAGTATTACCCAGAGAGATATTATACAGATTAGGGTGGTCCTTCTTTGTACGAAGACAATTTTATCAATACATTTTCAAAGGCTCAACCCCTAAATTGATAGCAATATAGCCTAAGATATCACACATAAAATTTTAACCGCACGGGGGTCAAAGTTCAGATTTCACTATGGTGACTCAAAAAATTAAAACGATTTTTCTTTGTATCTAATACACAAAATCGATGGTACTATGGTTGGAGATATTACTTACAAAATTTAGTTCTGACTGGAAACGCGTAAGGGAAAATAAATTTAAGACTACCCCCTGCGACACGCCTTAGGTGTTTTCAATCGGAACCAATGTTTGTAAGTGATATCTCCGACCATAGTGCTATAGATTTTGAGTATGTACTCGTTTTAGATAATAAGAATAATTTTTTTTTTTGAGAAGGGCTATTTGAAGTTTTTATTGATGATGCAACGGAAATAGAAATTGTAGCCGACTTTGCTTATGTTGCAGACTTGCAGGCTTAGGCGATTTTCACCACGATTTTTAGCTGTGCAAAACAAATAGGAGGTGAAATTGTAGGGTCTAGCTAACATTGCCACTTATGACGGTTTACAGGGTTGCCACCTATCCCAATTTTTTTTAAATATAGAGCTAGATATGCTGCAACTTACGGTTGCCACCTAACCGCAATTGATTTATTTTTTCGTATATTTCGGGAACTGCTAGATCGATTTGGATACAATTCAGCATATAGACAACTTGATTCATTCTAAAACTATATACATGGGTGTTGCGGTTTACAGTGTTGCCACCTATCCCAATTTTTTTTTAAAATAAAGCTAGATATGCCAATATGGGTATCAAATGAAAAGTATTTTCGACCGTATTCCAAATATGGGTTGCCACTTTGGGTTGCCACCTAACCGTTATTTACAACCCCTTTTACAATTCTCCTTCCGATCTCTCTTCGCCTTCATACTATCTCTTTCCATTTTTCTCTTCATTCCTCTCTTTCCTTCTACCATGCCCCTCTTCCTCTATATCCCATACGTATAGGCCCCTGTAAAGTTAGGCATAATTCTACCTATGTATACGATATTTTCGGATTGATCGGTTACTGGTCCACTTTCCGAAAGTAAGAAATTGTGAATCCAAACCATTCTCGAATACACTTTATTCATATTTCGTTATTTCTGAATTTAAGAAATTAACTTCTTTCACGTGTACTGGCTACACGCGGTCTTTTTTATACATAGTTATAAGATAAAAAAATCACTTTTATTTTTTTACGTTCCGTTTTTTTGCATAAACACCGACGATTTGATTATAAGGACTACCCTAATACACAAGGGTATGCATGTAGATACCTTTTAATAATTTATTTTATAAGTATTTATCTGGTTGTTATTATGTCACACATTTATCTTATATACAAATACACACATACGTGTACTATTATGATAACTTCAAAACAACTCTCCTTAATATGTGAATATGTCAAGTTGTATGCGTGACTATGCTTTGGGTATGTTCATAAGCACTTGCTCGTTCATTTATAAAAGTGAGAAAGTTTTCGCAAAAGATTTGACTGTGAAAGTAATTAATTTGCTGCTTAAAACTTTGCTGTTAAAAGAGGAATGAAAGTTTTGAAACTAATGTAAAGATAGTCGCAACAACAACAAATGAGTATGTAACTTCTTGTTGCATAACATATGATGTGTTTTATTAGAAGTCACGAAAGTTTGGCATAAATGAAAACGAAATGACACACACTGACCCACCATTTGAATCGTTTGTCTATCGTATGTTACCCTTAATAGATTTTGAGCTATTTATTTTTTTTTAAGATGCTTTGAGGCTTTCGTGTCGTGTCAACTAGAACAAAAGCAATTTCATTGACACATTAGGCCTTGGGAAATTGAGCCCGAAAGCTGTGAATATGAGGTTCATAAGATGATCCCTGATAGTACCGTTGATAAGAGAAGGCTACAAAAGCGGGAATAGCCCCTGCCATGGAACTGCAGTACCACGTCTCAAAATCTAACCACGAAATGAACGTTTGTCGTATTACCCACCCAAAAAAGTACGGAGCCAACCAGAAATGAGCGAAAAGAGACTCCGTAAAAACAAAAGCGCTCTGAAAAAGGAGCCAACGAGCGAAAAGGAAGTCCTAGAGAGAAACGCATTCTAGCCTTTACGGATTTCACTGAAAACATAAGTCCTTACGGATTAAATGAGGTAGTATATTTTGATCACGTAAACTCAGCTTAGAGGAGTCCTAAAGGAACATTATTTTCAAACATTTCAAAAGGCACTTTTGTCTGTCGAACACGCCCCGCAAAACGAGATTCTAATTGTTGGCCAAAAAGATGCTGTATCATACCTAACTGTCTATGGTTAGATTCACTCTTTAAACAATAATCTATAGAACCATATACTATGATTTTCATGAATGTGTTAAACAATCTCTGAAAATTATGCCAGAAAAAGGATTGTTCTTCATGTTCTGAAATTTAAAATTTTTTAAAATTGTCGGTTTTCCAGAAATATAAATGTGAACTAGAGATGGTAGAAATCTTCAATCCCGATTTCGCTTGCAACAAATTTTTATAAAATTTGAGGCACACTCACACGACTTTTAATTCAGAGATTTTGAAAATTTGTCTGATTTGACGTTAACTCCTTAATTTAGCAAACAAATTTTTGCGACCTTAACATCAATTTTTAGAAGTTCATCGTTCTCATTTTATATTTTTTTGAGGTTTCATCTCAGGAAGTTAATTTTTCCTTAAAACTACCGAGACAATGCAGATAAAGGAAATTGAAAAGCTAAAGAAAATGTCAAAAACATATTTTTAAAAAATTACCTTCTCAAAACTTATTTAGTACTAACCCTCCAATCCGTTACATTTAGCTTCCAGAAATGATTTTTTTTCTCAAGAAAAGGCGCTTTCAATTTATCTTATCTTATCTTACTTCTTACTAATATATAAAAACGTAAGTTTGTGACTGACTGTGGATATTTGTTTTTCTTTAACGTCTGAACCAATGCCCCGATCTGTACGAAATTTGGCAGACACATTCTTAGGAGTATAAAGTCTGCAACAGGCATCCTGAAATTTCGATGTATTTATCGATAATATAGTTATCGGTCAAAATGTAGTTTTACGTAAACTTTGGAATATTCCCACAAAATCGGTATCAAACGAAAGGGGAAGACCACAGCTTCTATTTGAACAGAGTTATCTGTCAAAATGTTGTTTCGGGTAAACTTTGGAATATTCGCACCAAACTGCTATCAAACGAAAGGGGAAGACCACGACTTTCTTTTGGACTTTGGTTCATTTCGATATATTTATCGATAACAGAGTTATCTGTCAGAATGAGGTTTCGGGTAAACTGTGGAATACTCTCACAAAGTTGGTATCTAACGACAGGGGAAGAAAACAGCCTTCATTTGGACTTTGGTTCATTTCGATATATTTATCGATAACAGAACTATCGGTCGAAAGGTAACCTTCGAATATTCCCACAAAATAGGTATCAAACGAAAGGGCAAGGGCGCAGGATTCATTTTTTAACCGACTATTATTAGGCTCCCCATGTGTGTTTCACGATCCCAATCTCAAGAAAAGGCAAGCATTAGTTACTATGTTTCTGGATCAGACAATAGTCGGCTTTATCCGTTGTAACTATGTCAAAAAAATATTACTCATACGTCACGTCTTCCCTACATTCAAGCATGTACAACTCAATCGTTTCACAGCTGTCTTACCGAAAAGTACTAAATCACAAGTTTGCCGCACCAAAGCCGAACGTGGTTAGCTTGAACCAGTTACAAATAGTAGCTTCGAGTTAACAGTTGGTGTATCGAATTCTAAAATGACAAAACTAGAAATACTCGTAAAACCGGCAGCTCCACTAAACTCAATAGTGCTTTGCTCAAAGTGATAGCTTTGTAGCACAAACTTGGTGCTTTCTGCATTATTTACAATTCGTTTGTGGTTATACAAAATTTAATGGCGTGCAACAGTATCGCTGTTAGAATGTAGTAAAAGAGTAATTTCTACAATGAAGTAGCACTTGACAATATGAAAACGGATGGATGTGAGCAATAAAAATTACGCACACTTGAAAGCACCGCATACATTTACTCATGCTCGATCAACGCTCAATTCAAATGATTTCAATTGATTTGATAGTTAAGTCAATGTTGCGTAGCCATTTTTCTTTACTGCTCGTATTAATAAAAGCCATCATTTTCATTTCGCTGTCACTGATTGCTTTTGCCTGCGACAAATTTAACTCTTATTATAATTGATTGCAGAAACAAAAGCAGAAGCAGCAATCGCAATTTGTATTCTTTGTCATGATGAGAGAATGTATGTAAGTATGAGCTGTTGGCTGACAGCTCTTCATTTTTGACATAGAATATGTTTTACACGTAGAATGAAAGGTGAGCGAGTCGTAATTCGAGGGCGTGAACCTTTACTGTATGAGTTTTATTACAATCGATGTCTTATAAAAAGTAGTAATCTTATAAAAGTCCAGGAGATTGACAGGAGATATCCTAGAAATTGATCTTATAGTATGGGTATCAAATGAAAGGTTTTCATGAGAGCCTTAACGTTCTTTAAGTTTTATTTCGATACGCAATCCGTTTCGAAGATATCAACCGAAACATGAATGCAATTTATCTGAACTTTTCTTACTTGTATAACTAAATGTTACTCATACGACGTGTGTGACCTATACAAATTGCAAAATTTTCAAGATATACACAAATATTTTTGCTTGAAAATATATTGTTAGGCAAAATACTAAAATGCTTTTAAAACACCAATGTCCTTGCCTCGGGAATACGTTTTCTCGATATCATTGTAAAGAATCCTGTTGTCCTTATAAAAATTCAAAGGCGGAGGTTTGTGACACTAGAAAATAAATTGTTACGCAATATACTAAAATAGTTTTGAAATTTCAATGTCATTTTCTGGTGAATACGTTTTTTCAATATTCTCGCAAAGAATCCTGTTGTCCTTATAAAATATCAAAGGTGAAGATTTGTTAAACAGTCCTTTATATATAGGCAAAATATTAAAATTATGTAATTTTCGAGACCTTAATGAACATTTTTCTGAACTTTGTATTAGCTGGTAGCAAAAACTTTAACGGGTTATTGTTATCCTAAAACAAAAAAATTTCGCACACATGAATAAAATTTATTTGAATTTTTCTTAGTTGTATATCTAAATGTTACTCAAACACCGTGTATGATCTAGAAAAATGGCAAAATTTTCAAGAAATACACAATTATTTATGCTAGAAAATATTTTGTTACGCAATATACCAAAATACTTTTGAAATTCCAATATCCTTTTCTCGTGAATACGTTTTCTCCATATCCTTGTAAAGAGTCCTGTTGTCCTTATAAAAATTCAAAGGCGGAGGTTTGTTACAGAGGCCTTTAAGTAAGGGCAAAATATAAAAATTATGTAATTTTCGAAGCCTTAATGAACGTTTTTGTGAACTTTGTATAAGCCCTGGTAGCAAAAACGGGTTATCGTTATCCTAGCTGAAAAAAACTTCACACACATGAATAAAATTTATTTGAACTTTCTTACTTGTATAACTAAATGTTACTTATACGCCGTGTATGACCTATAAAAAGTGCATTATAATTGCAAAATTAGAAAATATATTGTTACGCAATATTCTAAACTGCTTTTAAAATTCCAATGTCCTTTTCACGTGAATACGTTTTCTCAATATCTTTGGAAAGAGTCCTTTAATCCTTTTAAAAGTTCAAAGGTGGAGATTTGTTGCTCAGTCTTTTAAATATGAGGCAAATATTAGAATTATGTAATATTCGAAGCCTTATTGGACTATTTTGTAAACTTTTGCAAAGAATCCTGTTGTCCTTAAAAAATCTCAAAGGTAGAAATTTGTTACACAGTCATTTATATATAGGAAAAATATTAAAACTTTTCAAACTTTGTATGAACTGTAGCAAAAACTTTAACGGATTGTCGTTATCGCAGAACAATCAAATTTCGAACCAAAATTGTTTCCCATACATTTTTTGATATGCGACAATATATCGTCGTTGCCTATGCAAAACCACCTATAAACGCGAAACCTCGAGATATGTACTTCAATTTAGTGGCCATATCTCCAACAAAGTCCACAGTTCGACCCAAAATCACTGGCCACATACCATTTTTTTTCTTTTCATGCATTTTTACCGATGAATCTGAACCAAATCACGTGCAGCATATTTTACTTGCTTTTGCTTGCCTTTCTCTGGTTTTCTTTACCGAATTTTTTAACAGAAAATGTCATGTTATCTGTGGTCGCAATGGCATATCTTTATTGTTGTCCATATGCCCCTGATACATATAAGCATATGTGCGAGTATTTGTGCGCACACACGTGATTGTATTATATCCTTTCTGCGCCAAATGTGTCTTTCTTTTGGCAATTCCAGTTGAAATTACTTTGGCGTGCCCCGAATGACAATTTTGCTCTCCGCTTGGTGTAATATTATTGTTTTACTTTTGCCTTTTCATTGTTCGTCTTTCGACATTTCGGGTGTTCCTTAAATTGATTTTCTGGGTTGTGATTACTGTCATTCTGTCGAAGATATATGTGTGCTACAATTGGTATATACATACAAATGTTAGTATGGGTATATGACACGTTTGCGCTTAGAAAGTTCATAGTTTTATGACACGTTCCATTAATTAGAAACAGATTTGTGTAATTTTGTTAACTTGATTTGTGTTCTTGATTAACTCCCAGTTGTGCGTTGGTAAAGGTTAATCAAGTTGAGACACTTGAGTCAAAGTATCAATCGTTAATCCCATTTATTTACTCACATCTTCATTGAATTCTAATTTGCGCTATATCAATCCTGAGTTAATATCTAAGATGGGGAACTACCAAAAACCGCATTCTCGCACCACTTAAAGGCGGGCAGTTGCAGATGAGGTGCTCCACCGTTTCCTCCCCCTCATCATCTCTGCAACTCCTACAGCATCCTCGGTACGGCATACCTAATCTTTCTGCATACCTACCAATAAGGCAGTGCCCAGTTAATACAACTATCAATATAGAGCTTTCTCTTCTCCTTAGGGCATAAATGTGTCTTGATCTTTTATGATCCCACTTGGCCAGGTTTGTTTGGATATCCGGCACCCTGGAGATTGTAGCCATCTTTCGTTGGCTTGGCGGAGTGTGTACTTCTTCAGCATTAGCTTGTATGTGGCAATCGGCATACCTAAGCGCTCTTTATCTCGAAGAACCTGCCTGACAAGTGCGCCTGCCCTACAATTTCCCTCAATGTCCCTATGTCCCGGAACCCATGTGAGGTGCACGCGGTTCTGTTGAGCCGTCTCTTGTAGAGATCGACGACAGCTGAGCGTCACTTCAGAGTTGAACGAGTAAGAGTCAAGGGACTAGATGGCCGCTTGGCTGTTGCTGAGAATAACAATATCCTGCACCATATTATTACCTACCTCGGCGACATCTAGCTGTCGATAGCCAGATTTTACAAACCAGCGCCAGTCAGCTACCCTTAATTTCCTAGTGTTTCTTGCTATTGTTGTTTATTTATCTACAGAGTGCTGCCAGTGCAAATTTTTTTAAACTGCTGAAATCTTCTTAATTTTTGGGAGTTTATGTTAACTCCCAAAAGCGGAGTTAAATCGGAATTTGCGCTAATGTAATGTAATGTATTAGATCCTTTGAATAAACCCCTCCTCCAACTCAGCCCCGCTTTAAGCGGCGCGAGAACGCCAGGATTCTGGTATATGGAAAATCCCAACAACTCAGGTATTTTCCATATTGCCCGGTCCCGGGACTGATTTTCCTTGTGATGGTGGTATCACAACGGGCCTTTCAAAACTAGCCTCTGCGGCAGCCACTTGAACCTAACCTAACCTAGGAATCTTGCGATCGACTTTTGACTGACTTTCCGGTAACCCAGCGAGTTAAAACGTAACATGGAAACCTATGAAACACATGGTGAATCCTGAGATCGATTTTTGGGTAACTTTCCGGTAAGCTAAAACATTAAACATTGCACATTTTTCAGAACCCGGCGACAATCCAATCGGTATCAAAAAATCTGGAAATGTCAATATTTTATTTATCAAAAACAGGTTATTTCGTTGATTATACCCTGCGTACTAGTACTAGTATAAGGGTATTATAATTTTTTTCACATAACGGTACTAAGTAGCGACACAAAATAATCGAGATAGATATAGAGTTCCATATATGAAAGTTCTTGGGTCGAAGAGTTGGGTTCATTAAGCCATGTCCGTCTTTCTGTCCGTCTGTCCGTGTATACGATAACTTGAGTAAAAATTGAGATATTTACATACAATTTTGTATACAGGTTACTTTTTGGCCAAGGTAGGTTGCTATTGAAAATGGGCGAAATCGGATGATAGCGACGCCCCCTTTTTCGATATCGAAAATTTCGAAAATCGCATAAATTTACATAATTCAGTAGTTGAAATGGCCAAAATGATATAATTCTATAGGTGAATCCCCCTGGCCATTATATTATGATTTTTCTATAAATTTTTTTAAAGTGGCACCGCCTACTTTTAAGAAAGACATTTTTGAAACTTCGACTGGTCGTAACTTTTAAACTGATTACTATGGAACGATGAAATTTGGTACAAAGGACACTAGTATGGTAGGAGTATACCTGATGAAATTGGATAAAAACGCCCTCCAACCATGCCCACTTTCGATATCGAAAATTTCGAAAATCACCTAAATTGACATAATTCGGTAAAGGAAACGGCTAACATGATATAGTTTGGTAGGATGAATCCCCTAGTCATTCTATTATAATTTTTTGATGAATTTTTAAAAATAGGCGTGGCACGACCCACTTTTCAGGGAGGCATATTAGAAAATTTCACGGGTCATAAGTTTTAAACTGATTATTGTAGATCGATGAAACTTCGTACAAGGTATACTAGCATAACAGGGAGTATACCTAAAGTAATTGGACGAAATCCCTTCCCAACCACGCCCACTTCTGAAATAGAAAATTTCGAAAATCATATGAAAACTACCGCTGGGTATTTAATATTCGGTTTACCCGAACTTGGACTTCCTTACTTGTTTTTAAGTAATATGCTTTTACAGCATAAAAAATCCCTCGGGATAAACGTCGCTAGATATACGAACGTATGGTGTTACATACATGGTGTTAAACGAGTTAAGCATGTGCCATGCTATTGTAACGAGTTTATTCAATTTACTCACAATCCAATTCTCTTTGTTGAAAAAACGCGAATATAGCTTGCAGAGAATGTTTGTTTGTTTTATTGTGATATACATCTGAATACGTGGGAGTGTGTTCCTGCCGCTGGCGATCTATCTAAACAGATTGTATTGCGTGTGTACACAAAAATAAACCAGAAGGATGTAAATAATATATATAACAAAAACAAATGTAACAATAACACGATATATTCTATAGCGACTTATAGTAGCATTTGTGCATGTGTGTGTGTGGCAAACCCATCTGCACTTATGTACAAACATATGTAGCCTCACGTAAGAACAAATCAAATAAATTATATCAGCTGTGAAAATAAATTGCGAATACTTCAACTGACGACTATCAAGTCTCACTCTACAACTCGCGGTGAAGTGATGCTGGCTTTAACAATAGTACACAACTTTCAGGATATTGATGATGATTGCTTAACAAGTAAACAAACCAAACAAAAAAAAATAAAAATTGAAGAAAAAAAAATGTATACAACTGTAGTATTCTTTGGTATGCGCTTTGCAAATAAACAAACGGATTGTTTAAAAATTTTTGCCGACAGAGACAAGCTCGTTTTATGCAAAGTTTATGTCATCATTGAAGCGCTTTCAAATGGTATATTTACTCGGTCTAAGCCCGTGCACGGCAGAACTGGTAATGAGGGTGGTGAAGAGGCGGTCATTGCGCAAATCAAATTATGCGTGAGTATAAGTGACTGAGCACAATCAACGACTTCCATTGATTGGTTAGAGTGATCATAGCGCTCTCACAAGGGCAGCAACAATTCCATTGCTCGAGAGGCCAAGCAAATAGCGTAATCAGCTGCGTGAATTTCTCAGATTTTCGGAGAATTGTCTCACAAGATGCCTAGGCCTGGTCTAAGCTCCCGCTGATGAGTGACAATCAGTCGACTATAAGCTTCACTCAGGATTAGAGATGGGCGTCGCGCTGGGTTCGTGCGTGATCGTAATGAGTCCGGAATCCAAAAAAAAAACACTCACGAAAAAACACGATCAACTTTTTCATTTACTAAACTTTTTTCATTTAAAAATATGTATGCAGCCATGTACAAATAGAAAATATTGCTTATAAGTCTTATAGTACATTTACACTGCACCAAATTTGGTGAATTCAAATGGACCAGTTCGTCACCGTCTACATTGGCAAATTTGCATTTGAATTCACCTTCCCTGAAAGAATCTTCTACCAGGACAAAAAGCCACCCATTATCTGAAAAACAAAACTAGTTGAAATTGTTATTTACAGATGCGCATAGTGCAAACGTTGTCACACGTCATTAAACCATTAAGGTTCTTACTGGGCCACTCTAAATGTGGAACAACCACATTGTTACTATTTCGATGTACTGTGGATTGTATTGTTCGGCAAATTTGGTGAAATGAGGTCAAATGTGGTGGAATTACAAATTTGGAAAATGAGATTTATATGAAAAAAACGCCAAACTTGCAATTTTTCGCCAAATTTGGTGGAGTGTAAATGTACTATTAGATGTATGTATAAGTAGATACCATGCACAAAGTACTTGAAATACAGTTAAATTTTTTATTCGTGCGTGGTACTGCGTGTCGTGTTTTAGTTGCGTGTTAGTGCATATTTTCGAAAAGCAGTTTCGTGAACGTGTCGTGTTACAAAAATCATGCACGCGCCCATCTCTACACAGGATATGTATGCATGTATGATATACTAGTCCTACAATACCGCATTTGACTTAAATTTTAGAATTTTTACAACTGAGTGACAAAAGACTACTCTCAGCATAGCGAAGCAATACGTAAGAGCAACAATTGCTGAATTGCTCAAAGGAAGTAGCAACAAAATAATAAAAACATTTATTTGTAAGGAAAAAGGCTTTCTGCTGCTTTACTTCCCCCTTTCGCACATATGAATGTACGTATGTACATTAGACAGGACCAGGAAATAATTTGTTAATTTATATTAATTTTTTTTTTTTAGAATGTCAGTTGGCAGTTTTAATTTAAAAAGAGAATCAGACCTCAAAAATTTTAACTAGCATTGATAGAACTAAACAAATTTTTATTAATATATATATTTATTTGGTCGTTCTTAAAAATAATATTAAAAAGTTAGAATATATGTATATATATTTTTTTTTGCATGGTTCTTTCTAATGCCCACATACATACATATATTTACATACAATCTTGTTCACATCCATATACATACATATGTACTAGATTTATGCGGATTAACAGAAGTTACGAAAAGGCTGCGAAAAAGTGAAAGAATGTTGTTTTCGTATCCGTAAATTTGCAGGAGCTGTATACAATTTCACACCCACGCAGACAAACATGCATATGCATATATGATATTCCCATACTTCTTTCACTTACGTTTGTACAGGGAATCAGTATGATGTCTATCAATTTCTTCTTAAGTGGAATTGAGTGTTGAGAATTGGCTGTGAAAATTAAACCACAAAATCTTTTAATGTATATTTTGATTCACTTTATTGCTTGTAAGCTTGAGAGGAAAATGTTATTGTTGAGGCAATGCTTAGTACAAATGACGTCAACAAGGAATAGGTGGTTTCAATCGCAGGTTGAAGAAATTGTGGTATGGCATTGTAATTTAGGGGAGCGTAATTCGATCCATTTTGATATTCCCGTTTCCTAGATCGCTCAAGCGTAAGATCGTGTTAGTTTTAGTCCGTTATTTTAAGACCTGGGTATAGAGGGTAACATACAGAGTGCTTAGAAGAAAGAGAGAAAAAAGAAAGGAGTGGTTGATTTTTGAAAGTATGAAATAGTTAGGCGCCAATAAATCAATATACATATATAAAAGAAAGTGGCGTTAGTACAAACACTTATAACCCAAGAACGCCTGCACCGATTTGGATGATGGACACCAATTCAGATTGTTCTCTGGCCAGAATCGAAGAATATCCAAAAAAATTTTTCTTCTATTTTGAAAAAAAAAAAAAAACTAATGACGGCGAAATACCAACAGGTTATCATAACCTCTAACGAGATTTTTTGCCGAGCTTCTCTTTCCAACTTGTGGTGTGTTGCTTTTTTGAGTTTTCCTACAAGTTGGTGGGACCTACAGTTTTTTGCCGACTCCGAACGGCACTTGCTAAGCAAATGAATTTTTTGCTGAGAAGCTTCTCATGGCAGATATGCACCCGGAGAGTTTGCCAAACTACTGCCGAGGGGCGACCCAGTTTAGAAAAATTCTTTTGCTAAATAATTTTTGATGTTACTTTTGCCGGGCATCGAACCGCCACGACTTGGTGTAGAAGGCCGAACACTTAACCGCTACACCACGGCGGCCGCCCCCAAAAAAAGAGAAAAAATGGATTTTCAACTAGAAAAAGACCGATGGTAAAAATTATAATGAAACTTTTAAAAATATATATTTTTTGGTAAAAAATGTCCGCGGATTAACAAACTATCGGTTATAGAAATTTTGATTTCAAAGACACAATTTTACGCAGGACAACGCCTGCGGGGCCAGCTAGTAAATAACAAACAGAAAGGAAAGAAGCTGAGGAATAAAACAAACAGTACCTACACAAAAAAAAGATTTAAATAAAATAAAATAAAAAACAAATAAAATACAATTAGAAAAATTAAAAAAAAACAAATAAAATACAATTAGAAAAATTAAAAAAAAAATAAAATAAAATAAAATATTATAATATAAAATAAAAAAAAAATAGAAAAAAAAATTAAAAATAAAAAAAAAAAATAAAATAAAATAAAATAAAATAAAATAAAATAAAATAAAATAAAATAAAATAAAATAAAATAAAATAAAATAAAATAAAATAAAATAAAATAAAATAAAATAAAATAAAATAAAATAAAATAAAATAAAATAAAATAAAATAAAATGAAATAAAATGAAATAAAATAAAAAAAATAAAATAAAAAAAAAAATAAAAAAAAAAATAAAATAAAAAAAATTAAATAAAATAAAATATATTTAAAAAAAAGGAAAAAAGTAAAAGTTAAATAAAACTAACAACATTCAAAAACATACATACCCATGCAGATACTCAACAAGTAAAAAATAGCTCTTAAAAAATATAATAAAAACCTAACAGTCAACTGATAAGGCCATCGTAAATAACTCACCCCAATAAACCAACTTACAATCGCCCATCAAGCAAATGATCTGCATCAGCAAAAGTGGCCATTACGATGAGCAGGACAATGAAGCTGTTGACTGTGGCGGCTATGTTGCCCTTTTTAAATGTCAACAACTTAACGCTGATGAGCACGGAAGTATCAAAAGTGAAATAACAACAGTTGTAAGCATTAGCAGAAAGCACAACAACAGTTCAGCACATGGGCGTATATTTAAGGGGCAAGTGGGGTCACTGATTATCTCTAAATACAGGATTTAAGATAAGACTGTAACAAATATAAATCGAATTTCTATTTCAAATTCTTTCTCTTTTTCAGCTCAGTCAAGTTCTTATGAGGCTTCCTCTAAATACTGAAAATGTACATGGGAAATATTTCTTTACAAAGAGTGGATCTAAATAATTTTCTGTCTTCCGTGAGTTGCATTCAGGGTGTGCTTGCATGAGATCCGTATGAGTGAAGGTCGCTACATACACCCCATATCACACTAAGAAAGCTAAAACTTTAATAAAATACTGTAACCCCACTCTATAA
Organism: Campiglossa producta; assembly: GCA_964058755.1. Lineage (NCBI taxonomy): Eukaryota > Metazoa > Arthropoda > Insecta > Diptera > Tephritidae > Campiglossa > Campiglossa producta. The sequence continues at coordinate 15,893,290 of CAXKVI010000002.1, read as the reverse complement.
TACAGACAAGCTACACCATTGGCACAGCCCCTAACATTAACTTCACGCTGAAGAGTGCACTCATCAACCTTATCAACTTAATGACTATTACCAGCCGTTACAGTAACAAAGCAACCAAATGAGGCTCAAACAAAAGTGAAAGTGTGGGCAGTGGTTCAGCAAATTCGGGAAAAATCCCATCTGAGTTTGACTTACTCCAACCATCAATATATGTATGTATGTATATTCACTGCGCCTTGTTTTGTTTGTATACACGCGCAACAATGTTTAAGTATGCAATGAAAAAAAAAGCAACAGAAGAAGAAATAAAAAATAAAAAAATGTAAATGATAACAAGTTAAAAGTTAAAAATTTCCATAAAAGCTAACAAAAAAATGTCACTTTAAAAGAAGATGAATGTAGGACAAGGCATCACTTAAAACTTGGCGGCCTTTCAACGAAAAATTTTGAGTCACATTAAATCTAGCGGACGCAGTTAATAAAATTTTAATAGGCTTGAAAAAGTTTCTGCTCCATGTGTGTGTTCAAATTTTAAGAGATATGACGTGAAGATATGAAAGCAAATTTTATGTTGTCCTTCCATGAAAAGTAAACTATAATTTTGTCAAACATTTTGGTTTTTATATTTAGCCGCATACAAATGTTCCATAGTGCAAGAAATTGCGTTATCTTTACTTACCCAAAATGATCCTAAAATGTCCCTAAAATAATCCCAAAAAGACCCTTATATGTTCCCGAAATGATACGAAAATGAACCCAAAACGACGCAAAAATGATCCGGAAAAAATTCCAAATTAACCCCAAATGACCCCAAATGACCCCAAAAGACCCTAACATAATCCCAAAATGATCCAAAAATGATTCCCAAATGACTACAAAAGCACCCTTAAATGTACCCAAAATGATCCGAAAATTACCCCAAAATTATACAAAAATGATCCCAAAATAATCCTAAAATAAACGCAAACAGACCCTCAAATGTTAACAAAATGACCCAAAAATTATTCCAAAATGATCGAAAAATTACTCCAAAATAAACCCAAAATTGTCCCAAATTAAATCAATATGATTCCAAAATAAACTACATATGATCCCAAAAATATACCTTCAATACAAATACAATACTGTAAAATGGTAACCCTGGGCGGCAACCCTACTTGAAAATATTTTAGTTGGTATGTCGGCGAAAATACCTTTCAGTTGATACCCATATTGGAATATCCAGCTCCATAATTCAAAAAATTTGAGATAGGTGGCAACCCTGTACACCCCCCAACTGGCTACCCAAAAGTGTGTAGTCTTAGAATCAACCATGCCACACAGAGCCAAAAATGCCTAATAATATTAATAAGATTGTCTTCATGATCAGTTTTTGGGCAAAGAGGTAGTGGAAATGGTGGAAAGGAAGAAAAAACGATACGGAAATCTCTATGGTTTTATGAGGAAATTCTTATAAAAAAACTTTACATTTAGTACAAAGCTGTAGTTAGACGCTGGCAATCATAAGTACACGATGATCAGATGGTAAACAGCCGGGTTTAGCATTCCAAAAATTGTAAGTTCGATTCTCTCTTTTTTTAGTATGTAATTTCCCTTTGAAAACATTAATACGATGTTCTCTACAATAATGTGAAGTACATCTTCTTGAAAAAAACTATACAGATATCTTATCATTTTTGTTATATTTTATTAGGTACATTTGGCTCTGTGTATCTTTATGCCAAATTTCATTCAAATCGGTCAAGCGGCTCCCAAGATAGTCTGGATATACAAATATTCATATGGTAAACTAAAAAAAAAAAACGCGGTCAGGTGGCATCTCTAGGGGTTACCCTGCTTGAAATTGTCATATTTGGAAATACCTTTAATTTGATACCCATATTGGCATATGTTGCTCGATAATTTAAAAAAATTAGATACCCTGTAACCCGTCCCAAGTGGCAACCCCCAAGTGGATCATTTTAGAATCAACCATACTATCAATGTTCAAAATTTCATCATAGTTAAAACAAATTGAGATAGGTTGCAACCGTTGTGCCCAAAAGTGGCAACACTGAAGTGGGAAGTCTAAGAATTAAGCATACTATCTCTCAAAAGTTCATCGAAAGCGGTCAAGTAGTTCTCGATATATTGCCGGATATACAAATATAATGCGATAAGGAGGCAACCCTAGGTAGTAACCCTACTTGGAAATATTTTAGTGGGCATGTCGCCAAAATTCCTTTTCATTTGATACTCATATTGGCGTATCTTGTTACATAATTTCAAAAAAATTAGTCACAAAGGTGGCAACTTTGCTAACCGCCCCTAGTGGCAACCACCAAGTGGATAGTCTTAGAAATAATCATAGTATCTACATATATGTATTCCAAATTTCAAAGAAATCGGTCAAGCGGTTTCCGGTGTACAATTATACAGATATACTAGATTCGCTCGTTTAATAAAGTTATAAGCTAGACAATCAAAGCTTTATAAGAATATTCAAGTCGTGTTATTTTAACTTTAAAATGCTTAATGTATGTTTGTGAGTATTTCTCTTTAACATTCTAATTTTTTAAAATATTTTCATAATAGTATTTGACATATTAATTATATTGTTAAGATCTACACAAATCGAATTATGTTTTTACGGGCTGGAGGCGGCCAGGAAGTCGGTCGCTTTCGCATGTAAAATAGGAAAAAGCGAAAAAGAAAAAGGTATAGGTGTGGGTACACATGTATGCGCGAATACGAGGGGGTGCTTTTAGTATTTAGGCGTATTGCCTAAACAAATTACATACACGTATATCTGTCTCACACTCTGAGAAATTTAAAGAGCTTACTAATAAATAGCACAAATGAAATGAAACCATTCAACTTAATTAGCGCCATGAAATTAATAAAGTTGTCACATTATTTTATGTAAGAGAAAGCATTGTTTAACAGAAAAAATATATGTGGCAAAAAAAAGTAAATTACTGCACTATGGCAACCATACAGCTATGCAGAAAGACATGTGCTCACCTAATCCCCGCAAATAATGTGTAACTTATATAAGTCTTACTTTTCTTGGCTAAGTTTTCTCTAGAATACTCCAAGAGACGAGCTCTGATGATGATTAGTTTATAGACTGTGGCCTTTGTTTGTTGGTAGAAAGTATTAAACCAGCATATCAACACTACCGCCATATTCTTTATTTCTTACAATCACTTTCAACATTTTTTGCTGTCTACATGTTTATATCTACTTATACTTAATTGCACTCATTCATATACTCAACAATTTTTTCCGTCATCTCTATTCATATGAAGGACTTCATAACAAATTCAATTTTATATTCAAAGCATTTTAATGCAATTAAAAAATCATTATTAGCACGCTAATCTGTTTGTTGTCTCTTCTACATCGTCACCGATTCTGAACCATGCTATGCGGGTGTTGTAGCAACCATTAAGCCGATCTGGGTAGGGCAATCCTGTTAGAGACAGCAAAAAAAATAAGTATTTTACTCACATTAGATTGTATTCAGTTGATGAAGCCTATATATACGGTTTTTGACCTGCAGGACATGTGTTACTTTACATTCAATTTAAGAAGTGAAGTGAAAATTGTAGGGTTGCAAAATAATATAAAATAAAAAATAAAATAAAATAAAGTAAAATAAAAAATTATACAAGACATAGGAAAATAAAAACTAAACAAGGAAAAAACTAAAGAAAAAATAAAAAAAAATAAAATAAAGTAAAAATATAAGATAAAAAAAAAAAATAAAATTAACTAAAATTAAATAAAATAAAATAAACAAAAAAAAAATAAAATAAAAAAAAGTAAAATAAAAAATTAATTAAATTAAGACATAGGAAAATAAAAACTAAACAAGGAAAAAACTAAAGAAAAAATAAAAAAAAATAAAATAAAGTAAAAATATAAGATAAAAAAAAAAATAAAATTAACTAAAATTAAATAAAATAAAATAAACAAAAAAAAAATAAAATAAAAAAAAGTAAAATAAAAAATTAATTAAATTAAGACATAGGAAAATAAAAACTAAACAAGGAAAAAACTAAAGAAAAAAAAAAAAAAAAAAAAAAGTAAAAATATAAGATAAAAAAAAAAAATTTAATTAACTAAAATTAAATAAAATAAAATAAACAAAAAAAAAATAAAGTAAGATAAAATAAAAAAAAAATTGAATAAAAAAAAATAAAATAAAAAAAATTAAATAAAAATAAAATAAATTAAAACGAAGTAAAATAAAATAAAATAAAATAAAATAAAATAAAATAAAATAAAATAAAATAAAATAAAATAAAATAAAATAAAATAAAATAAAATAAAATAAAATAAAATAAAATAAAATAAAATAAAATAAAATAAAATAAAATAAAATAAAATAAAATAAAATAAAATAAAATAAAATAAAATAAAATAAAATAAAATAAAATAAAATAAAATAAAATAAAATAAAATAAAATAAAATAAAATAAAATAAAATAAAATAAAATAAACTAAATTAAAATACAATAAAATAAAATAAAATATTATAAAATAAAACTAATTTAAATAGGTAATACAAGTAATTTTCATCTAAGCCTTTCCGATTTTTCCGACAGGGTAATAATACCTTAGCTTTACCAGCTAATTAGAAACATCAGAAAATAAGTAGCGGAAACTGCAAATTATATGGAAGCCTCCATCTGCCAACTTGTATTTTTCTCCGTGTGAGTTTGCTTGTGTGTTTGTTTTTATAGCTTTAAAAGGCAAATATAATGACATTTATATTAGTTTCCCAAAAATTTATGTTCTAAGTCATAGTTAAATCTGATCTTGATTTAATATCTTGCGGATTGTTCACCCGTCACCAGTTTCGAAATGTTTGTCCATCAATGGAATGCTTCTCAAAGGAAAATTACCCAAAATTAAGTCCTGTAACTACACTCAACATGCATATCCTAAAACGTCTACGCAGTTCATCACTCTCCTAAATAAAATCAAAAGGTGCTTCGCATGCGCAACAAAAAGTACGTATTAGTTGTCATAGCTGCGAAAAACACGATGAAAATCCACCATTAATATACTCATACAATAGAGCTCAACGAATTTATGCATTACGTGATCTCATCATATGAGCTGGAAGAAATGTTAAAATCTCGAGATTTATTGCTTTTCCACGGGAATTACACTAAATACGAGCGTTAAAATAAAAGTATCAAAAAAGCATAAAATGAACAAAATTGAGACGTTCTAACTTTTATTTGCTGCTATATGAAGATTTTCTTTCCCCTTTCTTATAACTTCAGAAACATAAGGAGTGTATCATACATATATGTATGTGTATTCTTACGAAAATAAATTGAGACAGGTGCCATGATGAAATGATGTCACGAAGTGAGTAACAGTAAAAAGCAGCTTAGTTAAGAATTGGGTGGTGTTGTTTTGAAGATGATGCGCTAACCCGATTACATACAAATATACATACATACATGTAAAATGATGTATCGTCAGACAGGATAATCTCATTTGAGTGTGGAAGCACAACGAAAACGTCGCGATGAAATTTTAAGTGCATAAGTCAAAGGCACTTATTTTTCTATACACTTTCATAAGTTTATAAGTGTTACTTCAAAATTCAAATTCGATATGATTCATATTGAACAAATAAACCCACTGGCGGGACAGTTGAAATAGTAACTGAGGTTGATGTCTGTGACTTTAACTAAGAAAGGACTATCATTTATTGGTAGGTTTAATTTTCTAGTTTTGAGAATATTCCCAAGTTAGTTGGCTATTATAAACTGAATCAACCAAGAAAAACAAGTGAATAGGGTAGCACATATGTATGTACATATGTACGCCTACTGATCAAGGTCTGAAACCGATTAAAATAACGTTCGGGTTACGGTTTCGGTTTTGCAACGTGTTTCGGTTTCGGTTCCGGTTTCGTTCTTCAACATTTATTTCGGTTTCGGTTACGGTTTCGTTCCGGTTTCGGTTACCAAATAAAAACACAAATAAAATAAATTTTACTACTAAAATAGTCAAGTACCTATGTAGCTTCGAAATAGATCTGAATTTTCATAACTTTTTCCTGCTGCCATGATGGGATTTCTCTAATATAATAATAAATTTTATTAACGCTATGCATGGATGAAATTTCTGCAAAACAAATTCCTAGAATTAACTCTACTTTTTTATTAGAAAAATATTAAATGAAATGTATAAATCGCCAAAAACATTAATATGAGTGGTGCTTTCTGAGTCAAGCCTGAACATTTCGTTTTCGTATCTCGTAAATTTTTTTCGGTCAACTATAATCAAATTTCCTCTTTCAGAATTTTTATACTAAGGTTAAAACGCGTATTTTGTAACCTTGCTCGACAATCCTCCCTGAAAGTTTTCAGAGTACCTGTTTGTGCCCACTTAAAGAAGTGATACATTAAAAAAATTCAAAACCGTTTGGAACCGGTTCCGGCTTTTGAAACGGTTTCGGTTTCGTTCTTTTCCAGATCAAAATAACGGTTACGGTTTCGGTTTCGGTTTTGAAAAATGAATCGGTTTTAATCGGTTACGGTTACGGTTTCGGTTTCGGTTTCAGTCCTTGCTACTGATTGCCAAAAAGCTCCACCGATGTAGTTGGCTCGCAGGTATTGTTTTGTGTGCCAATCGACAGCACTTTTTATGCTGCACATGACATCCGGTTGCATTGTTCACATTTAAATAGATATGATTCAATTTATACTCATATTAAGTACACTACCGGTAGAAATATTATGAAAATCATAAAATAGTATGTTTGCTACATTTATCTAAAATTGTCAACCAATTGAAAATGGGCGAAATCGGATGATAGCAACGCCCCCTTTTTCGATATCGAAAATTTTGAAAATAATACAAATTGAGGTATTTGCATGAAATTTGGTAGAAAGATTATATTCTGGCCAAAGTAGCTTGCTAGAGAAAATGGGCAAAATCGGATGATAACCACGCCTCTTTTGTCGATATCGACAACTTCGAAAATCACATAAACTGACATAACTTGACTAAAAATTGAGATATTTGCCTGAAATTTGGTATATAGGTTACTTTTTCGCCAAGGTAGGTTGCTATTGAAAATAGGCGAAATCGGATGATAACCATGCCCCCTTTTTCGATATCGAAAATTTCGATATCACATAAGTTAACATATCTCGGTAGCTGAAATGGCTAAAATGATATAAATTTATAGGTGATTCCCCCTGGTCGTTCTCTTATGAGTTTTCCATAAATTTTTTAAGGAAGCCATTTTTGAAAATTCGACTGGTCGTAACTTTAAACTGATTACGATAGAACGATGAAATTTGGCACGAAGCATACTAGTATCGTTGGGAGTATAAGTGTTGAAATTGGATAAAATCGCCCTCAAACACGCCCACTTTCGATATCGAAAACTTCGAAAATCACCTAAGTTGACATAATTCGGTAACGGAAACGGCTAACATGATATAGTTTGGTAGGATGAATCCTCTAGTCACTCTATTATAATTTTTTGATAAATTTTTAAAAGTAGGCGTGGCACCGCCCACTTTTCAGGGAGGTATATTTGAAAATTTCACTGGTCATAACTTTTAAACTGATTACGGTAGAACGATGAAATTGGTACAGGGTATACTAGCATAATAGGGAGTATACCTGATGTAATTGGACGAAAACGCTTCCCAACCACGCCCACTGGGTATTTAATTTTCAGTTTACCCGAACTTAGACTTCCTTGCTTGTTGTTTTTGTTAAATATCTACTACACAGAAAAAATTGCTTGTTCTATTCGATTCAGTGTGAGCCCCTCAAATTAATATCGTTCGGACTAACGTTTTATTTTCGCCACCACAATGTATAAGGTACACCACAATAGCCTCACATAACGTTTACATTATTTAGCTCATAGATTGTAAATTCAATGCGTCAATCTTCAATGCCAATAACCTGTATGCAAACCTACTTATTACACAAATTTGTTTTGTTTGCATGCTGTTGTTGTTTCCCTGTTGCTATTGTGAGTGCTGATGTTGTGTTGTTTCTCCATTGTTTCTGTTGTTGTCATATGCCACCTGCTGGCATCAACATCAATACCCATCAAATACAAACCATGAATGCCGCATTGTGTTGCATTTGTGTGAAACTTTTGTATAAGCAAACTGGCAGCTCTATTTTCCGGTGCGCTCACACTCACTATGCAACACAATGACAGCTGCGGTCTCATTGTTT
>CAXKVI010000002.1:15864775-15877370 GCA_964058755.1 Campiglossa producta | reverse complement strand
AGGCAGGGTTGCCACTTAGGGTTGTAACCTAATGGCAATTTACAGCCCCTTCTTCCCATCTTTCTTTGCCTTCGTACCATTTCCCTCCCTTTTTCTCTTCATTCCCCTGTTACCTTCTACCACACCCCTTCTCCTCTATATTGTTAATTTAGCCATAATTCTACCCACGTACCGAATTCGAAGGAAAATACTCAATGTGTAAGATATTTTCGATATGATCGGTTCCGTGCTCCACTTCCCGGAAGTAAGAAATTTTGAATCTAATCCATTCTCGAATACTTCTTATTCATATTTCATTATTTCTGATTTTATAATAATAAAATAAAATAAAATAAAATAAAATAAAATAAAATAAAATAAAATAAAATAAAATAAAATAAAATAAAATAAAATAAAATGAAATAAAATAAAATAAAATAAAATAAAATAAAATAAAATAAAATAAAATAAAATAAAATAAAATAAAATAAAATAAAATAAAATAAAATAAAATAAAATAAAATAAAATAAAATAAAATAAAATAAAATAAAATAAAATAAAATAAAATAAAATAAAATAAAATAAAATAAAATAAAATAAAATAAAATAAAATAAAATAAAATAAAATAAAATAAAATAAAATAAAATAAAATAAAATAAAATAAAATAAAATAAAATAAAATAAAATAAAATAAAATAAAATAAAATAAAATAAAATAAAATAAAATAAAATAAAATAAAATAAAATAAAATAAAATAAAATAAAATAAAATAAAATAAAATAAAATAAAATAAAATAAAATAAAATAAAATAAAATAAAATAAAATAAAATAAAATAAAATAAAATAAAATAAAATAAAATAAAATAAAATAAAATAAAATAAAATAAAATAAAATAAAATAAAATAAAATAAAATAAAATAAAATAAAATAAAATAAAATAAAATAAAATAAAATAAAATAAAATAAAATAAAATAAAATAAAATAAAATAAAATAAAATAAAATAAAATAAAATAAAATAAAATAAAATAAAATAAAATAAAATAAAATAAAATAAAATGAAATAAAATAAAAAAAAATAAAAAAAAATAAAATAAAACAAAATAAAATAAAAAAAAAAAAAAAATAAAATAAAATAAAATAAAATAAAATAAAATAAAATAAAATAAAATAAAATAAAATAAAATAAAATAAAATAAAATAAAATAAAATAAAATAAAATAAAATAAAATAAAATAAAATAAAATAAAATAAAATAAAATAAAATAAAATAAAATAAAATAAAATAAAATAAAATAATATTTTCGGCTATTGTGCTATCGATTTTGGGTGTTAGATTAAAAAAAAAATCATTTTTATTTTTGGAGTCTCCATAGGGTAATCTAAATTTTGACCTCCGTGCGGCACCGTATCCAATCGGGATAAAAATGGAACGGATCTAGGGGTGAGACTGAAAAAAGTCGCACATTCGATCATAAGGACCACCCTATGGTACAGGTATACTCTCAACGATACTAGTATGCCAAATTTCCAGTCGAATTCTAGCAACAACGAAAGTATTCCAGCAATGTTTCAGAAAAAAACCATAGAAATCTCAAAAATAATTAAGAATATAACCAAGTAAATAATATGACTAGATATAAATAATCTTAAGTAGAAACTCAAAGTCATCTCAACTGAATACATAACAACAATGATAGTTAAGAAGTTGTAGAAAAGATGATTAGGAAAGTGTTAACAACACTTTTGTATATTATTTATTGTTTTTGTTTTTGCAAACTTTGTATAGAGAAACTGCAGGCTTGAACACCTTCTGGAGCAAAACAAAAACCATGTTGAGATTGTATTGGCTGAGGCAAAGTGGGTCAAACACGCAATAAAATAATGGGACAAAATAAAAAACAAAGACAAAAGTTAAATAAAAAAATGTTCAAATGAAATCTGTTGAATGTAGTTAGACGGAAGTTTGGTATGAAATAAAACTTAGTAGCTATGCTTGAAGAAGCTTTACAACTGTGTCTGGAAAGTTTTGTGAAATATAAGGATACATTTTCTTGTTTGTTACTATGTCTGGTAAATTTGCTGATCATTGTTCTGTGCTGATCAAGATTTTTAGTTGTAATGTAGAAGACTAACACAGTTCGCATAGAACTGAACTGTGTTAGTCTTCGACGATACCAAAAAAAAAACAAATAAATGCTTTATCCACAAAAATGCCTTACCTGTGTATATTACATTCATACTTACAATACAGCTTCTTTCCACAAATGTACATAAAAATATCTTTAGAAACAATGCACTAAAGAGTTTGGCTTATACAAATTATATACATAAGTTACGGAAAGCAAAACACTTGGAATGTTTTGCATATTTTGCAAAAACCAACAAAATGCAGATTTACTTTTAAATTTGCTATTTGAAACATATGTGACCCCATATTAGCCTTTTTCGATGACCTTGCACTATGCTAATTTCCTACCTATGCTGGTATGTGCCAATATTTGCTTTTGCATTCTTATCGATTTTAGCATTTGCATACAACCATATACAACATTTTATTTCAAGGCATCATAAGTTCGTGTGGACTAATCGAAGTTTGAGATCATCATGTGGCAATATTTTGTTTACCATTTATTTATTTTTTTGTAATTCAGCTTTATTTTGCTATTGCCTACATATTGAATATGCTTGTATTTGGTCTTTCACAATTTTTATTCATATCATATCGTTGGCAAGGTATAAATGCAATTGTATGGGTATAAAAAGGCATTATGGACGTTTGGTCAGTGTTGGAAATGCTGTATAGAGTGTGTGTGTAAGCTCATGCAAAATTTTGTTTTGCAATATTTGGAGCTTTTGCTGATGCATCTATTTATATATTTCATATTAAGCTGCAGTGACCTGAGTGTGTGTACTTCATATGGTGCCTTAAGTGGTTTTTTATATGCATTTCAACTATGGTCGAATACTTTAAATATAAGCTACGAGGGCTACCCGAGAAGTTTTATAAAATATATTCATTACCTTGCTTTACCATTATGAAATTTTCGATTATCGACTAAACGGTTGGGTAGGACGAAGTACTATTATAATAACAACAATCGTGGTTTGTCTTATCGCTGTATTTTTCACAGCTTTTGAAGCTTCTTTTTGGGCATAAAAGCTTTCAAAGGAAAGCATGGTAATCTAATGTAAGCAAAGCCCGTAAAGCAAGGGTGCACTGGGCCAACAACTTAACATTTCGTTCTTACACATGTATCGTTTTCCTTCAAATTCGGTACGTGAGTATAATTATGCCAAAATTAACAGGGGCCAATGCAAATGGCATATACAGGAAGATGGGCGTGATGGAATGGAGGGGAATGAAGAGAAAAAGGGAGGGAGATAGGGTAAAGGAGAAGAAAGATAGGAATACGAGTTGTAAAAGGGGTTTTAAATTGCGGTTAGGTTGCAACCCTGCGTGAAATTATCATATTTGGAATACCTATGAAAATACCTTTCATTTGATACCCATGTTGGCATATCTAGCTCTATATTTAAAAAAAATTGTAAAGGTGGCAACCCTGTAAACCGCCCTAAGTGGCTACACCAATGTATATAATCTTGTAATGAATCAAGTTGTGTATGTGCCAAATTTTAACCAAATCGGTCATGCAGTACCCGAGATATACGAACAAATAAATAAATTGCGGTTAAGTGGCAACCCTAAGAGGCAACCCTGCTTGAAATTATCTTATATAGAATACCGTCGGAAATACCTTTCATTTGATACCCATATTGGCATATCTAGCTCTATATTAAAAACAAAATTGGATAGGTGGCAACCCAGTTAACCGCCATAACTGGCAACACCCTTGAAATCTGCTCGGCTTAACTATTATAATTTGTGCAATGTTAGCTTGATCCTAGAATTTCACCTGCTATTTGATTTGCGCAGCTAACCATCGTGCTGAAAAACGCCTACGCCTGAAGGCATGCAACATACGAAAGTCGGCTACAATTTCTATTTCCGTTGCATAATTTCCGTTGCTTTATCAGACATTTTCTCAAATTTTACTCTCAAACAAAACTTCATATCGCCGCCTAGGAAGTTAACTTCAAAAATTTTGAAATTGCGACAAAAATGTCAGATTGCTATTTTATTCAAACGTGTTTAGAATCTTACGAATAAAAATCCTCTTTTATTATGTTTCTGTTAAGCAATGTCCGTTATGCAGAAAAAAGTAGCCCTAGTAGAAGAAATATTTCATTTCATATTCATACAAAAATATTTTATTTTCTTAAGTTTACATAAGCTCTATGCATATGCTTGTTATACTACTCTGTCATACCACTTAGCACAACATGTGCTAGGTATTAGGCACACAATTCAAGGTATCTGCCAAATGCAAAAGCAATTTATATAACAACAAAAATTTTGCTGACATTGATATTTGCCAACATCCGGAATAATGAGAGGCTATGACTTGGGAGTTTCACAGGTGTGCTTGATGTGAATAAAAAAAAAAAAAAAATTTTAAATAATCTCTGCTTGCTTGGGTGCATATGACGTAAACCATATATTGCTAATGTATGTATATGACATATAAGTTAACATAAAAAACCTGAATTGTCTTTAAACCATGGGTCGGCAGATTTGTAAATGCAGGTGTATAAGTGAGAACGCTTATACACGCGCTGTGATCGTCCGAACTATATTTTTAACATTCGCTGACCAAACAAGCGACACCCCCACGCGATGTGGTTTCGCCCCTTGCCTAGCGACGACTAAATCATTTGGTAAACAAATGATGAATCCAACTTGTTTGACTGATCTTAAGATCTATGGGGCGCCGATGCTTGCTTTAAACAAAAAATAATCTAGTAGCATTTCAATCGATTCCAACACCATTATTTTCATCTCATTTTGCATGCATGTCCAAATAGCTGAGTGTTGCTTTTTTTGTTGCTATTCTAACTCACATTTAACATACTTATGTATCTATTTGCATATCGGCCATTTGACAAAGGTGCTGGCGCTATTGCTTTTCGCTTTGCTTGATGTTCTTTTGATCTTTCTCCTTCCAGGAAATCTCTTTTATTCTTTTTTTTTCTGTTTATATTACTATTTCAGTTTTACTGTCAAAAGTCAAATCAACCGTAGCATAATTTATTTAGTTTAGTTCTTTTCTTGTTCTCAGAAACCAATGTCATTGCTTTAGCTTTCTAGTTTCACTTCATTACTACGCAGCATTTGTTGACGCATTGTTTGGTACGTGAGGATATTATGCTGTGGACAATAAAAACTGACGCAGTGGCAGCATTTCGGTTTTATGTTTCGACACTTTACGTTTGAACACAATGGAACATCATTTAAGATAACGTACATTAGCAACAAACGGAATTAGATTTTTATATCTGACGTTGTGTTTTTATTGTGATATACATACTTATAAGCGGTTTATAAAAAAATCCAACTCTAATTTAGATCCCTAGTTTAAGTAGGTAAGCTTTCGCATGTCTCAAATTTAATCAGTACCTATCAGGGTACCAAGCTAGGTAGAGTAAATATCGAATGTGAAAATATAAATATGCGACTAGCCTACAGCGACAGTAACTAGTTTGTGCACCAGGCCCAACTAGGCAGTCTTTCGTCTTTTTCCAGATAAGCAACTGGTATTGTTTACGTGTTGATGTCCTACAAAATATCAACTGCCAGATTGCGACAGTCATGCCAGTCATCTGCTAGTCATAATGTAATGGAATTATTCTAGTTGTGAAATACCAGTTCCTTACTAGTTCAACCTGGACTATTATGATTTCCATAAAATGTAGCAGTTCCGTACTAATCAAAAAAGGACTAGTTTGAATATCGTACTAGTGCAAAATTCATTGAGCCTGGACTAGTATGATTTCAACCAGAAATCAATAGTCGCATTGTTTTCACGACTTACAATTTTTTTCTGATTTGTCTTCAAAGAAAATTTTTTAAAATTTTCGTTGAGTCAGAAACTGGAATGTATAGAAAAATTTTTATGTATACGCCATGGTATCTGTGGTTAAATACAATACATTTTTGTTTCTGGCTCAACGAAAATTTTTAAAAATTTATAAATTCGAGACGATCGATCGAATTGAGTTACAGAAACGCAGTACAGACCCGAGTCAGAACATTTCTCAGCAGTTTCTAAAACGACTTTCTTCACTGACCAGTTAATGGATGTCGTTGTTTATGCTCAGTCACTCACTTTGCAGCAACGACTCAACAACATACGAGGTTGCTTCGGTACTTGCTAGTGAGCGAAGGAGCTAAAATAGATAACTTAGCTTGATTGGCGCGATTACCGCTATTTCACTAGTACACCCTCATTTCCAAATCTGCCAGGCCCTAATCTACATATACCCCGGTCATATGAATAATAATATTAATTTCTTCTTCTGATGTATCGGAGTTACCTACATACAGTGCAATGTGTCGTAGAAACGACATTGACTTTAGAAACCTTGCTAGCATAATAAGGAATAAAACATGACCAAAGCCTACCTTTACAAAAGTGGACCAAATATCACCAAAACCGTATGCAAGTTTGCGTGTGACTGCGGATGTTTGCGGTTCTTGAACGTCTGAACCAATGCCCCGATATTTACGAAATTTTGCAGACAAATTTTTAGGAGTATAAAGTCTGAAATTTCGATATATTTATCGATAACTTAGTTATGGGTCAAAATGTAGTTTTACGTAAGCTTTGGAATATTCGCACAAAATTGTTATCAAGCGAAAGGGGAAGACCACAGGGGTGTAAAAGTAGGTCGCCTCCCAGTTGGTGCACCCTGGGTAACGCTAAATGACCTACATAGCCTACACGGCTAGTTTTTTGTATTGCCGGTTCTACGAGAACGGTACCAGTACTTGTGCTGTACCCATCGTGCCGAAACGACCCGGGCCGTTTTCTTATATCGACCCGGCCAAGAGCAATACACTCGGGGTGACCCTGTCTGACATTTAGGCAGAGCTACACCTCGCTACAACAACAACAACCACAGCTTTCAATTGGACTTTCGCTCATTTTGATATATTAATCGATAACATAGTTATCGGTCAAAATGTGGTTTCGGGTTAACTTTGAAATATTCTCAGAAAATTGGTATCAAGCGAAAGGGGAAGAACACAGCTTTCATTTGCACTCTGGTCCATTACAATTTATTTGTCGATAACAGAGTTAGGGGCCGTTCAAGTATTACGTTAGCAGATTTATTAAAATGTCAACCAGGAGGGGCCCTCAATGGTATTAGTGCGATATGAGTATCAAATGAAACGTGGTGACAAGTTAACGTGTGGACAGGACAACGTCTGCTGGGTCTGCTAGTTTTCTATATTTTCTTTACTGGGACTTCAAGTAGCTAGTCTAGTTGAAAACCCGATGGTAAGATTCCCAACTAACCGAGCATTTTGAACAATATTTCTAATTTGCATAACATCTTTGTTTCTATATCTGTGCATTTGATCCTATGTAACATGTGTGCGAAGTTTCATTGTTCTAGGATTACGGTAGCCCGTAACGATTTTTAGTTAAAGTTTTAGGTAGAAGGTAGCTTATACTAAGTTCGCAAAAAACTACGTTAAGGCTGTGTGACAAACCTACATCTTTGAATTTTAAAGGATAGCAGGATCCTTTACAATGATATTGAAGGCGTTGACGAGATAAGGACATTGGAATTTCAAAAGTATTTTAATAGATTGCGTAACAATATGTTTTCTAGCAAAATTAATTGTGTAGATCTTGAAAATTTGCAATTATAGTGCACTTTTATACGCCATACACGGCGTATGAGTAATATTTAGTTACATATTCAAGTATGAAAAGTTCAGGTAAATTTTATTTAGGATAAATTTATCACATTTTTACACGGAAGAATTCTCTTATAATTCTACAATAATATTCCGATATTTACTCGCATCCCTGATATTAATATAGACTTATGCATATGTTCATATTTCTTTCTCTTTCTTGCAAATTCAAACTCAAATAAAAATTGATAACCACATGTAGGTAAATGTACTTGAAAATATTGAGCTTCATTAAACTTAGGGAGACGAGTTACAGAAAAAATAAATTCAAATTTCTCTTGACATAAATTTAACACACTGGTTTCAAAATCAAAACCACTAATTGCTAGAGTCACGTCAAGTACTCGTATTTCGCCAAAGTCGTGCGACTTAGCATTAAGTAATACAAATTGTTCACTAATTGTTGAGGCGGCAGCTATGCGTGCCACCGCTAATGCTTCACAGTAATGTTGGTGCCACAACTAATGTGTGTTGTTAACGATAGCAAAATATTTTGTAAGATTTCGCTAAATGTAAGCCACATAACGTTATGTACATACATCAATGTTTGTTGTTGTCTTATGACGAAATATTTAATATATTAAAATTTACAGTAAGAAGTTGGTACACACATATTAAAATAAAGTGCGCAAACTGATATATACTTAGTTAAGAAAAATTTTGAGATGTCTACAAACTTTAAACAAAAGTGATATTAAATTTTCAAGCAAAAGGAAAATTAATCACTGCTAAAATTTTTCCTTTTCTCAACTCCCTCTTTCGTTCTACATAGCCGTAAGTTAGTATGCATTTTACTACAAAAAAACTTGACCCCCAACTTTTCGCTTTCAGACTATTAAATTCGTCAAAAGCAAACTAACCGAGCGAAAATTGTATCTCCCGTCCACCAGTTTTTTTTTTTTTTGTTTATCTTGTAGCAATTAAAGTTAATGTGCAGACACCTAAGAAAACTTTTAAAACATTTCTCACTCACAGTCACATAGGATGAGTGAGACTGAAAACTTAGTTCGACGAACTTGAATGGTGATGACAAAAAAAACTTAAGACTGTATGTATTCATAAAGTTCAACTATAAGCAAATGAGCTGGCTTAAATATGTATTGCTGATGATGAAGTTTCTACACAACCAGACGTTAAGTTTTAATGACAGCCCAAATTGCCAGCAGCAGTACTGGCTGACAACTCTGGAGTTTCGAGTGAGATTTTTCTTCAACAAATGTTAAATTTCAGGGAAGAACATAAAGAATTGATAGTTTGTAATGATATGAAAATTTTTTTGGTGGTAAAATATTGCGGACGCCGTGATAGAGTGGGTGGGGTAGTTGTATACCATACATAATGTCTTGGGTTTATACTTATACTTGGGATAAATAACATCAATTAAATCGGAAAATAGAAAAAAACGTTTAAATTCCATGCACATATGAAGACATGCATGGATGAAGGGGGTATGTCGCATTCTCACTCAATTTCTGTTTTTGGCATTGGTGAATAGTGTTTATGCAGATCTATATTTCTGTCTTATCAGAATCTGCCTATCGTGAAAATTGTAGAAGATAATTCATGGATGAAGGGGGTATGTACACAACTTTTCAATATTAATTGTGGAAGAAGGGGGTATGTTCCGATTTTTTTCATATAAAACACTAAATATAAGCTTATGCTTTTTATTGCATATTATGCAACGTCTTTTATGGCTTTGCATAATTTTTTTGTCAGTTTTCCATAAAGATTCGAAAAAACCTCAAATGTTTAAGCAAAACTTTAAAGCCGATTTTCTCGTTTCACTCAAAATTCGACATACCCCCTTCATCCATGCATGTCTTCATATATGATGCAATGTACAAATTAATGAAGATAGACATGCATCCACATATCAAATTTTTTGGAACGAACAAAGGAATCCAATGAGCCACGAGAAGTATACTGCTGTAGTGAAATATATAAAAAAGTTTACTGGAAAGAAGGCAGAGAGACTAAACATGCAATATCTCATTGGCTGTTGAATGTAAAAAGGGTGAAACCTGGTATACATCTACATTAACTTCTTTCAACTTCGATAATTTACGATACATTAAAAGAACTTGGCATAGGGCACAGTATTTATTGTGGAATCAACCACGCCCACTTTTTGGTCCCTACATAAGTTTTTACAAGTCATTGGGGTTTGTGCCCGGCCCTGCAACTCACGACTACAGCTAGGTATTTATGGTCTTTCATACTTGTTTGACTTGAAATTGTTCTAAAATCTACACAAAAATTAGCAGACAGATTTAGACTCCTCTTCAATTATAAGTACCTGGGTGACCGATCTTGCTTGGTGCTATCAATTAAGCGCTAATTTTACTTACACAAAATGATCCCAAAATGATGCAAAAATGATACCAAAATAATCCTAAAATGATCTCAAAAATACCCTTAAATGTTCCCAAAATGATACAAAATTTAACCAAAAACGACCCAAAAATTATCCGAAAATGATCCCAAAATGACCCTCAAATGATTCCAAAATGATCCAAAAATGAGTCTCCAATGATTACAAAAACACCCTTAAATGTACCCTAAAATGATGCCAAATTTATCCAAAAATGTTCCCAAAATAATCCTAAGATAATCCAAAAACGACCACAAAAAGAACCTCAAATATTCCTCAAATGATCCAAAAATTATAACTGAATGCTCTAAAAATTATCCTAAACTGACTCCAAAATGATCCGAAAATTACACCAAAATTTTACCAAATTAATCCAAAATTGAACCCAAAATGATCTCACAAATTATTCCAAAGTGACCCCTAAATGAAGAAAGGTGGTGAGCAATTATTTACATGTTTTAGATATTTTCCCCATATAAGGTTTATAAATATTGTCAAAAGTGGACCAGGAGTCTAGAAGATTTTCGTAAAAAATGGGTCTAAAATAAAAGGTGTTCATGAGAGTTTTAAATGACTCATTTTAAGTCCATTTGGATAGGGATTGAGATAGGGATAGGTATATGGATGACAATTAGAAAAACAATATGAAAAGAGAAAAGCATATGAAAAGGATGAAGGTGAAGTGAACGGGAAGAAGGATGTGGAGCTGAAATGAGGAGGGCAAGTCACATTTTATAGATGCAAACAAGTTAATATTTGGGCAGTACAACGTTTTTTCTTAAAAAACATTTACGTTTATGGTTTAGTGCAGAAAAATATATTTACATAGTTATAAGAAGTTAGGTTAGGTTGAAGTGGCAGCCGCAGAGGCACACTTAGGCCAGTCTTATAAGGTCCGTTGTGATACCACCAACACTAGGAAAGCTAGGAAAGTCGGTCCCGGGACTAAACCATATGGAAAGTCCCGGTGTTGTCGGGACACTCCACGTAGCAGAAACCCATGAGAAAACCTCTGGAATTTTTGGTTGTTGTACAGTGTTATCAAAAAGTTCCGGAAAAGCTATAAAAATTGTCTCCAAAATATTTTATTCTTCAAACAAAAAGTAAAAAGCTGCAAATACAAACAAATTGACAGAAAAAATTAAAGGCAGAAAGGGTATTTAAACAAAAAAAGTTTAAAAATTGTATAAACCAGGCAGCAAATTATTATGGATATGAAGGATGGTTCAATTCTGCTTGCAATTTGCCTTCAATAAATTTAAACCCATAAAACATAATAAATTAGTAATATGGATTTGTTTAACAGCGTCGCTTACAAATAAATTCTCCTTGTTTTATAAGCGTTTTTGTTGCCCTCAACAACAAAAACCACAACAACAAATATTCCCAATTCACTTTTATGCTTCATAAATCACAAAGTATTTAAGTTAATTAATAACCGATGAGAAGCACACAAAAAATTGAGAGCAAAAAAAAAAAAACTCTGCTCAGTTATTATGCCTTTGTTATAAAATTGGTAGAAGAAATCAATACAAATATTTCAAAACATTCATACAAACATATTTATTCAACTAACAAAATACAACTGAGCGTAAAAGTTATTCCAGCACTCCAATTCATCACTCAATTATGGCACCGATTAGCAGCTGCTTGAGCGGGTTTCCTTTTTATAACGCCCTTCGGCAGTTTGATAGCTTCAAATCATATTACTTGTGTCCTCCAATACAATAATCAGATTAGGTTGCTTAGCCAAAATGTTTCTTTGTATGTATTCGTAACTAAATGACGATAAGTGCTTATGGGTTTATATGCTAATTTGTAAAGCGTTGACTTCGTAGAAGCTTGTTGATGTTGTGGCAAATTAATTGTCGTTAATTATTGCCTTAAACGTTACGCACTGACAGGCCAAACTTACCCAACTTTCATGTAGATTGAGTCGAAAATAATTGCTTTGATTTTCCTTCAAATTGCAAAGACGCATGTGGTTTCTGCAAGATGTATCAAATGAAGCGGTTAATGTATAGATTCCATAAAGGTTAATATTATAGGGCGCAGAAAAGATAAGTTATTTTAAGAAAGGTATTCTTAATATGTATACCAGGGGCCGCCAGAAATGAAATTAAGGGTGTATTAGTAAAACGAAATGAAGGTATGTTATCTTGCAAGTGAACGACTGAGCATAACAAACGACATCCGTTGATTGGTTATTGCGATCATACGCTCACACAAGCCCAGCAACAATTTCATTGTTCGAGAGGCCAAGCAAAGAGCGTGATTATCTGAGTGAATTTGGTTCTTAGATTGGCTCATAGTCTATTGCTGGAATACTGACGGAATTTGTAAAGCACTTTTCGGTATTGCATGAAATGTATTTTTTTAAGACAAATTCACCCAAACATTGCAGGACCAG
>CAXKVI010000002.1:15827275-15862275 GCA_964058755.1 Campiglossa producta | reverse complement strand
ATCCGGATTATAAAAGATTTTTGAATGTTCATGTCCTTGGGAAACGAAATAAACCCCGATTATGTTGGGGAAACCAAATCTATTTCCTTGCTGGATATGTCATAGAAAATGTTGCTCATACGCCCAGGTGTCAGAGGAGGTGAATTATTGGAGACGTGCACAAAGCTACACAGGTGCGATTGTTTTTATGGAATTGAGTATGGCAAGGGTATGGTAATGGTATGTTTAATTTGTGAAAGCAAGATCCCTACTTGAATTTTTTTTGGACTTTTAATGTAGTTTTCTGTTAATCATCATTTATTTCATCATTTTTTAGTGCTTAACCGCCTAAGCGATTTTGGCCGTGGCCTATCAAAGCACGCCAGTCATCCCTTTGCAGCGATAACTGATGCCAATTGGAAACCCCAAGGGAGTTCAAGTCATCCTCCACCTGTTGTTTCTATCTCGGTCAAGGCATCCCCCTTCCTCTGCTGTCGAATTTGGGTGACGATAGGAAAACCTTCTGGGCTGGAGCTTCTTTGTCTATTCGTATGACATGACCCAGCCAGCGGAGCCATTGGGCTTTAATTCGCTGGACTATGGTGAGATCTGTGTAAAGCTCGTACAGCTCATCGGTAAATCTCCTTCGATATTCCCGTTGGAATCACGGGAAGGACCATAGATCTTCCAGAGAATTTTTCCCTCAAATACTCGAAGGGCTATCTCATCTTCTCTTGACATTGTCCATGAATCTGAGCCATAAATCAGGACAGGTATGATGAGAGACTTATAAAGCGTGATTTTTGTTCTTCGAGAGAGAACTTTACTTCTCAATTGCCTACTCATTCCAGAGCAGCACTTGTTGGCAAGAGTGATTCTCCGTTGGACTTCTTGACTGATATTATTTTCGGTGTTAATACTGGTTCCCAAATAGACGAAGTTTCTCACAGTTTCAAATTTGTAACTATCAAAACTGACGTGGCTACCAAGGCGCAGGTGCCCCGTTTATTTCTTTGGTGACAGCAAATACTTCGCCTTGTCTACGTTGACCGCAAGACCCACTTTTTTCGCTTCCTTATCCAATCCAGAGAAGGTAGCGCTTACGGCGCGGATGTTAAGGCCAATGATATCAATATCATCAGCATACGCCAGCAATTGCACGCTCTTTTAAGTAATACGTTGTACCGTTGCGGTTTAGCTCTGCTGCTCGAATTATCTTCTCCAGCATCAGGTTGAAGAAATCGAACGAAAGGGAGTCGCCCTATCTGAAGCCTCGTTTGGTTTCAAATGGCTCAGACAGGTCCTTCCCGATTCTGACGGAGCTGTTGGTATTGCTCAACTTTATTTGGAAAAGCCGTATAAGCTTTGCAAGGAAGTCAAATTCAGACATGGCGGCATACAGCGCTGTTAAAAGCCGCTTTGAAATCGACAAAGAGATGGTGTGTGTCGATTCTTTTATCATGGGTCTTCTCGAGGACTTCGCGTATCGTGAAAATCTGGTCGATGGTAAGTCCATAAGGCCCAATCAGTTTGCCTATGATTTGCTTCAGTCTTTCACACAATACGCTAGAAAGAACCTTATATGCGATTTTAAGAATACTGCTTCCGCGGTAGTTGCTGCGGTAAGCGGGATCGCTTTTTTTCTGGATTAGGCAGAGCACACTTAAATTACAATCTGGAGGCATGCACTCACCGTCTTTTCCAGGCGATTTATTGTTTTGGATCCGATATAAAGCTATCCTCACTTCATCATAGTCAGGTGGTGGGACGACTTTTTCATCGTCAGGGATCGGGAGATCGGGGGGTCGGGATATCGGGTTCAATGTCTCCCTCGAAATTTAGCAGTGAGGAGAAGCGTTGTTTTCTTTTTATTCAATGTAAAAGTTCAAATTGATGTAAATTAGGAATCCTTGTTTCTAATGTGAGAAGAATGAATTGACTTAAGATGGAAATTGAATCTTGGATCAACAAATTTTTTCAAATTTCGATAACTTTTTTAATTTTTTTTTGATGTGTAAACATCTATGCGCTGGGGGTCTATCCAAAGAGTCACGCTGTAGGCTGTAGGCATAGGTTGTTGTGTGTAGTGCGTAGGCTGTAATGTGTAGGTTGTAGGGTGCAGGCTGTAGGTTGTAGGCTGTAGTGTTTAGTGTATATGGCTCAAAGATGAGTCATAAATGACTCGTTGACGAGTTTCAAATTACTCATGGATGAATCATAAATGACTCATGGATGAATCATAAATGACTCATGGATGAATCATAAATGACTCATGGATGAATCATAAATGACTCATGGATGAGTCAAAAATTACTCATGAATGAGTCATTAAAGACTCATGGATGAGTCATTAAAGACTAGTGGATGAGTCGTAAATAACTCATGGATGAGTCATTAAAAACTCGTGGATGAGTCGTAAATAACTCATGGATGAATCATACATGACTCATGGATGAATCATGAATGAATCATGGATGAGTGATGAATGACTTATGGATGAGTCATTTCTATTGTTGTTTTGAAGGTAATTTGATGAATAAGCAGCGTTATTTTCGCATTTGCTACGAAGAAAATGCGCCTAAAAGTAATAATTCAATTAAACTTACATATGTACGGATCCACATGTTTACACATCAAACGTCACGAGTACTTCTTCTATTTTTAAGAAATGGACACCTCAATACAGTTTACATAAAATTGCGTAACACGACTATGCGAAACCAACACTCTGGTATCACAAAAACTTAGTCTTCTTGAGACACCAATTTTTAAACAACACCTGAGCAACCGTAAACTTTCAGCAGCTTCATTCTTTTGTTGTTAACTTTCGCCGCAAAAGAAAACAAAACTACAAAAAAAAATCTTACATTTTAATGCAACATAAAAAGTTTTCGGTTAAAAATTACGAAAAAAAAACAAAGTTAACAAGCCACCAAGGCCAACATTTTTTAAGATAGCAAACTTACGGCATGTTGTACGCATGCCACGTACGTAGCACAGGTAACAGCCATGTGAATTGTGTATTGGTGCTTGCAACATCTGCACTGAAACAAACGTGTCACGTGGGTGCTGATAGTTGCACGAAGAAAAGTTTATGCGCAAGTTTTACGCCAGCAGTTGCTTTAAGTATTTATGATAAATGAAGCAAACAAGAACGGAAAAAAAACATAAACAGAAACAAAAAATATAAAACTTAGCAAATTGTAAAATATTCACGGCCGTAGTGGGAAAATGAATGCAACACGCGCTAGCGACTAGACAGCTTGTAAAGCTGTGAAACAAAAATTGTTTCTTTTTTGGCAAGTAAAATAAATTGCACGCGCATAAAGTCACCATTTGTTATAAGGGAAAAGAATCACCAGCGGGAAGAAGGGAGCGAAACCAGCGGTGCAAAACAAAAAAATACTCATTTTCTTACAAAACTTTTGGGCGTATGCATTGTGGCTGATGGTTGCCCAAGCAAAATTTCGCTAGTTATTGCTACGCTTTGCTGCTGCTGTCGCTCACATTTCTTTTTTAGCTGCTGTTTGGCTTTGCTATTATTGTAGACATGCATTGCTTGTTCCCTATCATATATTTTCGCATAATTTTATTATAAATCAACGAAATGCACATGCGTCAGCGTCAAACAAAATTATGCAGTGCCACAGCGTTCATATTTTCTGCATTTTTTGTAATATTTTATTTTATTTTCTATTTTATTTTTACACTTTTGTTTTATAATCTATTTTGTTTTATTTGACGGTTCGCCAACTTTTTCGTATGCTACGCAGCAACGCATCTGTTGCTGACAGTATTTACCCATTAAGCATCATAAAAAACTTTTCACTCTCATAATTTTACAGTACTTGAATTAATGTGAGAGCATTTTGTGCGTCAACTGGTCAACAACAACGATAACACCATAAATTTCAGGGACTCCGGCAACAACTTTAACTAAGAGTTATGAAAGTTGCTAAGTTGACTTTCAGTTGTGTAAGTTTGCATGCAAATCTTTAAATATTCAAAAAGTTTTGTAAGTAAACATTATCATCATGTGATATTTGGTACAGGCAGTTTGGTTATCGCGTCAATAACATCCAAGGGCATTTAAAGATTCATAAAATAACAAATATCAAATTAATTTTTTCGTTGTCTTTTATTTTAATACTCTACTTTCATTTTATTTAGCCTTTATTCAAAACATTATTTTATTTTTGCTTATTTATTTTTTTACATTCATCATCATCACATTTTTTTACATTAATTTAACTTTATTTAATGCTTTGCATTACTTTTCATTAAACTTTATTTTAATTTATTGTATTTTATTTTATTGTATTTTATTTATTTTATTTTATTTTATTTTATTTTATTTTATTTTATTTTATTTTATTTTTTTTTTTTTATTTTTTTTTAATTTAATTTTATTTTTTTATTTTATTTTATTTTGATTTATTTTATTTAATTTAATTTAATTTTATTTTATTTTATTTTATTTTATTTTATTTTATTTTATTTTATTTTATTTTATTTTATTTTATTTTATTTTATTTTATTTTATTTTATTTTATTTTATTTTATTTTATTTTATTTTATTTTATTTTATTTTATTTTATTTTATTTTATTTTATTTTATTTTATTTTATTTTATTTTATTTTATTTTATTTTATTTTATTTTATTTTATTTTATTTTATTTTATTTTATTTTATTTTATTTTATTTTATTTTATTTTATTTTATTTTATTTTATTTTATTTTATTTTATTTTATTTTATTTTATTTTATTTTATTTTATTTTATTTTATTTTATTTTATTTTATTTTATTTTATTTTATTTTATTTTATTTTATTTTATTTTATTTTATTTTATTTTATTTTATTTTATTTTATTTTATTTTATTTTATTTTATTTTATTTTATTTTATTTTATTTTATTTTATTTTATTTTATTTTATTTTATTTTATTTTATTTTATTTTATTTTATTTTATTTTATTTTATTTTATTTTATTTTATTTTATTTTATTTTATTTTATTTTATTTTATTTTATTTTATTTTATTTTATTTTATTTTATTTTATTTTATTTTATTTTATTTTATTTTATTTTATTTTATTTTATTTTATTTTATTTTATTATATTTTATTTTATTTTATTTTATTTTGTTAACCTTAAAATCTGGTCATGTGATATCCACCATATAATATCATGTGATATGAACATGATATCATATCGTTCTGCATAAATCAATGTCATCTATTATTTAATTTTAAAAGATCAAATTATATTGGGATTATTCTATAATATATCTAATAGCTTCGCTGACTCATTGAAGAACCAAGCTAGTTTTTGAATGAGTATTGTTGATCTGAGCTGACCACTCAAAATACTTCCGTTTTCATATCAAAGTCACAAGCTTGGGTGCTAATGATAGTCGCATATATGTATGTATCTCTCATGAAATAATAATAAATCATAAGCTGACTTATATGGCTACCTAATTCAACAACATATTTACGCAATTCACAAGGTCAACTATTTCGTGCTATTCGTCGGTTGTGCTATATGTATATTAAAAACTATGGAAACATATAACATCGATAGCCGAATTCGACACTCTTGTGAATTTCCCAATTGTCTGTTAATTGCCTATGATACTTAGCTGTTACCTTAATTTATCGCTGAACTCATAGAACATAATTGCGTTTGGCTACAATTAACAGAAAATGTCTTTCTTAACGTACAGATGAAGGGCTGAGGTATAGTTTGCTGAATTGGTGTGCACAAAACCAGCCAACCAACAAATCGGGTAAACAATTATAAGAAAAAAAGAATGAAACAGTAGTACATTTATTTTGCTAGTGCTACCTTGCCGTAATCAAGTGAAAAACATTACTTTGCTTAACTTTCACAGTGGATTCGGGTACATGTTCCCAATTTTTTTTCTCCCTCTCTCTATAAGCCTCACAGATATAAGATGCTGGTGGAAAGTGGTAATTTTTTGTTGGGAATTATATCAAAATACATATTCTTGTGTACTATTCAACATTTGTACAGATA
Source organism: Campiglossa producta (assembly GCA_964058755.1). NCBI lineage: Eukaryota > Metazoa > Arthropoda > Insecta > Diptera > Tephritidae > Campiglossa > Campiglossa producta. The sequence continues at coordinate 15,856,254 of CAXKVI010000002.1, read as the reverse complement.
CTACAATAACCAAGTTCATACATACGCTGACCGGTAACATATCATTTGCTAAATGAACACATAAATTAACGCATCATATTGACCAAATCTTTGGAGCATACTTATGTATGTGAGCTGTAGATTGTAGAAGAGGTATTATGAGACAACAAGGAGCATATGTAGATTAATAATCTTGAGATATGAATACGTACTTGTACTTTATGTTAAACTGAAGCCAATGTTGGCTTATGACAGGAGAATGTATGTATGTTTGTAGATATATATATGTATGTTCAGTAATATGTATCAAGTAAATGGAGTTGTAATATTGGTATTATGAGAAATTAAGTGTGTAATAAGTGAGAGTGCTTTGTAAATTATTGTTAATTAAAATAAATACAAGTTTTGTATAGGGAGCATCGTACAGTTAATCTGCACTGCACATACTTATATTCCAATATATCTAAGTTCTCGATTAGTTTTATATTAAATTTGTAGCAATATACCCATACACATGTAAAAAAAAAGCAAAAAATAATTTGCATTAAAATGAAACAATTAAATATACCACCTTCTAATTATATATTATTTTAAAGTAATTAATACAATCACGCAAAAATTTAACAGTAGATATTACATCAAATGTGATATCAACAATTAACGCATGATGTAAAAAAAAACAGTACACGTGAAAGAAATTAACTCCTTAAACTCAGAAATAACCAAATATGAAAAAGGTGTATTCGAGAATGGTTTAGATTCAAAATTTCTTATAGGAAGAGGGCGTGGTAGAAGGAAAGAGGGGAATGAAGAGAAAAGGGAGGGAGATAGTGTGAAGGTGAAGAAAGACAGGAAGGAGAGTTGCGAAAGGGGTTGTAAATTGCGGTTAGGTGGCAACCCTAATACAGCCGAAAATACCTTTCACTTGATACCCATATTGGTATATATAGCTCTATATTTAAAAAAAAAATTGGGATGTGTGGCAACCCTGTAAACCGCCCATAGTGGCAACATCCATGAATATAATCTTAGAATGAATCAAATTGTCTATGTGCCAAATTTTATCCAAAGTGGTCAATCAGCTCCCGAGATATACGAAAAAATAAATAAATTGCGGTTAGGTGGCAACCCTAAGTTGCACCCTGCTTGAAATTATCTTATTTGGAATACGGTCGAATATACCTTTCATTTAATACCCATATTGGTATATATAGCTCTATATTAAAAAAAAAAATGGGATAGGTGGCAACTCTGTAAACCGCCCTAAGTGACAACACCCATGAATTCTGCTCGGCCTAACTATTACAATTTGTGCAATGGTAACTAGATCCCATAATTTCACCTCCTATTTGATTTGCACAGCTGAACATCGTGGTGAAAATCGCCGATGCCTGATAGTTTGCAACATACGCCTGAAAGTCGGCTACAATTTCTATTTCCGTTGCATAATTTCCGTTGCATCATCAGCCATTTTCTGAAATTTTACTCTCAATCGAAACTTCATATCGCCGCCTAAGAAGTTAACTTCAAACAATTAATTTTTGAATCACAATCATTTTCATTAGCAGAATGCAACATAGTTTTCACTAATGCTTGCATCTATTTATTTGCATGTCATAAATTATGTAATTAGCATCCAGAATTATTATGCTTTAAGCCAGCATATACATACATTCGTAATATATTTTATGTTTAAAAAAATACAGCAAAGTATGTAACTAGGTCATTAAAATAACACAATTGCATTGGAATAACACAAATAAAGGAGAAACAAAAAAGAGCAAAATTTTTTCAAGTCGCAGTTTTTGCTTATCATTTTTCTATTTTTTGGTCAAATAAATTACATCAATGCACAAAAGCCATTCAAGCGCAAAACCATTAAGCATTATGATGTGGCATGCCGCAAATACCACACGCAGTAATGTATTTAAAAAAAATAAAATAAAATAACGAAACAAAACAAAAGCCAAAAAAGATACTAAAAACATAATTTTATGACCGCAACAACAAGAAACAAATAACAACTGTTAACATTTTAGGTGCTCATACATATACCATCTAAATAGAGCAACTAAAAGCGCTTTATAACGTGCTGTGAAAATTTGCAATTTACAAATGTTGCTCATACCACATGGCGTCCCATAAACGATAATAAATATGTATGTACAACAAGTGAAACGAAATTATGGATATGCTACAAATTTGACAAAAGAAAAGATAATGAAAATAAAAAATGAATTAAAAAGTAACAAAAAAAAAAAATTATAATAATAAACAGTACTTACACACAGAAAAATTTCATACATTTTAGTTAACATGAATCAACAATTTCAGAAAATCAACACGAGCATTTTAACATGAAGCGTATTGTTAAAATAACATGAAATATTTCTGCATTAGAATTGCATTCGTGTGTATCCCATACCATAAATTCGGTTTGATTGATATTGTTCTCAAAAGAACAGAAGTAATGGGTCAGTTACATAAAGCTTTATTTTGACTTTACCTCAAACTTTGACTTTGACAGAAAAGTTCAGTATACGTATTTAAACGAAACATGGCAAATTGGAGACCTCAAAGTTGAAGCAAGGTTAAAATTTGGCAAACTCTCAAATTTTGCTTGCTTTGCTTGCTTTGACAATCAGATGTTGATGAATTTACTTTAATTAAAGAATAAAAAGTTGGAGGAAATAATAATTAATTAATTTTTTCTCTATTAAATTAATAAATTAACCAAAACACTCTGAATGCAAAGAAATAAATAACGAAAACAAATGTATAAAAGAGAAGCGTTAAGGCGTTCATTGTAGCATACCTCTAAAGTTGGACGCAAAGTTTTGAGGTAGCAAATGTCAGGCGAGGTTAACAAAGCTTTATGTATTCGACCCTTAATTACTCCGTATTTAATTCGCGCATTTATATACGTATACGTGGTGAAAAATTGTGTCAATTTAAAATATTTTATTTATCTTAAATATTTAATGTAAGCGACTGGAAGTTCTGCGCGAAATTATTTACGGTAGAATGGAGATCGATGAAAAAGTTTCGCAAAGATTTTTGGGTAAGTAATTTGTGCAACTTATAGTGTTGTTTCCAAATTTGGTAAATTTTCCTGCTGAAGCTCGTCCAAAAATTTCAGGCGTTGGACCGAAAGGCCTTATCTGTTCTGCACATAAATACCATGGAAGCGCTTTCGGATTATTGATATCGAGGTGAAAACGCGTCTTTTTATACCTAACCCGAAATTTTTTGGACGTGTATTAGCAATTTTGCAATTGCTTGGGTAATTTAGAGAGTTTTTAATGGCACACATTTTTGTTTAATTTTCAGGTTGTGTCTTAGATGCTGAAAGCTTGTGTCTTTTTCCCAAACACAATGATTGGACTTACATATACATGTATGTATGTTTATATATAAAAAAATTTGTTAATAAACTATACAAATATTATATTTTGTTTATATATATGAGGTGTTAAATTGACATGATATATAGCGTTAATTTAACAATAAAAATCCTGTTAAATTCACATGATGGATCGTGTTAATTTAACATTCAAATCCTGTTAAATCAACATGATAGATCGTGTTAATTTGACAATAAAATCCTGTTAAATTAACATGATAGATCGTGTTAATTTAACAATAAAACCTGTTAAATCAACAGGACAGATCGTGTTAATTTGACAATAAAAAACTGTTGAATTAACATGATAGATCGTGTTAATGAATTATACAAATATGTATTATATTATTTTATCTAAGTTAATTATTACTTATTACTTAATATGTTAAGGGTTTCGAAATAAAATTTATTTAAAAACAAAAAACGAGGTGTTTTATTGTTAGCAATATATCGCGATAATTTAACAGTGAAATCTTGTTGAATTAACATGATAGATCGTGTTAATTTAACAGTAAAAGCTTGTTGAATTAACATGATAGATCGTGTTAATTTAACAGTAAAAGCTTGTTGAATTAACATGATAGATCATGTTAATTTAACAGGATATAAAGTGTATTTCAACATAGTATAGTGTTAATTTAACATTGCAGATCGTGTTAATTTAGCATGAAAGATCGTGTTAAGCTAACATGTAATAGTGTTAATTTAACGAGAAAAATAATGTTGTATCAACAGGAAATCATGTTCATTCAAACCTTTGTGATCATGTTAAATTCACAATGTTCCTTCATGTTGATCTAACATGTAGGAACAGTAAAAAATTAGCTTCATGTTGAAACAACATGTGCGATAGGGCTGAAAAATATTAACCTGAAAAAGTGTTAAAAAAGTATTGATTCAACATGAAAATTGTTCTGCGTGTATAAGATAAGATTTTTTTCTTGCTCAGAACATAAATAAAATCATATCCACTTTAAGTATCTGTTCGCTGTCTGAAATTCCTTTACTTTAGTTAGCTCTTACTAGTAACACTAAATGGCTACAGCTATTAAGGCTTTCCACTGTTAAATAAAGATAATAACAAAATATGACTTTCTGGATAGCGAGCGTAAAGTATATGAAAAAGTTAGCTCAAGCGGAAAATATATTTATAATGGCAAAATTATTGGGCAACCAACGCAAAGTTTGTTGAGTAAACAAAATTCGCATTTATTATTAAATGTTTTTTTTTTTTTTTTGTCACTCATAATACAAAGTGAAAGAGAAAGCAATAATGCTGCAAAAAGTTTCAAACAACTTTACGGCAAACATGAGTTAAATATGAAGAGCGCTAATTTGTTTTAATTTATGTGGTGCTGGTTTCGAAAGCATCACAAATTTAACGTAGCTATTTTTGAAGTTTCATACATATATATTAAATCTGCTTGCCTAATAAATAATACGTGTTTCCCTTATTGTTCCGCTAATTATTTGTTATCGATTTTATCGGGCTTATTAGAACTACTTCATTTTCTTTAATGGGTATAATCAATTAATTAATTAGGTAATTATAATAAGCAGATTATTTAATAAAAAAAAAATAACGTTCATTGTAAACATTATTCAACTAATGCAGTATACATATTCTAGATTCAAAAAAATTCATAACACGCTAAAAAATATAATGGTTAAACATTATACCGCACAAAAAATATATTAAAAAAAACACGTGGGCATCAAGTGCCGTTTGATGTGTAAACATGTGTATTCGCACATAAGTTAATAATTTAATTGATTTTTTGCGTATTACAAATTACCTTCGAAGCAGCAACACAAATTTAGGTCCCAATATGACCCAGAATTATTCTAAAAAAATTGCATATTGACCCCAAAATCACCTCCAACACTACACCAACACGACCCCAAAATGATTCCGAAATGACCCCAAAATTGTCTCAAGTTAACCCCAAAATTAACCCAATAAGATCCCAAATTGACAACAAAATTACCCCAATATGATCTGATAATTACAACAGTATGAATGATCCCTTTCCTTTCCCTTTAGTCTCCTTTCTTTCCCTTTTCAACTTTTTTTTTCATTTCTCAAAATGACCCCAAAATGATCCCTTTCTTTTTCTTTTACTCTCATTTCTTTGCATTTTCTACTTTTCTCTTCCTTTCTTTTCGATTTCTTTCCTTTCCTTAAATTTTCATTTCCTTCTATTCTTTTCTTTACTTTTGCATTTCTTCCCCTCCTTTCCTTTCCTTTAGTTACCTCGCGTTTGCTTTCCAGCCCTTTCCTTTCTTTTAATTTCCTTTCCTTCCCCTTAATTTTCATTCCCTTCTATTGTTTTCCTTACTTTTCCTTTTCTTCCCTTTCCTTTCGTTTCCTTTCCTTTACTTCCCTTCCCTTTCCTTTCCTTTCTTTTCCTTTCCTTTCCTTTCCTTTCCTTTCCTTTCCTTTCCTTTCTTTTCCTTTCCTTTCCTTTCCTTTCCTTTCTTTTCGTTTCGTTTCCTTTCCTTTCCTTTCCTTTCCTAGAATATAACTCTTTCTGGATATACCCCCAGCGCAAGGACGTTTACAAAATTTGGGTATGCATATCTGCTATATTGGTGCGAAGTTTCATTGATCTACGGTAACCCGCGCCGAGTTTTGTTTGAGGTTTAGCTAGCGGCTTATACTGAGTTTTCAAAAACTGCAGTAAGCTTCGAAAATTACGTGGTTGTTATTTTTTGCCCATATAAATATAAGGGACTGTGTAACAAATCTCCACCTGTGAATTTTTACAAGACAACAAGATCCTTTAAAAGGTCATTGGAATTTCAAAAGTGTTTTAGTAGATTGCGTTACAATATGTTTTCTAGCAAAAGAAATTGTGTACACCTTGAAACTTTGCAATTATAGCACACTTTTTATAGGCCATACACAGCGTATGAGTAACATTCAGTTATACAAGTATGAAAAGTTCAGGTTAATTGTGTTCATGTTTTGGATGATAACTCCGCAACGAATTAAGATATCGAAATTAAACAAATATTTATATCAGGCACGCATGAACACATTTCATTTGATACTTATATTGTAAAATCAATTTCTGGGGCATATCCTGTCCAAAAGTTGTATTATCCTTTTATATCATTTTTCAAATGTTTTCATTAACTACTTCGCTATGGTTATATCTGCGGTGATAATTTTTGTATTCGATTTTAAACCAACTTCCCTTAAGCTAGGGTCTTTAAGTTTTCACCATTGTTCAGGTGACGTAAGGGTCTCTCTATTTACTAAAATCGCTTTTATTGTCTGATATTTTATTCATATCTACTCTGAAATGCTTTGATTTGCTTTTTTTTTTATTGCCTAATAATATCACCAACCAGAACACAAAAGCTTTCAGCCGTCTTAGCTAAAAACGTCTAATGCACTGCGTGTTTATTATTTGTCGCTTTATCTTGTTACAACATTTCACGATACTCTTAGCAACAACAGATTTCGTTTTCTTTGTGTGAAGGCCATTTGATTTGTAACAATTTTGTTTAACCTTTTTTAAAACCTACGTGTTTTTTGTAGTTTCAGTGTCACTGCTGCTTCTTATTTCATTTCAGTTTTATTTTTTTTTTTGAGCACTTTTCTTTGAGAGCACTTCAGTTTGTTTATGTAAATTTTCGAAGTCAAATTGTGCGTTAAAATCGCTTGGCTAGCTTTTTGAACACAAATTCTTAGGTCAATATACTCTCTTTCCTTAAAATCAATAGACGAATAAAATGTTATAATAGAGTTGGTTTAGGGTTCAAATGTGATGGATAAATCAAAGGTTAGAAAATCTTTTAAAATGTTTAAATAGCTTTAAACCTTCATTTGTATTTATCAAACGAATATTCGGTTTGAGGTTTAAATGCCACTTGTTGGAATGAAATCGTGGGAGTAGTGAGAAAACATAAAGATAACAAGCAAAATAAGCCAAAGAATAAAAGTTATCAGCATTTAATTTTCATTTATATTCATTGCTTCTTTAAATATGCTCCGTATCAAATATCGTCATTTGCTCGCCAGAGGCATGAATGTGCCAATTCTGATAATAGGCCAAATTTGAGTAAATGTTCACGTGATGAACCTCCTCTTCTCCACGATTCACGAAAATCCTGTGTTTCCAGAGTAGAAAGAATCCCCGGCAATGTGCAATGCAATGAAAAACTATTGCTTAGTTAATTTGTTAAAATATTTGTTAGTGTGCATATTAGGGTGATTCAAATAAAAAAAAATCTAGTCAATTTTAAATGGCTGTAATTATTTTAATAGTCAAGATAATCGAACACGGCTTACCGTTTCAGATACTTGAAAGCCTTCACTTTAAGAATTTGTAAAGGTTTTTTGCAAAAAGTTTCAAAATGTATGGGAAAAATCACTTTGAAACAAGTCACAGATTTCGCATACATTTCCTATACAAAAGGGCGAAAAATAGCCACCCCTACGGGTTAAGTTACAGCGCTATTTTTTTTTTTTTCAGGACTTATTTTCTCATCAATACCTAACATTTTAGGGGGTAAGACCAAGTCGACAATTTTTTTTAATCACCCTATTGTATTTGTATGTACATTAGGGTGATTCAATTAAAAAAATTTGGTTTTTTTTTCGGTCTTACCCCCTGAAACTTTAGGTATTGACGAGAAAATAAGCCTTGCAAAAAATTAGCGCTCTAACTTAACCCTTAGGGGGGGCTATTTTTTTTTTCGCCCTTTCGCATACATTTTGTATGGGGAAAAATGGCATTTTTTTTTTTAAGTGAATTTTCATTCAATTTTTGAAACTTTTTTCAAAATATTTTTGCATACTCTTAAAGTTGAAGCTTTGAAGCTTCCAAAATGGTATGCCGTGTGCGATTATCTTAACTATTAATATAATTACAGCCATTTAAATTTACTAGATTTTATACGTGTTACTGTGTATGTGTGCGCAATAGTACAAAACTCAGTCATTTTCAAATGGCTGTAATTATATTAATAGTTAAGATAATCGCCACCCCTAAGGGTTAAGTTAGAGCGCTAATTTTTTGCAAGGGTTATTTTCTCATCAATACCTAACTTTTTAGGGGGTAAGACCAAGTCGGCATTTTTTTTGAATCACCCTAATGTACATATATACATATGTAAAGTCATTCTATATATACATATGTACATCCATATAAATCTAGTTATGACAACTAACTAAATCAATTAATTGATTGCCACAAAATAGAGAGAGATTTCCTAACAAATGCGTTTGGATTTTTCAATACTTCTAAACAAACAAAAATATTCAAATTTAGCTAACTCCAAATGAAAACGCCTAAATGAATTTCTGAACCAATAACAATGGTGACGAAAACCAAAAACAAAATCAGAATTACCTGAAGCAATAAACAAGGATAGTGTAAAACTAGTAGTCTGTTTGGATATTTTTATAACCGGTTGCATATTTGATCAAAAATTACCTCTTTATAGGGGCATAACTAAGAGGCATTTTACCAAAAGTTTATGAAATCATAAAATAGTTTGTTCATCAGCTTTCAGTGTCACATAAGATGCTAAAGCTTGAAGATAAGGCTGTTCGTTATTCCCTGTATACGCTCTTTTTTCGGTATGGACTTATCCTTGAAAGACACTGCAAGAGACAGTAATCCGATCAGACTGCTTGAGCTGCAGATAAAGCGATCTCAGCTAAATTTTCTTTGTACGATATGTGTATACTTCAATTTTTTGGTAACTGACTACGCTCAACTTTCATTCCTCCCTGTAAACTCTAGTGATGTAGTCCGTGTCGAATATCGTGATTTCAGGAACGGTGGTACAAATAAAGCCAGACTTAGATTCACCAGTACACCTGGGTATTGTATATAAATGGTAGATAGGCATCCATATGTAAAGCAATATCTAGTAAACAGAAAAACAACGCGTGTAGCCAATACACATGAAAGAAGTTAACTTCTTAAATTTCTTACTTCCTGGAAGTGGACCAGGGAACCGATCAATTCGAAAATATCTTATACCTATATCTTATCCAATACGATTGGGATATAGAGGAAGAGTGGCGTGATAGAAGGAAAGAGGGTATGTTTAAAAAAAATTGGAATAGCTGGCAACCCTGTAAACCGCTCTAAGTGGCAACACCCATTTATATAATTTATAATGAATCAATTTGTCTATATGCCAAATTTTATCCAAATCGGTCAAGTAGTTACCGAGATATACGAAAAAATAAATATATTGCGGTTAGTTGGTAACCCTAAGTGTCAAACCTGCTTGAAATTATCTTACTTGGAATGCGGTAACTTGGTACCCATATTGGCATATCTAGCTCTATATTTAAAAAAAAAATGGGATAGGCGGCCTTCCTATTACAATTTGTGCAATGTTTGCTAGATCCTAGAATTTCACCTCCCATTTGATTTGCACAGCTAAACATCGTGGAGAAAATCGTTTACGCTTGAAAGTCTGCAACATGCGCTGGAAAAGTCGGCTACAATTTCTCTTTCCGTTGCATAATTTCCGTTGCATATCGCCGCCTAAGAAGTTAACTTCAAAAATCCCATAAATAAAATCAATGAAATTTTAGAAGTGTGGCACAGGTTTTCATTAAATAGATTTACATAAATAAAATCACATACACACATACACGACAAAAACAAGCAATCATAAGCTCAAGCGCACTTTACGAGAGGTAAAAGTTGCTCAACTAAATTGAATAAATGTAATTGAAATGTAATTAAATGTAAATCTAAATTAAAAACCAATATAAACTATGTTTATAATAAAGCATTATGTATGTTAAAATTTTAAATTTTCGTTAGAAATTATTTATCCGATAAAGTCGAGTTAGCATATTCTTTCTTATAAAAAAGTCGTGACTAAGGCTAGGCTTCGTTTTGACTTAAGTTAGCCCAGATTTTTCTGTTATTGAGTGTTCACAATTTTTAAAGCACAATCAGGGTCTTTAAGAGGGAAAGAGAGAGTGATATCGAGAGCGGGAGTGTGAAATAGTTTGGTTGAGAGAAGGGAGTGGGAAAGGTAGAGGAAGAAGAAGGGAAGTAGAAAAGTAAGAGTGATAGTGAGAGTAAGAGTTAGGGTGAAATTAAGTTAGAGAATTGTGAGAGTGAGAGTCAGGCTGAGAGTGAAAACCCCACCAGAGCTCAGAAGTCCAAACGGAAGCTATGACGTTAAAGGACCGGCCCTGTAATGTCAACCATAAATATAAGCATACTTACTGTGCATTTATGTGTTAAAATAAAATGACAACAGCGTTGGCCCTAACCGAAATGCAATACGTATATGACGCATATCTACTTAACTCAGTGTAAGAAAGCGTAAAGTGATATGTTAGTGCAATATAATGAAAATAGCGCATACAAGTTGAAAATACATAAAGTCAAAATGTCAAGATGTCGTTTAGCTTAGTGTGCGTATATATGTGAATATGTGCTTCTAGTTTGCAAACCGTGATATGTTGCTTATATGCCATGGGACTATCATGCCGTTCAGTATACGATCCGTTGCTTCTTTACAAGCAAGGTAAACATGGATGTACATACATTGTAGCGACAAAACCAGCGCTGCTGCTGCATTACAGCATCATTTGTAATAAATGATAAATGAGACAAGTTTTCTCCTTTTCTTTAAACGTCTAATGCTATATTTTCTAAGATGCTTCTGCCCTTATATGCATGTAAGTGCTATTGTTGCTGATGATGTCTCGCTGCATTGAAATTTCTAGTGTTGCAAACTGTTGATAACAAAATGTTTGAGCTATGTTGTTGACTTAACTGCATTTCGCATTTTGCAGTTGCCATTCATAACATAAGGAATTGCTTACAGTTTATTGCATATTTTGATAACTTACAATATGTTGACTAAAGAGAGATTATATCAAGTCATAGTTTTGTGCTTCAATATGAACATATTTACTTAGATAAGTCTTAGATTAAGCATAAAATTAAATTTTTCTACTGCTTTGTAGTATCTCATTCAGTAATCTTAAGAAAGTGAGTTTTCCGGCTTCAACAGATACATATATGTATATCTAGGTAGAGACTTTTTAGATTTAAATACCCATAATAACAATAAAAGGAACATTTTTCATAGAATAAAATAAATAAATAAAATAAAGTAAAACTTTATTAAAATTAAATAAAATAAAATAAAATAAAATAAAATAAAATAAAGTAAAATAAAATAAAATAAAATAAAGTAAAATAAAATAAAATAAAATAAAACAAAATAAAAAAATAAAATAAAATAAAATAAAATAAAATAAAATAAAATTAAATAAAATAAAATAAAATAAAATAAAATAAAATAAAATAAAATAAAATAAAATAAAATAAAATAAAATAAAATAAAATAAAATAAAATAAAATAAAATAAAATAAAATAAAATAAAATAAAATAAAATAAAATAAAATAAAATAAAATAAAATAAAATAAAATAAAATAAAATAAAATAAAATAAAATAAAATAAAATAAAATAAAATAAAATAAAATAAAATAAAATAAAATAAAATAAAATAAAATAAAATAAATTGAATTAAATTAAATTAAATTAAATTAAATAAAGTTATAAAAAAAAAAAATAAAAAAAAAAATAAAATAAAATAAAATAAAATAAAATAAAATAAAATAAAATAAAATAAAATAAAATAAAATAAAATAAAATAAAATAAAGTAAAATAAAATAAAATAAAATAAAATAAAATAAAATAAAATAAAATTAAAATAAAATAAAATAAAATAAAATAAAATAAAATAAAATAAAATGAAATAAATTAAAATAAAATAAAATAAAATAAAATAAAATAAAATAAAATAAAATAAAATAAAATCAAATAAAATAAAATAAAATAAAATAAAATAAAATAAAATAAAATAAAATAAAATAAAATAAAATAAAATAAATTGAATTAAATTAAATTAAATTAAATTAAATAAAGTAATAAAATAAAAAAATAAAATAAAATAAAATAAAATAAAATAAAATAAAATAAAATAAAATAAAATAAAAAAAAAATAAAATAAAATAAAATAAAATAAAATAAAATAAAATAAAATAAAATAAAATAAAATAAAATAAAATAAAATAAAATAAAATAAAATAAAATAAAATAAAATAAAATAAAATAAAATAAAATAAAATAAAATAAAATAAAATAAAATAAAATAAAATAAAATAAAATAAAATAAAATAAAATAAAATAAAATAAAATAAAATAAAATAAAATAAAATAAAATAAAATAAAATAAAATAAAATAAAATAAAATAAAATAAAATAAAATAAAATAAAATAAAATAAAATAAAATAAAATAAAATAAAATAAAATAAAATAAAATAAAATAAAATAAAATAAAATAAAATAAAATAAAATAAAATAAAATAAAATAAAATAAAATAAAATAAAATAAAATAAAATAAAATAAAATAAAATAAAATAAAATAAAATAAAATAAAATAAAATAAAATAAAATAAAATAAAATAAAATAAAATAAAATAAAATAAAATAAAATAAAATAAAATAAAATAAAATAAAATAAAATAAAATAAAATAAAATAAAATAAAATAAAATAAAATAAAATAAAATAAAATTAAAATATAAGATAAAATACAACAGATAAAATACAACAAAAAAAATAAGATAAAATACAATAAAATAAAATTAAGTAAAATAAAATAAAGTGAAATAAAAGAAATGCAATTAAATTAAATGAAATTAAAAAAAAAATGTTCAACTAAATAAGTCGAGTAGCCATATTATTGTTAACGTGATATAGCGTTAAAGGCCGAGCTTTGTTCCAAATTGTCATGCTATAAATTCTTGATTTTTTTTTTTCATGCTACAAAAGCTTTACTCTGACTTCAAACTAAATTTTTCTGCGTTTTTGACTTTACCTGACACGAAACTTGAACCATTAACTTCCGGTATTATATATCCTGCCCACAAAATTAGGGCGACCACCAAATACTTCAATTGTTTTTGTACTTAAATACTTTTAAATTGCTGTAAAAATATATATGTAAACACATACATACGATGCTTATGCACAAGAAAACCTCGGAAAATAAATAAATATTTTATTTCATTTGTAAATTTATGTACGTATAAAATATCACTCATTTACAGATAAATTGATATTCATAGCTTTTTATTACAACAAATCTTTATAAAATTGAATTGCTCACAAAGTAAGTGGAGGAATAATGAAAAGCTTAATTTTAATAAGGAGCTTGGGAATACTAATAAATTGAAATAAATGTATAATTCGTTTATAAGTGTGTGCTTTTTATTCAAAGGAAATGAGATTAATTTCAAGTGTAGTTTTTACCTATAAAATTTCAAATCGTTGAGGCTTTCAATTTCAATTTAAAATTCACTATAATCTAATGGTGTAAAATATAGATATTTAAACATAGGTTAGCTTTTCATAATAAAAATAGTGGGCTATTTTATTGCACATATACATTAGAGCGTCTCGAAAATGTATGGAAAGAAAAAAAGCATTCGAAATTTGATTTTTTTCGACTTTGATTTTTAAGGATTTTTTCATGACCTTTCATGGCATTACGGTGTCATGTAACCCATTCATGTTTCTGGCAAAACACAAATTTTTAAATATTAAAAAATATTAAAAAACTCAGTGCTACACATGTGTAGCATATTCATGTTTCTGGAGCAACAAAAGTTTTGAACAATTTTCTTTGGAAATTTTTAAAACAGGGAATATTAACGTAAAAATTATATCAGTGAAAGCAATATAATGAGAATATAACCTGCGAAAACATATTTATTTCAAAACCTCTCCAAAAATTTTTTCATAGAAATTTAAGAATATTTCTTATAACATAAATGATTGTTTAAAATATCTCGGCAGTAGTTTGGCAAACTCTCCGGGTGTATTTCTGCTTAAGCTTCTCAGCAAAAAATTCATTTGCTTTGCAAGTGCCGTTCGGAGTCGGCAAAAAACTGTAGGTCCCGCCAACTTGTAGGAAAAACTCAAAAGCAACACACCACAAGTTGGAAATAGAAGCTCGGCTAAAAATCTCGTTAGAGGTTATGATGACCTGTTGGTATATCCTCAGATATCATGAATTCATTCATAAATTGTAAAATAATTTTCTCAGAATCTATGAATTTTTTCTTTTATTCCAAGAAATATCAGCTTGACCTTCTATGAAACTGTTTTCTTAAAAAACATGTTCGTTTTTGGTTCAGTGTAAAATTTGAAATTTTGCGACAGGAATAAACTTTCAAATACGATTTTCCAAAATTTTTATTTTGGCACATTCATGCTTCCGACTAGACGATATGTACATATACATATTTACTGAAGATTCTCTCAATTTAAATAACTAATATCCCAGGAATTTTTATAAAGGATATTTTAGTTATAATTTTAAGAAAACAATAACATAGGAGATGAATCGATTCACAACGTCATGAATAAAAAATATTACATCGCATATTCGCATTTTATATTCTCATATGTACCAAAGTAAATAATATGTACATTTAAATGCTCTACATAGCCAATTTCGTATTTTAAATGGACTCGATAATTCATTCAATATTAAAGAAAAACTCTTTCCGGCCATTGCACATTGGGGTTCACTGCCATCACGACATTTCAGTTATTCACTTGTTGGAGTAAAAACTGAAAAAATACACTGAGATATACTCTTTCACACTTCATTAAATATTTATTATTTTTGCAATGATTTTTTTGTGTGGCATAAATTCAATAATTATCATTTCATATACGCATATATTTATATATATATATAGGTATATACATAAGTGCAGACGTGTTAAAAGGCTTAGTGTCTTTCGCTTCATTACTGCTTTTCTGATACGAGTACAATGCATTTTTTGCTTGCTAAGAAACAAATTTACTAATTAAAAATTAATTTACCTTAAGCATCCTTAAGCATGCCTAATTTGAGTTAATTCTGTTTTTTTTTTTAATTTCAATGCTTAAGCTTTTAAGAGGTATAATTGGAACAAAGTGCTGTTATTGCTTCATTCTTTTTTAAATTCCAGGATTATTACTTTTTTGTATTTCCACTTTTAAGTAATTATCGAAACAAGATGCTATTATCCTTTGAGAGAGCGTTATGCATATTTATAAAAATAAATTCCTTTGTATGTGTGTATACCCCGTAGCGAAAACAACTAGTTGAAAACAACTTTACATACATTACAATTAGTTGGCGCACCAGTCCCAACTGGTCAGTATTTTGTCTTTTTTCCATATTTTTCCGTAAAATACCAGTTCCATACTAGTTCAAACTGTACTAGTATGATTTCCATAAAATGTACTAGTCCCCATACTACTTCAAAAGGGACTAGTATGAAATATACCAGTCATCATACCAGTCCAAAAACCATTGAACCTGGACTAGTATTATTTCAACCAAAAACTAATAGTTGCACTATTTTAATGAATATATCGGAAAAAATATAAAATTGGTATTTCACTATAATTTATTGACCTGAAGCGAGCAAATAAAAATAATTGACTTTTGTATACTTTATTTTATGATTTTCCTTCATTTTCATATTTCTTCTTAAGAAAGCAGCAACTATTTGTATTTACCCAAGCACGAAAAAGCACCTGTGAATTACTAGAGTAAAAAGCAGCAAACGAAACGAATGAATTTCGGTTTTTATAACTGGTATTATTTCAACCATAACAACTAAGGAAGTGTAAGTTCGGGTAAACCGAACATTAAATACATAAAATTTTCGAAATATTCCATTTCGGAATTACATCAGGTATACTAACTATTATGCTAGTCAACCTTGTACCAAATTTCATCGTTCTACCGTGATTAAAAGTTATGACCCGTGAAATTTTCAAATATACCTCCCTGAAAAGTTGGCGATGCCACGCCTGCTTTTAAAATTTTATCAAAAAATCATAATAGAAAAACTAGGAGATTCATCCTACCAAACTATATCATTTTAGCCATTTCCGTTACCGAATTATGTCAATTTAGGTGATTTTCGAAGCTTTCGATATCGAAAGTGGGCATGGTTGGATGGCGATTTTATCCAATTTCATCAGTTGTACTCCCAACGCTACTAGTATACTTTGTGCCAAATTCCATCGCTCTATCGTAATTAGTTTTAAAGCTACGACCAGCCAAATTTTCAAAATTGCCTGCCTTAAAAGTGGGCGGTGACACGCCCACTATAAAAAATTTATAGAAAAATCACAAGAATATGACCACGTGGATTCATCTATAAAATTATGTCATTTTAGCCATTTCAGCTACAGAGATATGTCAATTTATGTGATTTTCGAAATTTTCGATATCTAAAAAGGGGGCGTGGTTATCATTCGATTTTGCCCATTTTCAATAGCAACCTACCTTGGCCAGAAAGTAACCTGTATACAAAATTTCAATTTTTAATCAAGTTATCGTGTACACGTAGAGACGGACGGACATGCCTTAATGAACTTCTTATATGAAACTATATATCTATTTCGATTATTTTGTGCCGTTACGCAGTACCGTTATGTGGACAAAATTATAATACCCTTGTACTAGTATTAGTATGAAATGGATATTCCCTGACTAGTATGAGTTCAGCCAGAAAATTTTAGTTCTGTACTAATATTTTCTCACTCGTTTAACGTTTCCCTGCAGGGTATTTATATTTATAAAATTATATCGAAATATACATATGTATACATTAGGGTGGGTCAAAAAAAATCGATTTTGGTTTTTTTTTTTAAGGTCATGCAGAAATTCGAATTCCTACCATAAATAAAGTATTATAACGAAATATGAGTTTTTTTATGTTAATGGGAAAGCGTGCCTTATCGCAGTAAGCAAATGCGACTTGCATATAAGATTAAGCCTTTATGTATTCGCATATAAGCAACTGCTTTATCGTGTGAAATACATTTAAATTTTCACTAGGAGCACTTGCGAAGCAAATATGTTTAGATTTTCTGTATGCCGTTCTAAGAATCGATTATCTGTTTTTTTTTTTTTGCCCGCCCTAGTATTTGTGTATATCAATTCCTTTATTCCTTTATTTATTATTTCAACATTGTTGCTATGTATTTATACTCTATGGCACAGCCGTGCTATGAGTACAACAATTAACTAAATGATTTATGAAACGAAAAATGCAATGTTGATTTCCTGCTGCGACGACTGAATTATTGATTTTACTAATAGATATGCCGTAAAGCGCTGTGGTAATAGGAGTAGGTATATTTAAACATATCAATGTGCATGCATATGTGATTGACAACGCAATGCATAAAATATTAAATTTGAATACAAATATACATATATATTTTTGGAGTGTGTGTAATGTTGCAGCAGTGAATATCAATATGGAAGATGAAATTTAAAAATTTTGTTTCAATATTTTTACATCATTAGTGACATAAAAATTTACCTCTAATAGGGTCTATACACAGCGTGTTTGACTCGCGAGTCATCCGTGTACGTATTGACTCGCTGTCATTCTACAAAATATCATTTTGAATTTCTTCAGCCATGCTAGGGTCATGTCGGTGTAAATACTACTATACACATTTTCACTAATACACCTAAACTGACTCTTGACTCAGACGCATAGTGTATAGGCCCTATTACTATCTCATAAGAGTGACGGGATCAAAAAGTAAATAAACAAAAAAGTTTATCTATAGAATTAAAATTAAAAGAAATTTTTAACAGGAACAAGATGGAACTGAAACTGGACCGGGACCGGCACTAAAGTGGAGCCTAAATGGAAACTAAAACTGAAACCAAGGTGGAAGTGAAACTGGAAGTTGAGACTGGAAATAAACCAGGAACTGAAATTGTAACCGAAGGGGAGCTTAGACTGGAATTAAAGCAGAAACTAAAATTGAAGTTGAAATTGAAATTGGTACTGAAACTCGAAAAGAAGTAGAGCTTGGACGTGAGTTCAAACAGGAACTGAAACTGGAACTGGACCTGTAGCCGAGACTGAAAATTGAACCTTAACTGAAACTGAAACTGCAAATCAGGTCGAAAATGCCATTGAAACTAGAGCTAAAGCTGGAACCAACCTAAAAACAAAAAAGTGTAAACAAAAGTTAAGTAAAAACTGGAAAAAGTTGGAACTGAAACTTGAGCTGGTACCAAACTAAAGTTGACGATTTCTTGTAGCTATACGACAATCAAGTTTGTTTGAATTTGCTGAAAAACGAACAACTTGGTGTGTATAGTTGTAAAAAAATAGATAATTGTATTAGATCGATTACCAAAAGAGTAGTGCTCCTCAAAATACATCATATTGGACCATATTTAATTAAATTAATTAAATTTTTTCCATTTGGTATCCGACAATTCAGGTATGCAAAGTAATAATATAACATTTGTATTATTACTTTGTAGATAAAAATAAAAAGGAATGCCATTTGACTTAGAGAAAAATTACTTTTTCTGAAGTTTGAAGTGTTATCTTAAATATATTATTGAATTAATACTATTTTCGGTGATCCCGGGATTTAGGTCTAGTAATCCCGGGATTTTCGGGACTTAAAAAACAACGGGATCCCGGTATTAGAATCCCTAGTATATACATTAGGGTGATTAAAAAAAAATGTCGACTTGGTCTTACCCCCTAAGAAGTTAGGTATTGATGAGAAAATAAGCCTTGCAAAAAATTAGCGCGCTAACTTAACCCTTAGGGGTGGCTATTTTTTGTCGCTCTTTCCCATACATTTTGTATGGGGAAAAATGGTATTTTTTTTCAAAGTGAATTTTCTTTTAATTTTTGAATCTTTTTTGAAAATATTTTTACTTACTCTTAAAGTTGAAGCTTTGAAGCTTCCAAAATGGTATGGGAAAGAGCTCAAAAAATAGCCACCCCTAGGGGTTAAGTTAGAGCGCTAATTTTTTGCAAGACTTATTTTCTCATCAATACCTAAAGTTTCGGGGGGTAAGACCGAAAAAAAAACCAAATTTTTTTTATTTGAATCACACTAATATACATATCTAAATGTTACAAGCTACTTTTTTGAGCATTTAATCTACGGATTGGCATTACGGCCATCAAGTGCTTCGCATATACGCATATTTTTATGTGTAAATTGGAAATATTACATGGAAATGTCAACTGAATGTGCTACACGTTTTCATGATTTTAATTTTTTATTTATAAAAACTTACTTGCACATACCCATCGTACACATATTTGTATATTGTTGTTCAGTTGTTGCGTTATCAATTTGCATTGCAAAAGTCGTTGCTCTTTAGCATGGATTTTTCTGGCATTTTGCCACTTTGCTTTACACATTTTTCGTTTCGTTTCGCATGTGACTCCATCAATATTTTTTTTGTTTCCCTATTAATAATAAACTTAATAAATATTAATACAATTACTGACTTTAATCCAATGTAAATTTAATTGCAAATTTTCATATATTTTTTTTTGTTTCGAAAAGGTTTGAGCATTATTCGTGAAGCTTTAAAATTCATTGATTAACAAGCCTTTGAGGTATAAAAGGATAAAGGAAGTATCTTGCAATATTAAAAGTAAAATGAATGAATAAAAATAAAATGAAATAAACTGGTTTTTGTTTTAACGGTCTTGCATTTTTACATATAAGTAAGAATTTTTGTGAGCTATAGACCGCGATAATAATAATTCCTATTGAAACTTCATGTTGAATTATAAAATAAAATAAAATAAAATAAAATAAAATAAAATAAAATAAAATAAAATAAAAAAAATAAAATAAAATAAAATAAAATAAAATAAAATAAAATAAAATAGACTGGTTTTTGTTTTAACGGTCTTGCATTTTTACATATAAGTAAGAATTTTTGTGAGCTATAGACCGCGATAATAATAATTCCTATTGAAACTTCATGTTGAATTATAAAATAAAATAAAATAAAATAAAATAAAATAAAATAAAATAAAATAAAAAAAATAAAATAAAATAAAATAAAATAAAATAAAATAAAATAAAATAAAATAAAATAAAATAAAATAAAATAAAATAAAATAAAATAAAATAAAATAAAATAAAATAAAATAAAATAAAATAAAATAAAATAAAATAAAATAAAATAAAATAAAATAAAATAAAATAAAATAAAATAAAATAAATGAATGTATTTGGCGACCTTTGTTTATCTAAAACTTGTTGTTAGGCTGGCTTTAGGTCAATTTCCGCAAAAATAAAACACAAGTGTTTTTCTTTTTAACCAAGACGGTTACCGTGGAGTAACCGAAATATATTGGTTAAAAAGAAAAACACTTGTGTTTTATTTTTGCGGAAATTGACCTAAAGCCAGCGTAACAACAAAGTTTTAAATAAAATAAAATAAAATAAAATAAAATAAAATAAAATAAAATAAAATAAAATAAAATAAAATAAAATAAAATAAAATAAAATAAAATAAAATAAAATAAAATAAAATAAAATAAAATAAAATAAAATAAAATAAAATAAAATAAAATAAAATAAAATAAAATAAAATAAAATAAAATAAAATAAAATAAAATAAAATAAAATAAAATAAAATAAAATAAAATAAAATAAAATAAAATAAATATTTATGACTTTAGAGCAGTACAGCCTTAACTTGTTAACAGTATAGCCTATACAGCTCCAATTTTGTGTACAGCGTCACGGCCGCCGTGGTGTAGCGGTTAAGTGTTCGGCCTTCTACACCAAGACGTGGCGGTTCGATGCCCGACAAAAGTAACATCAAAAATTATTTAGAAAAAGAATTTTTCTAAACGGGGTCGCCCCTCGGCAGTAGTTTGGCAAACTCTCCGGGTGTATTTCTGCCATGA
The DNA here is from genome assembly GCA_964058755.1 of Campiglossa producta. Lineage (NCBI taxonomy): Eukaryota > Metazoa > Arthropoda > Insecta > Diptera > Tephritidae > Campiglossa > Campiglossa producta. The sequence continues at coordinate 15,835,070 of CAXKVI010000002.1, read as the reverse complement.
GAAGCTTCTCAGCAAAAAATTCATTTGCTTTGCAAGTGCCGTTCGGAGTCGGCAAAAAGCTGTAGGTCCCGCCAACTTGTAGGAAAAACTCAAAGCAACACACCACAAGTTGGAAAGAGAAGCTCGGCTAAAAATCTCGTTAGAGGTTATGATATCGCCGCCATTAGTAGTCACACTGTTAGTAGTATAGTTTCAATGTAGGCAACGCTTACAGATCCAATTTTATGTAATCGGCCTGCTGCTAACGTCATACGCCTAAATGTAGGCAACGCTTATATTTATTTTTGTCAAGTTATGTTGCTAACGCCGAACCTTTAACATTGAAAAAAGTCCGTTACTACGAACTTTTTTAACATTAACATTTTTTTCATTTCACTCCCACCGCAAAAGGCCTGCGATAAAATCTATGAATAGCTTAAAAATAAAATAAAATAATATAAAATAAATAAAATAAAATAAAATAAATAAAATTTAAATGATTTTTTTTTTTTTTTAATCGTTCTCTGTTTTGTATTTCTTAGATGCTGCTTAGCTTTTCCTAGACAATAATTCAAATGTGAAATCCGTTTTGATGATATCGTAAGCAATGTCAATTGCTTGACTTAAACTTGGCTAAACTGATGAATTGACCAATCTACAAAGTTCAAACAACAATGACCAAAAATCAAAATAGTGCATTTTTATTTGATCTAAGGATTACATACAAACAAATATCTTGTAACAAGTCAAGTGTAACTACATATATGTAGGTCTATAAAACAAAATATCAAGACAGCCAACTAGAAGTTGATGAATGAATACAAGATATGTGAGTACATATGTGACAAGAGTTCATTCACTGCTGACTCACTCATGTACACAAGTATATGTCTGTGAGAATAAAGGTATAACTGAACTTACAAATGTAAGCAAGCATTAGTTTATTTACAGGAAAACTAGCAAGAAGAAAAACAATAAAAAAGCCTAGATTGATTTTCAATATTGTTTGCTGATAAGCATTTTTCGAAACTTGCTTCCTTCGCTGAGTAAAAAATTCCATGATGTTCCTGCCTTGGGCTATTAAACGAACGCTCCTGAGCAGCAATTGTAACAGAGGTTTTGAAAGAAAAAGATGTAGAAGAAGAAGCAATCAGCAGCTTGATGCAGTCACAGCTTGCTTGAACTTTTTCTCGCACATAAACACACATACACACATATGAAAATAAATATATCAACTCTGTTCACTAAACTCAATTTTGTGCAAAACATTTTGCTTCGGTTACTTTCAATTTTCCACCAAACTACAAAGCCCATTTTTGTTCACATGCAGGTGTGTATGTGTGCATTAGGGTGGGTCGAAAATGTTTTAATCATGGGGTAGAAATCTTATTTGTATATTTGGATATTTTCATATTTGTCTATCTCGGGAACCGCTTGACCGATTTGGATGAAATTTGATTTTGAGAATATGCTCTTGGGTGTTGCTACTTGGGGCGATATACAGGGTTGCCACCTATCTCAATGTTTTTTTTTAATATTGAACAATAAAAGGTACTTTCGGCGACATAGTGATAGTGGCTTGATTTTAAGACCATTCACTTGGATTTTGCTACTTGGCGGTATACAGGTTTGCCACCTATCTCAGTTTTTAAATATTCAGCAAAGTATGCCAATATGTATCAATTGAAAGGTTTTTTCGGCGACATACCCACGAAAATATTTTCGAGTATGGTTCTTTCCACTTCGCTGTTCCCACTTGGAGGTTTCAGGCTTGCCACATATCTTAATTTCTTTTAAATATTGATCAAGGTATGTCAATATTGGAATCAAATGAAAGGTTAGTTTCTGCAACATACCAACTAGAACATTTTCACGTAGAGTTGCCACCTAAGTTTGCCACCATACCGCAATATATTTGTATATTTGGGTATTTTTGGTTTTAAATTTGGGGTCATTTTGGGATCATTTTAGGGTCATTTTAGGACGATTTTTTTGTCATTTTGGGATCATTTCGGGATAATTTTGGGGTCAATTTGGGATCATTTTGGGGTCAACTGAGGGTCATTATGGGATCATTTTGGAATAATTTTGGTGTCATTTCGGAGTCATTCACGGATAATTTTGTGGTCAATTTGGTATCCTTTTAAGGTCCGATTCGCATAGAACTGAACTGTGTTAGTCTTCGACGCAGAGAACGAAGTGCGTCATTCTTCGACGCAGAGAACGAACCGTGTTAGTCTTCCACGCTAACTGAACCGTATTATTCTTTCTTGGGAGCGACGAAATGTACTATAAGACTATGCGGAAAAATCGAAAACACCGAGCAAGCTCGGTCGCGCAGGTACTTTGTACAAGTAAAAAGATGATACATAAATTATAAAGACTACCTTTATATAATTGCAATCAAAAGCAGCAGAACCGAAACATGGTGATATTAAAAGTCGATCCAAGCTCCATCTAGTTAATTCTTTTGTATTAAATACTAGCTGGTGCCCGCTACTTCGTATCCGTAGCTTAGGTATTGAAATTAATGAAATAGTTTATGACAGCATTCATAAACACCGTTTGTTTGATACCCATAATCTAGTAGCACATTTTTGTGGAAATATTCGTCGATACCTCCGAAGCCGGTCGAGCTATCGAAATTTCAAGATATCTCCCAAACCATTTCAGATATTTCAATGACACCTTTCGTTTGACACCCATATTGCAGTAAGACATTTTTGGTCACCCCGGGTGCACATATTGGGCGATAACCCCAAAACCCGTTGAGATAACGCAAAAAATAACATCTTAAACTTTAAGTTGAGCGTCTAGCAGTCCAACGATTCAATTCCATACACTACTTTAACGACCACAAACATACAGACAGACATGGTCCACACATTGGGCGATAACTCAAAAACCGGTTGAGATATCGAAAAAAGTAATATCTTAAATTTTAAGTTGAGCGTCGAGCAATCTAACCAAAAAAGTTTCATTCAATTCCATACATTACTTTCAGAGTGATACGGCAACAAACATACGGAGAGACAGACAGACAGACACACAAAAATTTTTAAAATGGTTGATTTGGATTCTACTCGCTTAATAATGCTTCCCCCAATCAATTTTTTGTTGATATCTGCCATGTACAGACATCGACCTGATACAATTTTATTATATGTAGAGATCACATTGCCACCGGGTTATAATACATGTGGAGGTTACTCAAGGTTTTTAGAAATGACTCCAAAATCGATCACAAGATTTTCCCTCTTTTCCAGAACCTACGTATTTTTTTAGTTTGCCTGGCTCTCTACTCTTTCTAAACTGTTTTAGTGATTTGATTTTTGCTATGAAAAATACAGAAAAAATTCAGGAAAAGTACAAAAAAAAAACGTTTTACATACCTGCAAAAATTGATCTTAATAGTCCCACTCACTTACTTGCACTGATCGAGATATCTTCAAATTCCTAAAAAACAGAGTGAATCTTGCGATCAAGTTTTCAGTAATCTTCATGGTTAGATTCCAAGTTTCAAGTGCGTAAAGTAACCTAAAATGACTTTGCAAAATTCCGAAGTTCGTATAGAAATTGCATCAATTTAAAGGTAGTAATAGTTGAAAGTAACACCTGAAATAGGCATTATTTTGTATTACAATTATTAAGGCTTAAGTAATATCGCATTTGAAATTTTAATATACCATTTTGTTTTTTTGATAGAGATCGAAAAAAAGAAAAATGGCAACACACCTTAGTGAGCATGTTCGCATATGTTTTGCAAACGAGTTTTACTGCACACGTAAACGAAGTTACGTGCACAATTTTACGTTTGAGAAAACTTAAAATTTACTTACGTGGCTGCTGCTCAAATGCTCCTTTAAGCAGGCAAACAAACATATACACATGCTAATGTACGTAGTCAAATACCTTCTCGATAGTAACAAAAAGTAAGTAAGTTTGTTTTTGGTTTTATTTTTACGTTGAAAACTTGAAACTAATTTAATTTGTGTTGCTTTGGACGAGCCAAATGCATTTACAGTCAAATGAACATAAACCACATTGAAGCAAGAAAAGGACACTTTTGAAAATGTAGGTCTACAAAGGAAAATGCCATAAAGGCAAAGCAATATTTCTGAAAATTATCAGTGAATTTCTAATAAACAATGTATGGAAAAGACTGATAACATCATCATACATATCATGCATGTATGTATGAAAAAGAAAAAAAAAGAAACAAAAAGATTTTCATAGAAAATATTTGTCGAGATAGCTAATTGCTTACAAGAACAAATGCATATAGAAATATATATTTTACAAGATATCTACTGCATGTGTTCGGAGCTATTTCCTAAAATATGACAGGAGAATGGACAAGTATGGGTAATATACATATGTATGCTTGATAACGTCTGTCAAGTCCGATAGTTAATGTACGAAAAATTTTATATTGTTTTGGAAAATCCTTATTCTTTATAGGTGTAACTCTTCTACACAGCTCTCTATGGTATTGTAAAGCAATCACAGGCATGAAAACCAATGCAACGTTAATTATCTTTCATTAATTTTTTAGTTCGTATCGATTTTTTATTTGACTAGAAAATAAAACACAAATAAACCTATCACAAGAACTGCATGCATAAGTAAGTCATGTGCACAAAGTTACATACATATGAACAAGCAAGAACATTGAATAAGAGCAGAAGGGCACCTACGAAAAATTTAAGCTAATTTTTGAAAAATAAAAATCTGATTTTTTTTTTTTTTTTTTTCAACAAAATAAGTACATAAGACGCATTATCAGCTTGGGTGCAAGAATATGAAATGAGTATATCTATGTGAACTTGTAGATACATTTACAATGTATATTCTATGTACCCTTCTATGTATTTGTATCTGCTTAAATTTTTCACGAACTACTAGAACATTTTCTAATGTTTCTACTGTAGTAGGTGTCTTGTTGTATGTTGTTAGCACGCGAGTGAAACAAATGAATAATTCAAAGAGGTTAAGTGCATTTGTTGCACCAGCTGCAATTTGAAACATGAAAACGACATTCGCTATTGCCACAAAAGATTGCTCACTTTTCGGCGAACACAATACAGACAACAGTGGTGTCTGCAACCCAAAGTCAATAAGGCGCTAGCGAAGGGTTTCAAGGAAATTTAGGTATAAAAATATAAAAAGTAGGTAAAATAAAAAAAGGACGTGTGGTACTCGTGGACTGCCGTGGTAAAGCTTTGCATATTATCAACTTATGCCAGGCCCGTACGCAGCGGTGGGGGCTTTGAATTTCAAAATATTTATCTTTAACTTTAACTTTAACTTCAACTTCAACTTCAACTTCTACTTCAACTTCAACTTCAACTTCAACTTCAACTTCAACTTCAACTTCAACTTCAACTTCAACTTCAACTTCAACTTCAACTTCAACTTCAACTTCAACTTCAACTTCAACTTCATCTTCAACTTCAACTTCAACTTCAACTTCATCTTCAACTTCAACTTCAATTTCAACTTCAACTTCAACTTCAACTTCAATTTCAACTTCAACTTCAACTTCAACTTCAATTTCAACTTCAACTTCAACTTCAACTTCAACATCAACTTCAATTTCAACTTCACCTTCAACTTCAACTTCAACTTCAACTTCAACTTCAACTTCAACTTCAACTTTAACTTCAACTTCAAAGTTAAAGTTAAAGGCAAAGTCAAAGTCAAAGCCAAGGTCAAAGGCAAAGTCAAAGTCAAAGTCAAAGCCCAAGTCAAAGTCAAAGTCAAAGTTAAACTTAAGGTTAACTTTAACATTAGATAACTTTATGATAGAGATCCAATTTTATGTATTCGGTCTGTTGCTAATACCTTTCGAACCTTTTCGGACCTTTCCGAACCTTTTTTCACAAATAGCCGTTCCGTTTTTTTTTTTTTACTTAGGTGCCAGCCCGCGATAAAATCTATGCAATAGCTTAAAAAAATGTTAAAATTAAAGAATCAAATAAAATAAATTTAAATACTTAAACCAAAAAACTAAAATAAAACAAGTAAGGAAGTCTAAGTTCGGAAAAACCGAACATTATATATCCAGCGGTAGTTTTCATATGATTTTCGAAATATTCCATTTCGGAAGTGGGCGTGGTTGGGAAGAGATTTCGTCCAATTACATCAAGTATACTCCCTATTATGCTAGTATATCTTGTACCAATTTCATCGTTCTACCGTTGATTAGGGGACTCATCCTACTAAACTATATCATTTTAGCCATTTCCGTTACCGAGTTATATCAATGCGATTTAAAAAAAAAATTAAATAAACAAAAAAAAATATAAAATCAAATAAAACAAAAAATATTAAACTAAATTCTACTTGATACTAACAGATGTTAGAATGTAAGTGCAAATAAAAGCATATATCTCTGCTGCCTCAACATCATCCATTCAGTATCTTACTACTCACAAAAAAATATCCAAGCAAATGTTTACGAAATGCAAAGGCATATCTTATTCAATCGAAGAAAACCGCGCTACCCACATACATGTTCACAGCTTGTGCGCTTGTAAACTCCAACATTTGGTAAACGTGAGTTTACAATTTAACACTCACCAAATTCAAACAGAGGGCATCTCGATCAACTTTTACATACATACATTAAATTTGTATTCTCTTTCTTTTACTTTAGATAAAATGTATATTGAACATATGCATAGTAAATGTCACTAGTAATTGCCGCCCAATTTTTTTGTTTTCTTAAATCTGTGCCCAATTTGACACCAACCGTACAACTTACCTATACATCGTTGAGCTTTTCAAGCAGTACTAACATAATATGACATAACGTATAATTTTATAATAAAACATATTAAAAAATGATATATTATAAAAAGCGTAGCATAATTAGGAATAATACAACATAAATACTACTGCTGTCTTTTTTTTTTCAAAACTAACCAACTTAAATAAATTAAATTAAAAATTTACAATTCAAAGTTTTGTTCTCACAGTTCGTTGAACGCTAAATAACCACTCATATATACGAAACACCTTTTTGCTTTCTCATTCGCAGTGCGTCTACGTTTTGGACACACACAGCGTCCACCCCAAATGAATGGCAGTTAATATCAAATATTTCAAGAAATGAATGGAATCCGCATGTCTGTCCCAACTCTCTTTGTGTGTTTCTCGCTCGATTTGAGTTGTAGCCTTAATGGATTAACTTAAATCCCTGTAAGCACAGCGACAATGCCAAGCAAACGAAAACTTTTTTTTAAATTCCAAATACACACACATACATGAGAATATAAATAAATATAAACACTGTAAAAAAAACGGTCAAATATGATGTGTTTCTTATGAACAAACACGATAAGGTCATGCTGCTTAAATATATAGGACATCATTGCAAAACATTATGGGTGGGAAACCCATAGCCTTACTGTTCTTCTTTTATTATATTTTATTATTTCAAATGTTTATATTTTTTTTTTTTAATTTATTTTTTTTTTAAGCTATTTCAATTTATGCTATTATTTGTGTTTATAATTTATTTTATTTTTAAGTTTATGTATTTTAGTTTTTTTTTTTTATCAGTAATTTTTTTATTTTACACTGCATTTTATTTTATTTTTCTATATTTTTTTACATTTCCCTATATTTTTTATTGTAATTATATTTTAAATTTCATTTAGTTTAATTCAATTTTATTTTTTGTTTTGTTTTATTTTATTTAATTTTATGTAATTTTATGTAATTTAATTTTATTTTATTTTATTTTATTTTATTTTATTTTATTTTATTTTATTTTATTTTATTTTATTTTATTTTATTTTATTTTATTTTA
>CAXKVI010000002.1:15779775-15824775 GCA_964058755.1 Campiglossa producta | reverse complement strand
ATAGATCCACTTGAGTTTCTTTACAGGCGTCAGAGAGATTAGACAACTATCTTCATCAGGCTAACGCCAAAAGATGACACCAAAAATCATAAACGCTTTGGTTGGGCACGGTGAATTTAGTTATAAATTGTCCTGTCCCTTACAGGGTAAGCTCATCCAGTTGTGATGTATAATATAAATTATAAAGAGTTATCTGAGATAAGCTGAAAATTTTGCGTTCTTTGAAATTCAACAATGGATATAGGAATGACTTCCATTTTTCTTGGAACATTTTTAACCTCTAGAGGTTATAAACACTCTTATATACTTAATTTTGTGAAAATAAGCAATTTAAAATAATCCAGGAAGATATTAAACCCTTTCAATGCCCCATGCAACTTTATCAGCCAACATTTAACTCAATTTCAATGCAAAAACTACTGCAGCACAGTGTAATGGATAAATAATTGAGTGAGTGCCGATAGCGATGCCTGTGGTCAACTATTTAATTTGATAACTCAATTTAGTAGCCTCCTACATGGTCAAAATGTAATTTTATATGATCATGATGACAATGTTTATTAGCACGCTGTCCACGTGTGTTTAAGCACACATCAATACCGACCTACATACATTTATTTGAATGAACGTTCGAAGCAATAAACCCACCCACAATAATATGTTAGCTTAAATGATATGCCGGAAGTTAGCCACAAATATGGCAACAAAGTAATATTCATTTCATTGTTGCTATATGTTTACACCAGAGTTGGGCAATTTTTAAACACCTAGTTTGCTCATTGGATTATGTTAAGTCTAGCTTCTTAATATAAAAAAAAAAATATAATATAATAAAAAAAAAAAAAAACAAAAAAAAAAAAAAATAAAATAAAATAAAATAAAATAAAATAAAATAAAATAAAATAAAATAAAATAAAATAAAATAAAATAAAATAAAATAAAATAAAATAAAATAAAATAAAATAAAATAAAATAAAATAAAATAAAATAAAATAAAATAAAATAAAATAACATAAAATAAAATAAAATAAAATAAAATAAAATAAAATAAAATAAAATAAAATAAAATAAAATAAAATAAAATAAAATAAAATAAAATAAAATAAAATAAAATAAAATAAAATAAAATAAAATAAAATAAAATAAAATAAAATAAAATAAAATAAAATAAAATAAAATAAAATAAAATAAAATAAAATAAAATAAAATAAAATAAAATAGCAAACTCTCTGGGTGTGTTTCTGCCATGAGAAGCTTCTCAGCAAAAACGCATTTGCTTTGCAAGTGCCGTTCGGATTTGGCAAAAAACTGTAGGTCCCGCCAACTTGTAGGAAAAAAACAAAAAAGCAGCACACCACAAGTTGGAAACAGAGGCTCCGCAAAAATGTCGTTAGTTATTCATTCTTCTGATAGCGCATATCACTGACATAACAACTTAGATATGTCAACGTTTGCTTCGCAAATACACAAAACTCTGCATACAACTGTAGTTTATATGAATCTCTATTGAGCCTGCTGGCAGCTCTGGTTTGTACTTTGATAGTTCCCATGATTTACGACTTCGTTTATGACCTTTGTGTATATGTTACCAAATGTCTACATTTGTATGTGTTTACGAACATATGCATATTAAATAGTATTGAGTTTGCATAATGTTTACGACAAGAGTAGACATGTGTGAGCAATTAGTATCTAATGTGATGAAGTATCGAAGGTACGAAAATTATATGTTTGACTTACATTTAATGTTAGTCCCTGATATATCTATAGTTATAGCTGCAAGGTGACAGAGCTATTACCTTAAATTATATTATCTGCCAATCAAATTGATAGATATAACTTGGAGCCAAATATTTAATATGAAATTATAAATGATATAAGCACACTTCCTTAGATGATTAAACTTAATACACTATAGCTGATGATTATGATGAGCTCTTGATAGTTTTCCACTTAAAGTTGTTTAATTAGAATATAACAAGCATTAGATTAAAAAAAAAAATCCGCTGTTCTTATTATCTCAACACTCTTTTTAAATATTTTTTTGATAAAAATGCAGTGTGGTGCTCCATATAGTACCAAAATAGTAATATTCAAGAGGAAGACATTTTTGGAACATTTTAAGTAATATTCTCCCTTGCCGGTTTAAATTTGTTTCATCTCTGTTGTTCTGTAGTATTTCAAATATTTTGTACCTTCGCATGAGAGTGTTCCTACACACAGAGAAAAGTTAGCTGGTGATGGATAAGAATTGACAGTGATTTCGTCATATCAACCAAAATATCTGTTGATTCAACCAAAATCACGGTCAATTCTTATCCATTCCCAGTTCATTTTTCTCTGTGTATTGGAGTTTTCCGACTATATATTTTCTATAACCTTACAACCCACGAAACCGCCTACTTCATGAGATAGCCAAACTTTTTTCAAAACAATCTACAAAAAAATACTATTTTCAAAAGATCATAACAAAAATATTGAAACTGTAAATGTGAAAGGATTTTGCGGAAATGCTTAATGAAAAACTAGCACTAGGTGTATCTTTTAAAACCATAAAAGTTATATACATTACGTTTTCCAAATGATAGCAATAAATCAAGTTAAATGCACCCATTACCTGCACGAATACAAAGTTTTAATTGTGCGGTCAACCTTTCCACATAGCTTTTGAAAGAGTCGCAGTCGGTCTCACCGCTTGACATGTCGCACCGGTAAGCCATAGAAATTTGCTGCATTAATGACACAAATGTACAAATGTTAACCAATTGGAAATAACTCGATGGAATATTGCCAGAAGCTTTTCATTACACACGCTTACACACAAGTGGCAATGATACAATTGTTATTAATATATTCTTGTATTTCACACAATAACATTTTCAACTTTTGTGAGTGTGAACTGAATCTATAGCTCAAGTAGGACTAATGAGAATTTCGCATATTATATGTGAAAGTGACCAACAGCGATACAAATGATGCCATAAATGTTGACAATTTAATGAAATGATAGTCAAATTGAAATAAAGGCTATAATGAAGTTGGGTGAATACAAATGTAGACGTGTACGTAGGATGGAGTATGTGAACTTGAAAGTCTCCTTTTCCTTCCCTTTCTCCCTTGTTGTTGTTGTTGTTGTTGTTGTAGCAGTACTTCGCCCTGCCTAGTCGAAATATTCAGTAATAAAAAATTACGTGATGGGCCTGACAGGGTTGTACTGATGTTGGCAGTCCCTTGCCGAATAGTTATGAATCCGGTATGTCCTGTCTTCGACGCAGAAAACTGAAGTGTGTTAGTCTTCCACGCAGAGAACGAAGAGTGTTAGTCTTCGTCGCAGAAAACTGAAGTGTGTTAGTCTTCGACGCAGAGAACGAACTGTGTTAGTTTTCCACGCTAACTGAACCGTATTAGTCTTCGTTGGGAGCGACGATAAGTATGTATATTTGTATATTTGTTTAGCCGGAATATCCTGGGAACCGCTTGACCGATATGGATGCAATTTTGAATATAGATAGTATGATTGATTCTAAGACTATGCTATTGGGGGTTGCCACTAGGAGGGTATTACAGGGTTACCACCTATCTCATTTTTTTTTAATATTGGCTAAGATAATACAATATGAGTATCAAATGAAAGGTATTTTCGGCGACATACCAACTAAAATATTTCCAAGTATGGTTGCCACCTAGGGTTACCACCTATATTTGTATATCCGGTACTATTTCGAGAGCCGCTTAACCGATTTGGATGAAATTTGGCATGCAGATGGAGTATGTTTGATTCTAAGACTATGGACTTGGGTCTTGCCACTTGGGGGTATCACAGGGTTGCCACCTATCTCATTTTTTTTAATATTGAGTAAAATAAGATAATATGGGTACCAAATGAAAAATATTTTCGGCGACATGCCAACTAAAATATTTTAAGTAGGGTTGCCACCTAGGGTTGAATCGTTATCGCAGTAGTGTGAGATAGTGTGCGATTTCTAAAACTGTCCATTTTTGGTGTTGCCATTCGGGCGGTTCACAGGGCTGCCGCCAATTTTTTAGAGGTAATTTTTGGATAATTTTGGGGCTATTTTGGGATCATTTTGAGTTCAATATTTGATCATTTTTGGGATAATTTTGGGTTCATTTTGGGGTCATTGGTCAAGATGAGGGTTATTTTGGGATCATTTTAGGATCATTTTGGCGTAATTTTGTAGTCATTTTAGCATCGTTTTTGGGTCATTTTGGGTTCTTTTAAGGGCCGTTTTTGGGATCTTTTTTTGACTGCTTGACCGATTTTGATGAAACCGATTTTGGCATTGAGTTAGTATGCTTGATTTTAAGACAATCCATTTGGGTCTTCCCACATAGGGCGGTATACAGGGTTGAGACCAATCTATTTGTTTCTGAAATATTTAGCAAAATATACCAATATGTTTATCAAATCAACGGTACCTTCAGCCGCATACCAACCATAATTTCTTAAAAATATGTTGGCTAGTAGATAAACTTCATTCTTCTATTTTCTACTTGGATTTGCCACTTTATTCGGTTTATAAAGTTGCCACCTATCTGGGATTTTTTCGGAAATCCAGTTTGAATAGTTTATGTTGGTAAATAAAAAATATATTTATATATACATAAATATACATATATAGGTATACTTAAATTAATCCCGGCTTTTATTAAAGCGGCTATTTGACAGCAATTAAAATAATCAGCATTGCTGAGAATGTACCAACTGTGTAAATAGTCTTCTAAGCTCGTATCACACTTTTACAAAATCACGACCGTGAAATATCAGTTAGGCTGTTTTTCAACTACAAATTGTAAAAAATATAAGACGAATAACACTTTTACAGCAAAAAATAGTTTAGGTGTCTCTCGGAGCTTCTACAAAATCCCTACCACTTTGGTGGTTCTTGAGCTGGCTTTTCTGGAGCTGGATTTCCTATAACTTGAAGTCCTGCGGCTGGTTGTTTTTGAGGTTTCTGTTCTAGAGCTGCCTGTTCTTTGTTGGGTTGCTCTAGAGCTGGCTGTCCTAGAGCTGGATTTCCCAAAGCTGGCTGTCCTAGTGCTGGCGGTTCCATATCTGGTTTTTCTTGCGAAGGCTTTCCTAAATCCAGTTGTTCTTGAGCTGTCTGCTCTAGAGGTGGCCGTCCCACATCTGGCTCTCCCTGAGATGGCCGTTTTACACCTGGCTGTTCTAGAGCTGGATTTTTCAAAGATGACTGTCCCAGAGCTGGCCGTCCTAGATCTGGCTGTCCTAGAGCTGGCCGTCCTAGATCTGGCTGTCCTAGAGATGGCCGCCCTATACCTGGCTGTCCTAGATCTGGTTGTTTTTGAGCTGGTTGCCCTAGAGCTGGCTTCCCTAGATCTGGCTGTCTTTGAGCTGGTTGTCCTACAGATGGCCGTCCTAGAACTTGCAGTCCTAGAGCTGGTGGGTCTAGATCTGGCTGTCCCAGAGCTGGCTTTTCTAGAGCTGGTTGTTTTTGCACTGGCCGTCCTAGATCTGGCTTTCCAATAACTGGCTGACTATGAGCTGGCCTTCCTAAATTTGGCTGTCCTAGAGCTGGCTGATTCAGAGCTGAAACTCCTGGATTTGCATGCCCCAAAGCAGGATGTCCAGGCGAAAGTCCTAGCAGAGATGGCTGCTCTAGATCTGTCGTAACATGAGTGCTATCAGTTGTCGAATTTTTCTTTGGTTTATCCTCTTGCGCATTAGAGCCTCTAGCGTCATGAAACATCTGAAGGTAAAAAAGTTAAACGTAGTAACTTCATAATTATATTTATAAAGCCAAGCAAAATTCATCACTTACTTCTATTAACATGCTAACTTTCGTATCAAAAATATCTTGTACCTTTGCACTTAAACGATTTAAGACTTTATCAAAATCCCAATGATTGTGATCAGCGGTTTTAGTATCCTTATTCTTCACTTCCGATTCTTCGGATGAATCATCATCAAATATATCCCATGGATACTGTAGTTCTTCGCTACTTTCTTCTTGGGCGCTGGCAGTTTCAGCAGCAACGATGATTGTCCATGTTATAAAAAATATGGGTAGTAGTTTCATTATTCTGCGCGGAGTGCCTAAGTCTTTCTGTGCTAAAATTTCAATTCGCTTTGATCTACTTTCTTTTGTATACTGATTGTGTTTCGAATATTTCGCGCTGTTTTTTAATATTTATAAAGAAATTAATAGGAAAATCCTAGTGCGAGCAATACCGACCATTATATACTTACTTGTGAGTTTTGATTATTCAAGTAGATCGGACGATTGTTTAATTTTTCATAATAAAAGTCAACGATTCTTATATCGTCGCTCCCAACGAAGACTAACACGGTTGAGTTTTCTGCGTCGAAGACTAACACACCAGAGTCTTCGACGCAGAGAACGCTAACTGAACCGTATTAATCTTCCTTGGAAGCGACGATGTACTGAACTATGGGGAATTTCGGATTAAAAACTCGAGCTAAAAAACCCGATCCAAAAAAAAGTTGTAATTTAAGGGTGATTGTTTGTTTTTATGATTTGTTCTTTTTTTTTTTGTCATTATTTATGGTCGAATTTTTTATAACTTGTTTGTGGGAGCAGCAACTTCAGGACACTCTCTGAGATTATTCTGGTGCTTTTATAATTTCTAATTTTCGTTCAATATATCTCTTCTGAAAATATCTTTCTCTGCATTATTTGAAATCGCTTTCAAGTGGCAGCTGGGTATACTAAAATGAGTACAACTGGCTATTTGCAAGCAGTTGCTAGAAACACTTAATTAAACATATTTGCAATAATTTAACGAGTTCAAGTGCAGTTGTTTTTAATTACCAAAACACGCGCATGCCGAAAGTTATTTTAGTTTTTTCTGCCAAATTATTTCTAACTTCTAAATTTTGGTGGCCAAATAATCAAGTTGCGGCGGGAAATCTCACAAGTATATCAATCAATTCACTGTGATATATATCGTTCTGTAAACACCATATACGCATTAAAAAAAAAACAAGTAAGGAAGTCTAAGTTCGGGTAAACCGAACATTAAATACCCAGCGGTAGTTTTCATATGATTTTCAAAATATTCCATTTTGGAAGTGGGCGTGGTTATCAGGCGATTTTATCCAATTTCATCAGGTATACTCCCAACGCTACTAGTATGCTTTTGTGCCAAAATTCATCGTTCTACCCGAATCAGTTTAAAAGTTACGACCAGTCGAATATTCAAATATGCCTCCCTTTAAAAGTGGGCGTGGGCACCGTCCACTTATAGAAAAATCATAGGAGAATGACCAGGGGGATTCACCTATAAAATTATATAATTATAGCCATTTCAGCTACCGAGATATGTTAATATCGATAAAGGGGGCGTGGTTATCATCCGATTTCGCCCATTTTCAGTAGTAACCTGTATACAAAATTTCATGCAAAAATCTCAATTTTTGCTCAAGTTATCGCGTACACGGAAAGACGGACGGACGGATAAACGGACAGACAGGCGGACATGCCTTAATAAACTCCTCCTCTCAACCTAAGAACTTTTATATATGGAACTCTATATCTATCTCCATTATTTTCGCCGTTATGTGGACACAATTATAATAACCTTGTACTATTCAGTACTAAGTAGTATGCTGGGTATACAAAAAATGTTACCTTTAATTAAACTTAGTCAAATTTTGCAAAATATTGTTTTCGTTTTTGTTGAATATTTTTCGAATTAAGTTCAGCTCACATTTATACACTGCTTTCTAAGGTAGCCTTAAAAAATTTATTGTATCAATAAATACAAACCTAATTTTTTTTATCGCGAGTTCAAATAAAATGTTAGGAAGAAAAGCAAATAAGCAACAACGCAGAACAAACTAATCAAGCTGTCTAATTGGGTTGAGTTCAACGCGCTACTGGAAATATTGACCTTAATTTGAGTCACATAGTACAAAAATAGGTTCATTGTGAATGAGCACTGGAGTGTTCATAAGAAATTTCAGATAAATAAACAGTGGGCTCACTCACACGGTGACCTCATAAGAACTTGTGTAACAATTGAGATATTTGCATGAAATTTGTATACAGTCTACTTTCTGGCCAAGGTAGGTTGCTATTGAAAATGGGCGAAATCGGATGATAACGACGCCCCCTTTTTCGATATCGAAAATTTCGAAAATTACACAAATTGACATATCCCGGTAGCTGAAATGGTTAAAATTATATAATTTTATAGGTGAATCCCCGTGATCATTCTCTTGTGATTTTTCCATAATATTTGTATAGTGGCAATGCACCGCTCACTTTTAAGGAAGGCATTTCTGAAAATTCGACTGGTCGTAACTGATTAGGGTAAAACGATGAAATTTTGCAAAAAACATATTAGTATTGTTGGGAGTATAACTGATGAAATTGGATAAAATGACTCTCCAACCACACCCACTTTCGAGAAAGCTTCGAAAATAACCTGAATTGATATAATTCGGTAACGGAAATGACTAAAATTATATAGATTGGTAGTATGAACCCCCTAGTCATTCCATTTTGATTTTTTTTATAATTTTTTAAAAGTAGGCGTGGCTTCGCCCACTTTTCAGGGAGGCATTTTTAAAATTTCGACTGATCGTAACTTTTTAATTAATTAGGGTAGAACTATGAAATTTGGCACAAAGCAGTCGAAGAGTAAGCCCTATAT
The DNA here is from genome assembly GCA_964058755.1 of Campiglossa producta. Taxonomy (NCBI): domain Eukaryota; kingdom Metazoa; phylum Arthropoda; class Insecta; order Diptera; family Tephritidae; genus Campiglossa; species Campiglossa producta. The sequence continues at coordinate 15,816,114 of CAXKVI010000002.1, read as the reverse complement.
TTTTTTCTAATACGGAATCTACCAACGTTTAGGTGTGCAATAGTGCGGATCGGTCCCCATACAAAAAAAATTTTTTTTTTTGTCGATCCACCCTAGTGTGCAAATACATACGGACAGCACGATTTCTACATTTCTGCAACTTTTAAAGAAATTATCTAAGTGAAATAGTCTAAAATAGTTTTATTTTTTTATTTTTTTTTATTTTTGCCCATAATATTTCCAAGCAAACGTCGCCCAAGCAAACAAGTGATTGCTCACCTTTAGTGATGACACTCCCAAGGGTTGCATATCATAAACTATGAATCAAAGCTGTTAGCTAAACAAATGACAAAGCTTTTAACTGATGTCTATAAAATATGAAAAATATAAATCACCAACAACATGAAAAGCCAGCAGCAAAGCAATTTAGTCAATAGTAACAATAGCACTTCTGTAAATATTTGTTGTTCGTAGGTAAATTGACTTTATAGCAGATACATAGTACAATGGCAGTACGTTGATCTTTGGAAAGGTGACATAAAGGTGTAGGTACAGACATACATATATGTTTATCTATATAGTGTATATGTTTGCATTTCAGCTGCATATGTTCGGTCTTTCGTTATGTCATTAACTGCAATACCTTTGTGTGTGCACTGTCCACCTTACTGACAGAGACTACGGGGGACCAGAGTTCATTGTTCAATCGTTCGATGTAATATTTTGTCGCAGCAAGTTTGTATAACAAAGATTCATCTTGCCCATACTGTCCGTGTGTATTGATGTTGCCCAAAAAAGTTTATTTTATACATTTTTCCTTTTTTTTTAGTTGATTTTTGTGGACATGTTGCATTGGATTTACTTTCGTGTGACGACATCGATTTCAATGCTTTTTTACTTCTTCTTTCGTGCATCTATCCATTATTTACATTTTGGCTGTGTCTGCAGCTTAAACTTCGAATGTCACGTGATGGCTTGCTGTTTATATACCTTGAATAATGAAAAAGAAATACCTTCAAACACATCACGTTCATCAGTAATCGATATCCACCAAAAACTTTTAAATTTTAGCCGTCATTCAATCTTTTGTATTCTCCACTAACTTTCCACTATGTATACATATTTTGTCTGATGGTTAAATATGTGTTTCAAACGGGAGAATAGAGTAGAATTTCTCAGACTTAAAGCCTCTTCCTAGCCTTCCTGTAGCAAATGCACGTGAAAACAGTTAAATGAATATAGTGTATTTACAATAATTACAATAGAATATGGTGTATTTACAATTTCTTACTTCCGGGAAGTGGATCAGGGAACTGATCAATTCGAAAATATCTTATACATGGTGCGTTTTCCTTCAAATTCGGTACGTTTGTAGAATTATGCCTAAATTAACAGGGGCCAATACGAATTGGATATAGGGGAAGAGGGCGTGGTAGAAGGAAAGAGGGGAATGAAGAGAAAAAGTGTAATCTTACCTATCAACAGTATAAGCTTTCCAAAAGAGATTTTTCAAAAAACCAAACAGGTGGCAACCCCGTAATTCCACGCAAGTGGCAACACCCAGGTGGAAAAGGTTAGAATGTAGTATACTAACACTGTAATAAAATTTCATCCAAATGTGTCAATAGGCAACCGAAATAGTGGTCGAGATAATAAAGAATAAATAAAATGCGGTCAGGTGGCAATTCTGCTTGAAATTGTCATAATACGGTCGAAAATACCTTCTAATTAATACCCATATTGGCATATCTTTCTCAATATTTAAAAAAAAAATCGAGAAAGGTGGCAACCGACACAAGCGGCAACACCCACGTAAATAATAGTACCTGGGTGACCGAGCTTGCTCGGTGCTATCAATTTAGCGCTAAATTTACTTACCCAAAATGATCCCAAAATAACCCTAAAATAAGCCAAAAATAATCCTAAAATGATCCCAAAAAGACCCTTAAATGTTCCCAAAATGATCCGAAATTGAACCCAAAACGACCCAAAAATGATCCCAAAATGACCCTAAAATGATCCCAAATTGGTCCAAAAATAATTCACAAATTACCCCAAAAACACCCTTAAATGTACCCTAAACGATTCGAAAATTACCACAACATTATCCAAAAATGATCCCAAAATAATCCTTGAATAGTCCCTCAGATGTTCCCAAAATAACCCAAAAATTATCCCAAATGATGACCTGGCAACCCCCAAATTCATAGTCTTAGAATCAATCTACTATCTACATACCAAATTTCATCCAAATCGGTCAAGCGGTTCTCGAGATAGTACCGGATATAGAAATATATTGTGGTAAGGTGGCAACCCCACTTGAAAATATTTTAGTTGGTATCTCGCCGAAAATACCTTTCATATGATACCCATATTGGCATATCTTGCTCCATAATTAAAAAAAAGGGATAGGTGGCAACCCTGTAAACCGCCCCAAGTGGCAGCCCTAAAGTGGGTAGTCTTAGAATCCATCATACTATCTTTGTGCCAAATTTCATCCCAATCGGTCAAGCGGTTCTCGAGATAGTCCGAACATACAAAAATACAAATATACAAGATTAACTCGTTTAAAGATATTAGATAAATATTAATCAAATTGTCTTTGTGTCAAATTTTATTCAAATCGGTCAAGCTTCAAATTATAATATTTACACTATCATTTGATACCCATATTGGCATATCTTGCTCTATATTAAAAAAATAATCGATATACATAGGTGGCAACGCTGTAAACCGCCCTAAGTGGCAACACTTATGTGTATAATTTAGAATGAATCATATTGTCTATATACCAAGCTTTATCCAAATCGGTGAAGCAGTTTCGAGATATACGAAAATATAAATAATTTGCGGTAAGGTGGCGGTAAGTGGCATCCCTACTTAAATTATCTTATTTGGAATACGGTCGAAAATATCTTTCATTTTATACCCACATTGGCATATCTAGCTCTATATTTAAAAAAAGAATGGGATAGGTGGCAACCCTGAAAACCGCGATAAATGGCAATACCCATAAATACTGCTCAGCCTAACTAATACAATTTGTGCAACTAGCTAACAGCTAGATCCCATAATTTCACCTCATATTTTATTTGCACAGCTAAACATCGTGGTGAAAATCGTCTACGCCTGAAAGTATGCAACATACGCATGAAAGTCGGCTACAATTTCTATTTCCGTTGCATAATTTCCGTTGCATGAGCATCAATTTTCTCAATTGTTATTCTCAATCAAAATTTCATATCGCCGCCTAAGAAGTTAACTTCACAAAGTTAATATTTCAAAAGTGTAATTACTCAAACCAACTAAGAAGTCAAATCTTTGCCAAGTTCATACCAACTTTATACTTACATTAATATAATTGAATGCATGTTCTTCAAAAGAAACAAAGTTAAAAACTCTGCATAGAATAAATAAATTTTTAATTAACAACTTCTTATAATAAAGTCCACCCTGTGGCATGAGCAACATTCATTTACTTAAGTTGTCAGCTGTGACATCAATTTCAATCCGTTAACCTGCTCTTCATGTAACGATCTAAAATTATGGAATCGTTTCAGTCCAAGTTCAACTAGTTTTGAAAATTTTTGTTGCACTTTCGTTTTACAAGAAATTCTGTTGTTGCTATAAGAGAGTCACACAACCACAGATTTATTAACTTACAAACAAATATATTAACATTGGTCCCTAAGCTTTATGCGCCAGTGTTGTATCCCACCATCCATGTAGGCAAAAATTTAATTAAGTTGCAAAGTTCTTGTACGCATATTACCCCTCCGCGGCAGATTTGGTGCGTCATTTGCAGTTGTCCGCCAGCAGCAAAATTGTTTCAAGCTATGCAGTTTGTAGCCACAGTAAATGACTTGCTAACTAGGTCTTTTTAATAACAGGCATAATCACGAATACCACGACTACATGAAATGGCATCAATGATGGCAATGTGGTGGGATAAAATTGGGGCAACAGTTTTTACTAAATTAGGATACAACTTAATTAAAGATTTAACTAAAATGCTAAAACGGTTGCAACAATAGCTTGCTATGAAGACAAAAAAGTGATAAAATGCAATTAAAAAAAAAAAAAAATAAAATAAAATAAAATAAAATAAAATAAAATAAAATAAAATAAAATAAAATAAAATAAAATAAAATAAAATAAAATAAAATAAAATAAAATAAAATAAAATAAAATAAAATAAAATAAAATAAAATAAAATAAAATAAAATAAAATAAAATAAAATAAAATAAAATAAAATAAAATAAAATAAAATAAAATAAAATAAAATAAAATAAAATAAAATAAAATAAAATAAAATAAAATAAAATAAAATAAAATAAAATAAAATAAAATAAAATAAAATAAAATAAAATAAAATAAAATAAAATAAAATAAAATAAAATAAAATAAAATAAAATAAAATAAAATCAAATAAAATAAAATAAAATAAAATAAAATAAAATAAGATAAAATAAAATAAAATAAAATCAAATAAAATAAAATAAAATAAAATAAAATAAAATAAAATAAAATAAAATAAAATAAAATAAAATAAAATAAAATAAAATAAGATAGAAAGAATAGAATAAAATAAAATAAATAAATTTAATTAAACTAAACTTATGTATGTGAAAAAATGAAAAAAAGCAGAGAAAAGAATTAAGAGAAAGGAAAGGGATAGAAAAAATATTAAGGATTTAAGGCTATCTAATTAACTTATGATGCTACTAAATATGTACATCCGTTATTTCCAATTTCAGCAGTGTCGAAAAAATCACACTCATAATTTAATTAGTGAGCTTCACGGAGTAAATGAAAAATGAGCTTCAGGAAATAAGCAAGAAAAGAATATGCGGCGAAGCCGAAAGAACGCAAAAACTAAAGATTTTAATGCTGAATGTCCATGTACAAGTGTATGAGTGTAGCTATGTATGTATGGGATGGTGAAGCGACCATAGCCAACAGGACTGCAACAGCAAGCTAGCGGAACAACCTGCAGCCAGACACATTTAATGAATTTGGCCTCCTTTAGTTACGATTGCCGTTTCTCTATGTGCATTTCGTTTATTCGTTTATACACACGTTTTTGTTAGCGTTGTTTTTGTCATTTTCGTATACGCTTGCAAGTGCCATAAGCAACTGCATGTTGCTCACAGATAAGCTTTCGTTTAATGACGAAACATTACTACAGGTGTTTCCCCCATTTTTCAACATTTTCTTTACTATATATGTATGTGCGTTTTTGTGTATGTATTTTGTAATTCCTTGGTGTTACCTACCGGTGTTATGAATGATTTTCTTTGCGCGGTGGTGCAGTTTTAAAATGAGTAGTCAGCACGAAATGAAAATTATAAAAAATACAATTTCGCAGGACGTTTATTGTGCATGTTCACACTTCGCTTATCATTTAAAGCGTTTAAATTCAGCTCTTTGTTGTACCATGAGCTTTTTAGTATTTTATATTAGTTTACTCTACTTTTTTAATTTTATTTTAATTTATTTTATTTTATTTTATTTTATTTTATTTTATTTTATTTTATTTTATTATTATTTTTTTAATTTTATTTTATTTTATTTTATTTTTTTTTTTTTATTTTTTTTAATTTTTTTTTTATTTTATTTTATTTTTTTTTTTAATTTTTTTTTATTTTTTTTTTTATTTTATGTTATTTAATTTTTTATTTTATTTTATTTTATTTTATTTTTTTTATTTTTTTTTTATTTTTTTTTTATTTTTTTTATTTTATTTTATTTTTTTTATTTTATTTTATTTTATTTTTTTTTATTTTTTTTTTTATTTTTTTTTATATTTTATTTTATTTTATTTTATTTTATTTTATTTTTTTTATTTTATTTTATTTTATTTGATTTTATTTCATTTTATTTTATTTTATTTAATGGTTGTTTGAATCTGATATTTATTTGTTCCACGTAAATTTGTAACCGTTAAAAAAAATTTATAAACTAGTGGGTTCAAGTAGCCCAAAATCAATGTGGAATCGTTACTTGGCTACAGCAGTGTCTGATTATCTCAATATCTATAAAGCAAGACAATATTTTTTCTTCGAAAAGTAAAAAAGTAAATGGTGAAAAAAAGAACGGGTAAGTATATTGTATACCAACAAAGTAACTTAAAAGTCTCTTAATCTACTCAACAGTTACTTTAGCGGATTTTTATACAACAAAGAATAATACTTCAAAATAATTCAGAAGAATTTGTCAGTGGATTTTGCAGATAGCATGTTAGCCGCAATGAACCACAATCATCAGAACGCTTTGCCAAGTAGATGGAGACATAACCCTACGCACACCAATCAAGCAGCCGCCAACCGGGACTTCATGCTTTACACCGGCATCGCGCGACAGATACAAAAAACAAGCAGAAAAGACAATAAACAAGCAGCACAACATTGGCATTATGTGGAAGTGCGCGTAGGTAGCCGGATACGATATTAAATTTTTTGTTCTCCTTGCTTCGTGCGCCTACTTTTTGTACACTCATTGGTCGAGGTAAGAAAAAAAAATCATAAACATTGATATACAAGGAAGCAGAAGAGCAGCAGGCAATTTTAAATCCACATTTACAAAACAATGCGAACGATACGACAGAGCATAGTTGTAAACCGCGCGTAGGCATTTGAAAATAAAAAGCGGGAGTAAAAATGAGCAACAGCGAAGGGATATCGTCGCTCGTTTGCCTGAAGCATGTATGTGTCAAAATTAAAATTTCGGGAAATCGTATTTGAAAGTTAATCGCTCTCGCAAAATTTGAAATATTAGTTCTGGACATAAACATGTTTTTGTCTAGAAATATAGATTTTAGGTTAATATTCCTTGATGTTTAAATTCCGAAAATGTTTAAAAATTGAATTTCTATATTTTTTAAATTTTCCTTGAGCCAGAAATCGTTACGTATACACCATGGTATCTGTGGTTAAATAAATTCTTGTTGCTAGCTCAACGAAAATTTTTAAATATTTACAAATTCATTTTTTTAACATTTTCCTTCCACCAGAATCGTGAATGTGTAGCACATTCTTTTTGTTAGCGAATTTTGCTTGCTTGTTTTTTTGAGCACCTAGGCACTTAAAAAATCAACTAAAATTACTCCTTCAACTACTAAAATAATCTGCTACAATTTTCTAGTACCTGGGTGACCGAGCTTGCTCGGTATTCCTCGAAATTGTCACCAAATCTTACCTACCAACAGTATAAACTTTACTGAATACATTTAAAAAAAAAAAAAAAAAAATAGGTGGCAACCCTGAAATACACCGCAAGTGGCAACAACCAGGTGGAAAAAAATTGAATGAAGCATACTAACATTGTAGTAAAATTTCTTACTAATGGGTCAATAGGCAACCGAAATAGTGGTCAAAATAACAAAGAATAAATAAAATGCGGTCAGGTGGCAACTTTCATCTGATACCCATGTTGGCATATTTTGCTCAAGATTAAACAAATAATGGAGATAGGTGGCATCCCTGTAAACAGCCCTAAGTGGCAACAGCCATGTAAACAATCTAAAAATTAATCAAATTGTCTATATGCCAAATTTTATCAAGCAGTTCTCGAGATATACGAAAAATAAATAAATTGCGGTTATGTGGCAACCCTAAGTGGCATGCCTTTTGGAATATGGTCAAAAATATCTATCATTTGATACCGATATTGGCATATCTAACTCTATATTAAAAAAAAAAACAAATTTTATCCAAACCGGTCCAGCAATTCCCGAGATATATGAAAAAATAAATAAATTGCGATTAGGTGGCAACCCTAAGGGGCATCACTGCTTAAATTATCTCCTTTAGAATACGGTCAAAAATACCTTTCATTTGATACCCACATATATGCCATATAGCTCTATATTTAAAAAAAATTGGAATAGGTGGCAACTTTGCAAATCGCCATAAGTGGCAACACTCATGAATTCTGCTCGGCCTAACTATTACAATTTAAAATCTTTGATTAGTGGAATGTACGATCCATGCTAGGAGAAAGATAAAAACAAAGTTGACTCTTGTTGACTAGTTAGATTTTAGAGCAAATTTTCTGGTCGGAAAGTATTACCTTCTCTTTAAGTTGCTGATTTCCTATAGGGTATTTTAAAGATTTGGCAGACGTATGTTTATTCAAAAAGATACGAATGCAAAAATTACCACATTATGCTGATTGAAACATAAATATTTAATTGACCATCCACATAACATGAATTTTCATATGAAAGTGTCTGTGTTTGTATGTATGAACTTATGAATATATACAATTTTTTTATGATGCAGAATCATGAACAAGATGCCTATGAAAGAAAAAAAGTAATATAGATAAAATAAGTAGCTACTAGGAATGCCAATCCCGAAACTACTCACTGCCATTACGGAACCAACATTTCGTTGTTCTTTTCCGAGAATTGTGTATTTGCAAATTTTTACATTGTAGAAGACAGGATCGACTTCTGAAATAACTGTTTCACTATATCTTATAACTTTAAACGAGCTAAACTTGTATATTTGTATATTCAGACTATCTCGGGAACCGCTTGACCGATTTGGTTGAAATTTTGAATATAGATAGTATGGTTGATTCTTCGACTATCCACTTGGGGGTTTCCATCAGGGGCGGTTTACAGGGTTGCCACCTATCTGGATTTTTTTAGCTTTGTAGAAAAATATGCCAATATCCTGAAAGGTATCTTCAGCGACATGCCAACTAAAATATTTTCAAGTAGGGATGCAACCGAGGGTTGCCACCTTCCCGCAGTATATTTGTATATCCTTACTATTTCGGGAACCGCGTGACAGATTTGGATGAAATTTGTCATATATATAGTATGATTAATTCCAAGACGAAAGGTATTTTCGACGACATGCCAACTTAAATATTTTCAAGTAAAGTTTCCACCCTGGGTTACCATTTTACCGTATTGTTTTGTATTGAATTTTTTGGGATCATATTTGGATTTTTTCATGATCATTTTGACATCATTTAGGGGTCACTTTGGGATTGTGTTGGGGCTATTTTGAGACTGTTTTGGGTTAAATTTTAGATTAATTTGGGACAATTTTGATCCGAAAATCATTTTAAGAACATTTAAGGGTATTTTTCGGGTCATTTGGGAATTATTTTTGGTTAATTTTGGAATAATTTTGGGGTCATTTTGAAATCGTTTTGGGAACATTTTTGGGTCGTTTTGAGTTCAATTTCGGATCATTTTGGGAACATTTAAGGGTCTTTTTGGTATCATTTTAAGATTATTTTGGAATAATTTTAGGGTCATTTTGGGATCATATTCGGTAAGTAAAGTTAGCGCTAAGTTGATAGCACCGTGCAAGTTCGGTCACCCAGGTACTAAATTCTAAAATAGGATATGTCGATATCTGCTGCTTTGTTACTTCCATAAAATTTATTTATCTTTTTCTTTATCTTGAAACGTTTTTTTGTTTAGCTTGAAACGTTTTTTCTATGAATTAATATATTCACTGATTTCTGCTCATTTACGCCTTCATGTATATTTGCTGGTATGTTAAAATAGGTATTAAAAACGGTCTCTGCTGGTAGATGTTTTGTAGCAAAGTATATTTGTAGAATGTCACAGATGTTCATGAGCACCGAATAGCAGGTAAATATTTGTCCATATGTTGGTATATCGTAACTAAACCAAGTGGATTGCGTAAACAAAAACAAACACGTATGTACCTACTAGTTAACTATTATACAACAAGGGGTCATTGGCTTTATTGAAGTTTGAATAATCTATCCAGTAAACTTCGAAGCAGCTGTGAAGAAGTATTTGTATTTGTTTATTTGGTACAGTCTAAACAGACTTAATAACACTGGACCACGAATTTAAACTTTTTCGCTTTACCAGAAATGCCGTTATGAAATTCGTATGTAAAATCACCCCCTGATTTCGAAAATTGAGTTCATTTTTGATTCTATGGTACCATTTTTGAGATATTTGCAATTTACCGTTATTCGACAAAACCAAAAAGATGGCGCCCTTTAATTGCGTATATCTCACGAACGGGTCAAGCAATTGCAAAAAAGTTTACAGAATCGGAAAAACGATAAAATTTGCTATAAATGCATCATACATTGTTTTTTGCTCAACCAGATAGTTTTCGAGATATTAGCTTGTCATTTCATATTTTTGTTTTTTTTTATGAAAAAATATGAAAAAAATTACTCTTTGCGTGGGCAGCATTCCAAAACCACAACTTTTTTTCTAGATATTTTTTCTTTACGTAGAGCTCTGTTTTATTAGAAAAAAGATAAGCTATCATCGAATAAAATCGATGCAAAACTACGTAAGTTATAAACGATCAAGTAAAAATACCCAGGTTGCGCAACTTCAATGTGTGATGTATACATACATATTTTAAAGGTATAAAGTGCAAATGGGATATTATCCGGATAAACGAATAACACCATAACAATGATAATACTTTTTCTTTAAATAAATCAAATAGTACTTTTAATACTCGAATTGTTTTATAGTAGGTAGAGTGGTTGCTTCGAAAGGAAGAGTGGTTGGGTTCGAAAGTGCTGTAGGCATGTAGTTATAAACATGTATTTCCGTCACTTATGCGTAAGTATGCAGGTAGATTTTCAAAATTATAAGAAAATTTTAAAGCCGACATCTAAAGCAGGTAATATTTTCTTTTCCCGGCTTCGTATAAAAAGGAACCTTTCTGTCTAGGTAAGATTTGATTTTTTCAATTTTATTTTTGTTCCGAGTATAAATATGAGTTAAGGCGCCTTGAAACTTCAAAACATCTGCAAGGCTCGCCGGAGATAGTTCAGTTCATAAGTCGAATTTCAAAACCGTGATTTATTAAAAAAAATAAAATGAGTAAAAGGACGCGAGAATTTGGGTGTGATAACGATCCAGATATGTTCTGTTTCATGTGTGGCCAATATACTATCATAAGGCTACGACGAGTGTTCTCAGATCGTATCAAAACTTTATACTCCAAGTATTTTGGCATTGAGCCTAAAAATGCTGAAAAACCATGGACACCGAACACTTTGTGTACATCGTGTCGAGTAGAATTGATTCAGTCGAAATCAGGACAACAAATAAAATTTGCTACACCAATGATATGGAGAGAACCTACTTGCCATTCAATGGAGTGTTATATTTGTCAAACGAAAGTGCTTGGCGTTGGAAGATCAAGAAGAGTAACTTATGCCAGCGTACCATCTGTGACATTACCAGTACTACATTCAACGACAGTTGCGGATCCAGTTCCATTGTCAACAGTAATATCTGAGTGCGGGGAATCAAGTTGTACTGAATTTCGCGTGGGAAACGAGAGAAACGTTCTCTCACAACACAACTTAATGATTGGATAAGAGATTTGGAACTATCCAAGGAAAAGGCAGAGATCCACATTTCCCGTATGCAACAATTTAAATTTGTGTCATCCGATGTTAAGGTGATATATTGTAGAACTCGTCACGAACCATTTTCCAAACACTATACCAAGAAAGACAGTATATGCTACTGCAACGACATTCCTGGTTTATTCAAAGAGTTTGGTCAAACATATGATTCAAAAGAGTGGCGATTGTTCATAGACAGCAATAAACTGAGTTTGAAAGCTGTATTATTGCATATTGGTAACAAAAAGCCTTCTATCCCGATCGCACATGCAGTAAATACAAAGGAAACCTACGAGGAAATGCAAAAAATTCTCAAATTTATCAAATATGAAGAGCATGATTGGAAAATATGTTCTGATCTCAAAGTCGTTGCAATGCTATGCGGTCTACAAAGTGGCTACACCAAGCACTGCTGCTTCCTCTGCAAGTGGGATAGCCGAGCTTGTAAGGACCACTACGTCAGAAAGGATTGGTCGGAAAGAGTCGAGTTTACCGTTGGTGTGGATAACATAAAATACACCCCTATTGTCAAGAAAGAGAAAATCATACTTCCACCCTTACACATCAAGCTCGGTCTCATTAAAAACTTTGTTAAGGCTTTGGACAAAGAAGGCGAAGCATACGACTATTTGAAAACAATTTTTCCAGATATTTCTCAAGCCAAGATAAAGGAAGGTATTTTTGTTGGACCACAAATAAAAAAGTTGATCAACAATACTCAATTCAAAGGACTACTCTCATCAGTTGAGGCAGCAGCGTGGGAATCCTTTGAAAAGGTCGTTGCTTCTTTTCTCGGTAGACACAAAAGCCCTAACTACGAACAGATAGTGAACGACTTAATCAATAATTATGCGAAAATGGGTAAATATAAAAGGCTTATTAAAATTAATTTCCCAAAATTTTATTTACCTAACTAATATTTTCTTTCCAGGCGTAAATATGTCTTTAAAAATTCACTTTCTGCACTCACATTTGAACTTTTTTCCGGCAAATCTTGGCGACGAAAGTGACGAACATGGCGAAAGGTTTCATCAGCAAATGAAATTAATTGAGAATCGATATCAAGGATTCTGGGACGTCGCAATGATGGGTGATTACTGCTGGTTTCTCATAAGAGAAACCGATCCTAAACTGAATAAGCGTCAAAGTAGAACAAATAATTATTTCGACTACATAGTAAAATCAAATTAAGATAAAGATTGTTAGAATATAGTATAAACATAAATAAATTTAAAAAAAAGTAAAAAATATGGGTAATTTCATTCATGAATTAAACTTTGAACTCAATAGAAACAGAGCATAGCTTGATATTTCTCTCTTTCTTATACCATACATACGTTTTGAGCTATACGTTGAAATTGCGCAACCTGGGTATTTTTATTTGATCGCTTATAACTTACGTAGTTTTACATCGATTTTCTTCGATGATAGCTTATCTTTTTTCTAATAAAACAGAGCTCTACGTAAAGAAAAAATATCTAGAAAAAAAGGTGTGGTTTTGGAATGCTGTCCACGCAAAGAGTAATTTTTTTCATATTTTTTCATAAAAGAAAACAAAAATATGAAATGATAAGCTAATATCTCGAAAACTATCTGGTTGAGCAAAAAACAATGTATGATGCATTTATAGAAAATTTTATCGTCTTTTTGATTCTGTCAACCTTTTTGCAATCGCTTGACCCGTTCGTGAGATATATGTAATTAAAGGGAGCCATCTTTTTGGTTTTTTCGAATAACGGTAAAATGCAAATATCTCAAAAACGGTACCATAGAATCAAAAATGAACTCGATTTTCGAAATCAGGGGGTGGTTTTACATACGAATTTCATAACGGCGTCTCTGGTAAATTTTGGCCGTCGACCAGTGTAATTATCAATTCATACAGCCAAAATTTCATTAATTACAAGTTTTCTTATTAGCTAAATATTTATTCTAAATTAAAAAAATAAAAAATTACATATCATATCTAATAACAACTTATTGTTTTTCTAAATAAAGACAACATTGAATTACATCACAGCTAAAATCAAAAAGATCAAAAGATAGCCAACGAGCAGTTGGAATGAACATTGAGTTTTCCAATCTGCATCCCAATCTCTCTCTATGAAAATTCATAGAAAGAAATCCGAAACCATACTGTTTACTGTGTTGGAGAAGGCAAGTTTCCAACACCACTTAGGGCACCTCTCATGTAAGGTGGGCAATGAATTTTTTTAGTAACATGAATTATATTAACGTAGTTGGAAAGTTATTGTTTCCAATCTACAATTTAGGATAGTCCATGTATTCTTTTATGAAACTTAGACAAATAAATATTCATTACAGATTCCATTGCTATACTGTCGGAATGCGCTAGATTCCGATCGACACGCTGTTGGAATGCTTAAAGATTCCAATCAGTATGCCGTCGGAATGCATTCGATTCCGATCAGCGCAGAAAGATGACAGGACGTGATAACAATCCAAATATTATTAAACGTTGTTGGAATGCGATCGATTCCAATCAACTCAGTAAGTAGTAGTACGTTGAAAACAAAAAGTTGTTTGTTTGTTGGAATGCATTAGATTCCAATCAACTCAGAGACTGGCAGTCCAAAGGTTAGAAAGCAATTGTTTCCAAACCTACATTACTAGATATATTTTCGAAAACGATGTTTTCCGGATATAATAGTTCATTATAGAGTAGTTGGAAAGCCACAGTTTCCCATCTACCCAGCAAATCATCAATAACAAGGTGTCGTTATCCAATAGGTAAAGTTTTACAGTGTTGCAATAACAGTCGTTTAAAGCAACTAAAATTATCGCAGTTTTTAATGTTTGATGGAAGTTCATTGAAACACTTTAAACCTTTATAAAAAATATTTTTCTTATCAACCTCGGTTCTATATAATGGTAGCCTAAAGTTGGATTGCTCCCGTAGTAAGTATGAATGCGTTTCATTTATGTATCGAAGATTATCGCTAAGGTAGTCCGGAAGCTTACCCTTTTTAATATTATACACAAATTTCATAGCGTGAAAGAAGATTTGTTGTGTAACACTTAGCCAACGCATTCCATAAATTAACTCTCGGATTGGCGTATCCATAGGCTTATTTAGGATGAAACGCATTGCTCGATTTTGCATTTTCTGTAGTTTCTCTATTTGTGAATCAGAAGCTATGAAAAATATTGTAGGGCAATATATAAAATGGGGTTCTACTATGCTCCTGTATACCATTGTTTTATATTTCCTACTCAAATATTTGCAGGATCTTTTCATAAATCCAATTTTTTTAGCAATTTTACTGACTGTGTATTCTATGTGGGCATCAAATTTTAGTTTACTATCGATCATGATACCTAAGTATTTAATCGTTTTCACTTCCAGTATCATGTCACCTTTGATATTAAGATCACATCTAATAGGACCATTGTTTACAGCTCTGGATTATATCATGAAGTTTGTCTTTTTTACATTGAGCTTTAATTTGTTTGAGCACAGCCATTTGTATAACGAGTCAAGATCATCTTGCATTTTTGTTATTGCATTGGATAGATTTTTATCTTTAACCGTAAGTAGAGCATCATCAGCGAATAATTTTATTGTCCTGTGTTTTAAAGCAGTTTTTATGTCATTGATATATATATTGAAAAGTATAGGCGCTAGAACTGACCCCTGGGGGAGCCCAATATCTACTGCCACCTTTCCTGATATACTTGTATTTATTACCGTTTGTTGAAACCGATCGGAGAGAAAATTTTTGAACCAAGACAGTTCAGGGTTAACAATGCCTATATTATAAAGTTTTTCAATCATAATGTCTCTATCGATCGTTTCGAATGCTCTTTTAAGGTCAATAAATACTGCAACCACATGCATTTTACTATTAAGATCTTCCTTCCACTGGGACAGAACTAGGTTCAATGCAGTTTCACACGAGTGTTTTGCTCTGAACCCAGACTGTTCCTTTAAAAGGATATTGTTTGATTCCAGATGCTGTACAAGACGATTTTTAACTACTGTTTCAAGCATCTTTTCCAATTTCGGGAGAGTGTTAATGGGTCTTAGCTCTTCAGCGTATACAGTCTTTTTTACCTTTTTTATAGGTACTACTGTCGAGATTTTCCAGTCCTTGGGTACTATGCCTGATTGCAAACTTTTATTTATAAGTTTTGCATAAAAATAACCCATGTAATCAATAGAGTCTTTGATAACTCCTTCGGTAATTAGGATATCCCCCCCGATCTTGCTTTTAAGTGTTTTACCTATTTGAGCGATTTCTTCAGAACTAATTTCTTCAAATAGAAATGGGTATGGGATGTGTACTTGTCCTGTACTTTCGTATTCGACCACCTCAATATTTCTATGTATTTCCACTATGCTATCAACAAAATAACTATTTAAATGTTCCGCTATTTCAACACTATTTAAATATTTGGTACCATTTATTGAGAGTTCCGTTATTTTTTCTTTATCATCGGTATTATTAACTACCTCTTTTAAGTATTTCCACATTTGTCGGGTGTCACCCTTATTAATTTCAACCTTTCGTTCCATGTATTTTATTTTCTTAATCCTAACCAGCTTTTTATACTCTTTTTTCGCGACGTTATAGTCATACCATGCTCCAGTAAGGGTAGCCTTTTGGTAGAGTTGAAATTTTTTCTTATTACTTTCAGCAAGTTGTCGGTCATACCATTTGTTTCTAATTTTGATCCCGATTAGTTTACGGAAAGTAAGGTTTCTCATCACTGAGATCATACACTCGTTTATGTGCAATAGGATACTATCGGCATCCAGATCGTTTAAGCAGGTAAAGTCATATTGCCTCAAAAGATTTAATAAATTATCCTGACTGTATCTATCCCATGCCGTTATTTCAGACTGTGTCGAAAGTGGGTCTAACCTAACTACGTTAAATCGGAACATTATAGTTTCATGATCCGATATTCGGTGTTCGAGCAATCTCTCACAAGTCACCTCTTTATTGTTGGAGTACAACAAATCAATTCGTGTTTCGGAGTATTCTGTAACCCTAGTGTTAAAGTTTACCAGTTATATCATCGCATGTTGCGCAAAGATTTCATTAATTCTTTTGCTATAAGTTGAATCAACATTTAAGTTTATGTTGAAATCTCCAATGATCACCATATTTTCCATACAGTCACTCATCGTTACTAGTATGTTCTTCATATGAGATAGAAACTCGGCATCACTAGCACTCGGTGAGTGATAGACAACACCGATTTGCCATTTAATATCGCAATTCTTTAGTTGTAACACTATACACCATACGTTATTGTCTATAGACTGGTTATATATGGTACGAAAACAAAGAGTATCACGCACTAAGGCAATAACACCGCCAGTGTGTCTGCTATGCGAGTCACACCGCACAACAGTATATGTCCGAAACTTTGTCTCAGATTCATAAATTTCCTTAGTGGTACAGGTCTCTGAGCACAATACTATATCAGGATCAACAGACTCAATAAGTTTCTCTAGTTCGGCTTTGTTAGATAATATGCTACATATATTGAGGTAGATACACCTTAGTTGCTAGTATCCTAGTTTTTGCTTTTTCGAGTTAAGATGTTTTAAGTATACCGGGCACTGTTTACTACTAAAAGGTTGATTTACATCCAAGCCCAAATTTAACTTTTTATTTGCTCTTATGCAGTTTATACATTTTTTTTTCTCTGCTTCCTCACATGTATTTGTTTTATGCTCACCAAAACATTTACTGCAGGTTTCCTTTTCATCACATTCTGTTGACTTATGGTTATAACCTTTACATTTAAAACATACAGTCAAACCTATTCCATCAAAAACCTTACATCTCTCCCATCCAATATTAAGTTTGCCCTGTTTTAGTGCACCCAAAAATACCGCTTCTTCAACCTCAAGAATGGCATTGAAATAGGTTCTGTTTTTATTTTTCGCACTGTACTGTTTTATTACTTTTATTTCACCCTGTTCCATGCATAAGTTTTGCTTTCTCAAACACTCTAATAACTCATCATTACTTTTTTCAAATGACATACCCGTAACCATGAGTTTTGGTTTAAATTGCTGCGGAAGTCTCACCTCATATTTATCACTTATATTTTTATCCATTATGGCCTTAATCTTGTCCCTTTCATCATTGTTACTACTTTCAATAATCATTACACCATTATGACCTGTTCTTATATCAGTAATGTTAAGCTCATTAGGGTTAACTTTGCTGTTCAGATCTTCCCTTGTTTTTTCACCGGTTTGTTTTGATTTCGGTTTTATTATTATCGGGTTCGTTTTTCTTAGTTCTGGCACAATGTTTTCTTTGTTTATACCGCTTCTTAGGGCACCCGCATACGAACTA
This sequence comes from Campiglossa producta, assembly GCA_964058755.1. Classification (NCBI taxonomy): domain Eukaryota; kingdom Metazoa; phylum Arthropoda; class Insecta; order Diptera; family Tephritidae; genus Campiglossa; species Campiglossa producta. Next base: position 15,798,408 of record CAXKVI010000002.1, on the reverse strand, counting down.
TTCTTACTTTCTTTTACTAAAGTTTTCACCTCTTTACACAACTTTTCATTCCCTTTACCTACCGTTTTAGTTTGCTCCTTAATTTCTTCTGCTACCTCTCTTACCTTCGTTATCTCATCTACACTTTTTTTGTAAATCTCCTGCTGATTATTTAAACACGCTAATTTTTCGTTTACTTTTTCTTCCATGTTTTTCATTAAACGCTCTATTTCTTTCTTGTTAACTTTAATGGCCTCTTCAAATTCCAATTTATATTCCTTAAGATATAAATTGTTTTTATTGACACTATCCTGCATGTCTCTTATTACCAAATCGACATTTTGAATATACTGAACGCAGTCCTCACAAATGAATTTGATCATAGGGTGCGAGCCAAGAATTGCTGCTGCACCCTCGCAACGAAACCCGGATTCACCCCTAATTGCTAATTTGCATTTAACACACTTTTCGCGGTCAGACATTATGTCTAAATTGTCCAAAGCTTTTAAAGAGAAAAATTACCCCTTTTGGCCGCAAATAACCAAAGTGGCAACACTTATCACTCCCTACCTATTGATCTTGTAATACTTCACTTTACCAGATCAGATCAACAACAAAGCGAACATGTACGTAAAAGCAAAGCAAAAAGTTGTCACTGTTTATATGTACATGTATATGCATATACATATGTGAGCATGAATATTTTTGTGTTCACAGTTTTAGTTAGCTAGGTAGCTGAAGTTCACATTAATTTATTTTCACTTATTTTTATTTTTCTAAAAAGTGTCACTGTCACATTCACTCATTTATGTCCTTGCACTTTCATGTATTTATCACTGTTTAACTTTAAATGATTAATAATCACAATTAACTTAAGAAATTCACCAAGTTATACGGAGCTTTCAAATACACGTCCGTCCACTTTGGCTCTCTCTACTATGTACACCAACTATGTGGTTCTAATACGACCAAAATATCGATGAGAAATGTTGCACCAATTAGCAAGAGAAGAATGTTCCTAAGGCCAGGACTTCAGTGGGAGTTTAAACTTATCTAAAACGGCCAACTTGTATGAGATAAACTCAATTCAACTTTGCCTGTGGTTTAAGCTTAATATTCCTTCAATTCCCTTTTTTCCAAAGTTAATATTTTTAAATTTTCGTTGTGCCAGAACCATGAATGTGTAGCACATTCACGTTTTGGCGCAACGAAAATGTTTAAGAATTGAATTTCTATATTTCTTAGAATTTTTGTTAAGCCAGAAACACGAATGTGTAGCAAAATTGTTACGTATACGTCATGGTGTCTGTGGTTCAGTGCAATACATTCTTGTTTCTGGCACAATTTTCAGAGATTGAACTACATATTCATAAAAATAGCATTGCAAATTTCCGGGGGTCCCTTGTACTTTGGAAACCCAGGATTTTCGTGAATCGTAGAGAAACGAGAGATTAGTCACATGAGACTATTAACTCAAATCTTGAAAATTTTCACATTTATTCCTCTGAGAAGCGTGCAACGATATACAAAGTGCTTTAATTTTTGCAGATGACAATAAAAAATGTGTCTATTTCTAAGGAGAATCATAATCACACAAATTTAATTAAAAATGTGTCTCGAAAGTTAAAACTACTCACTGTCAAATCTTCTTACTTAAATCTGGCTTGAAAAGATTTGGTCGTTCAAAGCGTCAATCAAGCATTTCAACTTAGAAAATCCTTTAAGTATACATTTAGGTATATCACCAAAATAACATACCAAATAATACGCAAATAGGATTTTAATCCCTACAATATTTACATAAGTAAGAAAGGGGGACCAAACAAAATGTTGCTTAGCTGGTAATCGTAAAAAAAAATATATTTAAAAAATTTCAAAGTCAGTGGAAAAAAGGTGGAGATACATTAGATTCTTACCAGATGAACATACTTTTAAACTCTTACATTGCTCTGAAGAATTCAACCGAATAAATCACGCCCTAGAGGGGTGCAAGGATATTGAGACAACCAAATATTGAAGAAGTTAAGTAAAAAAGTAATTGAAATGGGAGCGAGAGCAGGCTTGGAAAATAGGAAGGGAGATGAAAGGGGATGTAAAGGATAGATAGCTAAAAATGTAATATAATGAGGAAGAGACAGAGAAAGTGTAATGAAAGTAAAGAAAAACAGAAACAGACAGAGAAAGAGAAATAGAAGGAGAAATTGAAGTGAAAGGAAAGTTAAAAGTAAAAGGGAAAAAAAGTGAAGACGACAGGGAAATAGTAAAGGAGAAACAGCATTAAAGGGAAAAAGTCAGGCAAAAAGGGAAAGTGTAAAACAGAGAGAGATCAAAAGAAAGAAAGATTAATAGAGAGAGAAAGAGAAAAGAAAAAAATAAAAAAGGGAAAGAGGTAGAGAGGTAGAGAGAAGAAAGGGAGCAAAAGAAGGGAACTGAGAGTGGAAGAAGGGGGACAAAAATTAAATTGGAAAATTGGAAGGGAGACGAAAGGGAATGTAAAAGAGAGAAAGCTAAAGAAAGTTATATATTGGAGACAGAGAAAGTGTAATGAAAGTTAAAGAAAAACAGAAACAGACAGAGAAAGAGAAATAGAAAGAGAAAATGAAGTGAAAGGAAAGTTAAAAGTAAAAGGGAAAAAAAGTGAAGACGACAGGGAAAGGGTAAAGGAGATAAACAGCATTAAAAGATGAAAAAAAGTGGCGAAAAGGGAAAGTGTAAAACCGAGAGAGATCGAAAGAAAGAAAAATTAAAAGGGACAGAAAGACAAATTAAAAGATAATAGAAGGTAAAGAGGTAGCAAAAGAGAAAGAGAGCAAAAGAAAGCAACATAGGGGCGGGGAAGAGTCACAAAAAATAGAAAGAAAAACTTGAATGAAAGGAAAGGAAAAATAATAGGTAAAAGAAAAGGGAACGTGAATAAGAGAGGGTAAGGGGGAAACTAGAAAAACCTAAAGTTAAACGTATAGTGTAAGGAAAGTGAGAGCGAAAAATAGTAGAGGAAAATTTAAAATAAATTTGGGAGGAAAAAGTGGAAAGTATGATGATGCTTTGTAAACACAAGCGTCAAAATAACAGTGCCGTAAGTATTAGGTTACAGCGAAGGCGAAGTTATGGTTACGGCAACTTTATGGTTACGGTTACGTTATAGTAGCGGCCGCCGCGGTGTAGCGGTTAAGTGTTCGGCCTTCTACACCAAGTCGTGGCGGTTCGATGCCCGGCAAAAGTAACATCAAAAATTATTTAGAAAAAGAATTTTTCTAAACGGGGTCGCCCCTCGGCAGTAGTTTGGCAAACTCTCCGGGTGTATTTCTGCCATGAGAAGCTTCTCAGCAAAAAAATTCATTTGCTTTGCAAGTGCCGTTCGGAGTCGGCAAAAAACTGTAGGTCCCGCCAACTTGTAGGAAAAACTCAAAAAGCAACACACCACAAGTTGGAAAGAGAAGCTCGGCTAAAAATCTCGTTAGAGGTTATGATAACCTATTGGTATATCGCCGCCATTAGTTTTACGTTATAGTTACGAATAATTTATGGTTACGGGTACATCGTTGGTTAGGAAAAGAGAGAGAAAGAGAAATTAAAAGATAATAAAAGGTAAGGAGGTAGAAAAGAAGAAAGAGAGCAAAATAAAGAAACAGAGGGCGAGGAAGAGAGGCAAAAATTAGAAAGACAAACTTAAATGAAAGGAAAGGGAAAAGTAAAAGGGATAAGAAAAGGGAAGGTGAAAAAGAGAGGGTAAAGGAGGGAACGAGAAACATCTAAAGTTAAACGTATAGTGGAAGGAAAGTGAGAGCGAAAAATAGTAGAGGAAAATTTAAAATTAACTTGGGAGGAAAAAGAGGAAAGTATGATGATGCTTTGTAAATGCAAGCGTCAAAATAACAGTGCCGTAACAATAAGATTACAGCGAAGGGTAAGTTATGGTTACGGGTACGTTGTGCTTACGGGACGTTGTGTTACAGTTATAGTCACGGTTACTGTTCATGGTTAGTAATATGGCGATGTATGAATTTCGTTAGTTGGAGAATACAGACGCAAATAATAATATTTTTGGGTCAACTAGTCAAAAACTTTGATTATTCTCCCCTTCTATATCTACATACATATAATATTTATGTGTCTTTTCACTTTATAGTTTTTAACACAAAACGCTTTGTAACTGCACACATATCCGCACGTTGTATTTGGTTTGCTACAGCCCGACTTAGCCACAGTTACTAACCCAAAATGTTTTGCGTCATCCCAACTTTATTCGTAACTTCAAATATGGTCGACCACATCTAAATAAATTCATATGAAAATGTGTAAATGTTTTTGCTTAAGAAAGCGGATTATGAGCTTTTAGATTGGCTTTGATAAAAAAGGGTTCATTTTGGATGTGTTTCTACGAAAATGTGTTTGTCTAAGTGTTAAATGTTGTTTTTGCTGTTGGCATTAAATGTTTATTATTTTATGAGCACACAAAAAACATTCACTTTATTTTTGGTATGCAAATATGTAGATATCTACGTAGTCATATTTATATATGCATATGACTTTACATACATATATTAATGTATTTATGTAAGCATGGTGTGGCTATAATATTTGGAAACGTTTCAATTATGAAGTGTCAAGCCCATTTAGGCGGCAAAAAACAAACACACCACAACATTTACATACACATTGTACAACAAATGTACAACTGTAGTTTCGTACGTCTGTATGTGAGTACGCATATCGCCGCTAGCCAAGTATTAAAACACATAGATTCTAGTAGCATTGGTTGATAAACTCGTTCGTTTATTTGAATGTGTTTATTCTGTGTCTGCTGAGTTTTCTGATAAATGAATTCCAATGAAAATGTAGGTATATGTGTCTGTGTGTGCGATATGACTATTTGTTTGCATATTAAGGCAAATGTAGCTTTTGTGTAGCAATGTGGTGTATAAGAATTTATCTGATTGTAAATTAAATAAAATTGAAAATTTAATTAGAATTATGATTTTGGAAGTGCAAATGATAATAAACAAATATAGAAGAGTTACACAGAACGAGCGTAAAAAGGTATACGCCTGAAACTTGAAAAGATATACAATATACAATTTTGAAAGCTAAAAGCAACCAAATGCTACTTTATTTTTGCATTAAGTTTATAAATGCTAAATACAGCTCTGTCATCTTCGAAGATACAGTACGAACAAAAATTTCCTTGTATGAAGAAAAAGTGAAAAAATGTTGCATACTTTTGGGCGAACTGCTGTTTATATTAGGATATCTTCTCACTAAGCAAGTCAACGTACTTATGCAAACATTTTCCTGCTCAAAGTTGCAATATTCGAGATGAAGAGTTTCCAAGTATGTTTAGAAGGAAATGGAGTTTATCTGAAAAGGCATCCACTTGCGATGTTGGAACGCACCTTAAGCATTCGAAAATTAGCTAAATGCAGCATGAACGCATCTTCGAAATGTACGACCGAAAATGGAAAATGCTGCTTTTAAAACTAAGCATGAACTCTACATAACGGACTCCTACGACCTCAGGTACACTTATGATTTTTTTACAACCAAAAGCGTGGGCGGTAGGATTATGATTTTTTTTAATTTAAATTTGCTTGTGGTTGCATTCGATGAGTTTTTACATATTTATAAAGTTTTTGATGATATTTCTATTAAGGCTGATTTACACGTTTCGACTTTTCGGCACGATTTTTGTTGTTCCACCGTGTAAATAGCACTTCCAAAGATCGGCAATCTGTATTTGAAGGCTGAACGCAGACGAACGACAAAATTCGAAGACGTCAAATATACAAAGCCAATATCTCAAGAATTGGCGCGGAAAGACTTTTTATAGAAAATGTCTCTTGTCATTTTCGAGTTTTAGATAGAGAAATGAGGAGTTTATTGACTTTTCACTGATCAAAATAATATCAGTAAATTCTTCTGAGTATTCCGGAAGCAAAATTCGAGGTCTTGCAATTTGGCTTAATTCAATAACGGCTTGAAAATTTTGCTCAATTCTATGCTTCGGATAAGGGAACCTTAGCTCTTTGCGAGTATGGAAGGGACTTATTTCCATCAGGGTTGGGCCACTTTGAATAAAAAATTATTCGCAAAACTATCGTATTACCGTTCGTCTAGTTTGTGGCAGCAGAGCTCATTTCCCGATATCAGATTTTGATACATTTTCCGTTTCGTTTTCGTGCCGTCAATAGATTGCTAACGGATCTGGTTTCGGTCCGTTTACACTATCGAGAAAGTACACAAACAGTATCAAATACGATTCCTTTTTGTGCTGTAAATGGACTACTAACGGATCTTGTTTCGGTACAATTTCAATATCGAGAAAGTATCGCAAACAGTGTCAAATTATTCATCATTTATAAAATTTTTAGTGATGAGTCACCGGAAACAGTTTCGAGATGATTCCGGAAACGGTACTTTGATCACTAAATTTTTTTACAATGTAAAAATTTATTTTTTACTAGCTGGTGCCCGCGAATTCGTATGCGTATAATTTCTTTTTCTTTTTTTTTGCAGCTGCGTTAGCAAGCATGTATTACCCATAATGTACTAACACATTTTTGTGGAAATATTCGTCGATACCTCCGAAACCGGTCGAACTATCGAAATTTCAAGAAACCATTTCAGATATTTCAATGAATCACATCGCATATTTTGGCACTCATTGACACCTTTCGTTTGACACCCATATTGTACATTTGGTCACTCTTGTCCACATATTGGGCGATAACCACAAAACCCGTTGAGATATCGCAAAAAATAATATCTTAAACTTTAAGTTGAGCGTCTAGCAAACCAGAGATTCAATTCCATTCAGTACTTTTAGAGTGTTACGACCACAAACATACAGACAGACATGGTCCACATATTGTGGTATAACTCTAAAACCGGTTGAGATATCGAAAAAAGTAATATCTTACATTTTAAGTTGAGCGTCGAGCAATCCAACGAAAAAAGTTTCATTCAATTCCATTCATTACTTTCAGAGTGATACGGTCACAAACATAAGGACAGACAGACAGACACACACAATTTTTTAAAATGGTTGATTTGGATTCTACTCGCTTAATAATGCTTCCCCCAATCCATTTTTGGTTGATATCTGCCATGTACAGACTTCGACCTGTTACTATTTCATTATATCTATGTAGAGATTTCATGGTCTTTAAAATTTTTTTAAGAACGCCCTGTAAAATGTCCTGTAAAATATCGGAATTTATTAAAGAATTTACAAATGAGTAGATGAGTTTAAAGCAGTGGTCGGCAATGAGAGAGTACTCAATATGTGAAGGTGTAAAATTATTCATCTCAGGAAAATAATTGCCGGCCTATGTGTTAAACTAAAGTTAAAAATGTTTCATTTCCAAGCTAGCCGAAGGCAGTGCAAATTCTAAAGAAAAGTAACGTTAAACCAACAGATATTGAGCGAAGCGGTGATTTCACTACCCAAACCGTAATCCTTATTGTAAAGCCATGCGATTGATTGATGCCCCTATTTAACTTATAATACTCACCTATTTAAACTTGTACAGATGTATTCGACATATTCCTCTTGTTTAAAAGTTAAAGATTAAAGCTTAATACCAAAAATTTTTAGTTATATAGAAAAACCAACAACAGTACAATGATATGCCTTCATTCATTTCTCAATTGTTTAAATTATTCATCGCGTCTCTCTACCCTCTTTTGTTTCCTTTAGTCTCACGACACTCAAAATTGCACTGCAATATTCAAGAGCACAAAGCATTCGCGAAGCCAAACGTCTCACCTTACCTGCACTTACAACAAATAAATATTTACACATTCAATTCAAGGATGTACTCGCTAGCCTTTGCCTATAAATATGTCTTCATACAAACATATTTGTAAATATATATTCATGTACTTTCTGTCTGCTGATTTGCTGCCTTTTACACTCTGCTGCCGCGTATGATTATTGTGATGAATGTTTGCTGTTTGCGAAACTCACAAGTTTACTACCCAAATTCCCATCGCTAACTTACATTGCATGGAATCATTTTCTTGCTTGTGCTTTTATGCTCTGCCATGCTGCAGATTTTCACGCTACTCTTCCAACAGTTGTTACTTGCGTCAGCATTCCGTTGAGAATTGAATCGTTCGTGCTCCGATGACTGCAACATATAATAAACTACACATTCATACACAGATACGTACGTGATGCAGTTGTATTTTGTGCATATGTGTAAAATGATAGTGGAAGCAGTTCATCTTCTCCTGCTTTCCTACTAGTAACGTCAATTCGTAAAAACAAAGTACAAATTTAAATATACACTAGCTGACCGCGCAGAATTCGTTCTGCACAAAATTGATTTTTGTTGAATTCATTTCCAAAATTCCCGATTACGACCGTATTTTCTTTATTCGTAAAAATGAATTTTGTTCGGAAGGTACCACGTATCCTCTTCCCATAACTCGAACTTTTTTTGTGAGAGTGGTATTAAATAAGTGAGAAATATACTAGTATTCAACTTTAATTTTCTGGCTGAATTCATACTATTCAAGAAATACCCATTCCATACTGGTATACAACTAGATTTTTCTGCATGAAAATACTTGCTTCTTTTTTTTTCTTATAATTCATAGATGCTTTTTCGTGATAGGGTAAATACAACTCTTATTAACACATTTATTTGATTTTATTTTATTTTATTTTACTTTATTTTATTTTATTTTATTTTATTTTATTTTATTTTATTTTATTTTATTTTATTTTATTTTATTTTATTTTATTTTATTTTATTTTATTTTATTTTATTTTATTTTATTTTATTTTATTTTATTTTATTTTATTTTATTTTATTTTATTTTATTTTATTTTATTTTATTTTATTTTATTTTATTTTATTTTATTTTATTTTATTTTATTTTATTTTATTTTATTTTATTTTATTTTATTTTATTTTATTTTATTTTATTTTATTTTATTTTATTTTATTTTATTTTATTTTATTTTATTTTATTTTATTTTATTTTATTTTATTTTATTTTATTTTATTTTATTTTATTTTATTTTATTTTATTTTATTTTATTTTATTTTATTTTATTTTATTTTATTTTATTTTATTTTATTTTATTTTATTTTATTTTATTTTATTTTATTTTATTTTATTTTATTTTATTTTATTTTATTTTATTTTATTTTATTTTATTTTATTTTATTTTATTTTATTTTATTTTATTTTATTTTATTTTATTTTATTTTATTTTATTTTATTTTATTTTATTTTATTTTATTTTATTTTATTTTATTTTATTTTATTTTATTTTATTTTATTTTATTTTATTTTATTTTATTTTATTTTATTTTATTTTATTTTATTTTATTTTATTTTATTTTATTTTATTTTATTTTATTTTATTTTATTTTATTTTATTTTATTTTATTTTATTTTATTTTATTTTATTTTATTTTATTTTATTTTATTTTATTTTATTTTGTTTTATTTTATTTTATTTTATTTTATTTTATTTTATTTTATTTTATTTTATTTTATTTATTTTATTTTATTTTATTTTATTTTATTTTATTTTATTTTATTTTATTTTATTTTATTTTATTTTATTTTATTTTATTTTATTTTATTTTATTTTATTTTATTTTATTTTATTTTATTTTATTTTATTTTATTTTATTTTATTTTATTTTATTTTATTTTATTTTATTTTATTTTATTTTATTTTATTTTATTTTATTTTATTTTATTTTATTTTATTTTATTTTATTTTATTTTATTTTATTTTATTTTATTTTATCTTATTTTATTTTATTTTATTTTATTTTATTTTATTTTATTTTATTTTATTTTATTTTATTTTATTTTATTTTATTTTATTTTATTTTATTTTATTTTATTTTATTTTATTTTATTTTATTTTATTTTATTTTATTTTATTTTATTTTATTTTATTTTATTTTATTTTATTTTATTTTATTTTATTTTATTTTATTTTATTTTATTTTATTTTATTTTATTTTATTTTATTTTATTTTATTTTATTTTATTTTATTTTATTTTATTTTATTTTATTTTATTTTATTTTATTTTATTTTATTTTATTTTATTTTATTTTATTTTATTTTATTTTATTTTATTTTATTTTATTTTATTTTATTTTATTTTATTTTATTTTATTTTATTTTATTTTATTTTATTTTATTTTATTTTATTTTATTTTATTTTTATTTTATTTTATTTTATTTTATTTTATTTTATTTTATTTTATTTTATTTTATTTTATTTTATTTTATTTTATTTTATTTTATTTTATTTTATTTTATTTTATTTTATTTTATTTTATTTTATTTTATTTTATTTTATTTTTATAACGTTTATTTGTTATCTTGTATTTTACTAAACAATTTTTCACTTGAGTATTACAGCGGCAGAACTAAACAATTTGTTTACAGTACAAATTTTGATGTTTAAATAAAAACTTAGAGTTATTGTTTTGGCATGTCATAATGAGTTTATTAGTACAACTAATACGATTAAATTTAGCTTACTAAAATTATTTAAAAATCACTTATTCCCTATCTTTTGAATTTTGCAACCGCAACAGTGCCAGAGGAATAAACCCATATTTCTATTTTGAGGATTAACTACGTAAAGTAATTTTTTCAATAAATTTTCTTGTGGTTTGATAAAAATGTAATTAATTTTGAGGGATTTCAGTCTAGACGTGGTAAACAAGCAGCAAGTCAGACATACATACGTACATACATAAGTAACTTACACCTATAATGCTTCTGTTCCTTTTTATACGAACTTTATTGGCTAACAACAGACTCGTAAATATCCAAAAAAATCAATGCCTGTAAGTTAGCCTCATACGAGGAGCGCTTTGTAGAGTACCTACATAAAATAAAATTTAATGGAATGTAGAAACAGAAGACTCTTGTTTTATTAGACGAAAAGCACTAAATTAATTTAGTCAAGCTCTTCAAAATGTGGGACTAATAATTAATTCATATTTGCACCAAAATAAAAATCCTGTTAAGATTTCTGAGCTTCGAAATCCATAATGGATCAGATATGGGGTGTCAAGCTGCCTATAGCAGCTATAAGTAATCCTATCTTGAGACTGCTCAGAAATACTATTAGCACAAACTGTACTGAGATTCATTAAAACTGGGTAATGGAAAGAAACTCAACCAGGTTATACTCATATCAGTATCCCTAATTTGAGAAACTGGAAGATTATAGCTTTTCAAAAGTAGTGAAAGCTACAGGCAGGACTCTATATTTTGTTCTCTGCTTTGCTAATGTGCCTCTCTGTACAGACCAATAGAATACAGAATGACAGATGCAGTCATATATTTAACACAGCCTTGAAAAAAACAATATACATACATATATTCAACAACAAGAAACTTTTAAAAATTCCAAACACTTGTCCGCTTGAAACCATATTTAAGAAGCAACAAAATCTTTGAGTATGCTTGTAGTATACCAGAATATGATAACCTTTCGATTGCGGTCTTAGCACTTTAAGTTATTAGTAATATTGGTTAGCCACTTCTAGGTATATACCTATAACCAAATACAATCAAATTTTATTTGTGGTCGTGAAACAATCAGAATACGAAATTGAGTTTGCATAGATAAACCTACATACCTATGTACATATGATCTCAAGCATCCTTGCTTTTAATTTCGGCAATTTCAGAAATCAATAATACAAATGGAAATATATTTCGTTAGTTAAATTTCATTTAAGATCAGGTTTCGTCCTTGAATATAAATGAATACATGACGAAAGTTTGTATGAGATTATATTAGAAATGTGGATGTTAGACTGTCTCAAAATTTTAAAGTTGTTTTAAGAATGCACATTGTTCATGCAGGCCTGAAAGAAGTGTTTATTTTATTTCGATATCTCAATCCGTTTCAGAGAGATGTCTACCAAAAAAATTAATACAATTTACCATATACAAGTATGAAAAGAACAGGTAAGTAAATGTTACTCATACGCCGTGTAGGACTTATAAAAAGTGCACTATAATTGCAAAGTTTCAAGATGTACTCAATAATTTTTGCTAGAAAACATATGCTACGCAATATACTAAAATAATATTGAAATTCCAATGTCCTTTCACGTGAATATTTTTTAATATGCAAAGAATCCTGTTATCCTTGTAAAAAATTCAAAGGTGGAGAATTGTTACACAATATTTTAAATATGATCCAAATATTAAAATTATGTAATTTTCAAAGACGTAATGAACTTTTTTGCGAACTTAGTATAAGCAAAGCTTTAACTGCCACGGGATTCCGCTATGCATATTAAATTTCGAACCTTCATTTCTATCACACTTTTGGTACAGTCTAGTGTATGTATGTAAACATGTGTACATATATTATAAGATTCAGCATGGTATTGAGCTTAGCTAATGCATATTAAATTTCTATGGTCCAAAATATTCCAATTGCAATTAATACACGTAATTAATCGTGCAAATACCGAACCAAAATAACAATTCACTTTCGATAATTAAAATTTTTTCAAGGAATAATAGACAAAATTGAAATAGATTATGATCATGTTATTTCACATAGCATATGCACAGAGATCTTCTATAGTATTAGTCGTGCCGAGAATATATGGTCGTTACAGTATCTCTTACATATGCGTTCAGGATCAAAACATACCACCTAACCATGTATTTACACATTAAGGATTTGCACATTTCGCACTAAACTGATAGGGTTATATGTTATTTCATATGAATATAAACACTCCTTCATATGCATATCTCTGTTTTGCAATAAGTTTTAAAATCGTCACTCGCTTGCCAAAGGCACGAATGTGACCACATTTCAGATTTGACGGAAATTCGCAATGCCATTTTCATGAATGAAGTTTAACAAGAATGTTTAAAAAGTAAATTTCTAAATTTTTAAAAATTTTCATTGTGCCAGTTGTGCCAGACATATGAATGATTAGCAAAATTGTTACGTATACGCTGTGGTGTCTGTTGTTGAGTGCAACACATTTATGTTTCTGTTTAAAAACAGAATTTCTAAATTTCCAAAATTTTAATTTTGGCACATTCATTCTTGTGGCAAGCGAGCTACGACATCATATCGATTGGCAATTACAATTCATAGAATAGCGTCATAAATCCTTTTAGACATGCACTTCGTCGTATCATTTTCGTGTAACATGCGCATATTTTAAATCAACTACATACATCCAAGCAGTGATGCCACATGATAATTAGTTTTGGTACCAAAATGTTATCAAATCAGTTTCAAATCTACTAAGAAAAAAAGTTCGATTGAAACCATTGAGTTTTAAGTAGTTCATAGTACTTTAAAAAATATTTCTTGTACCATCATTATTACGAAATAGGACTTACCGCATTGGCGAACGATCTGTCTGCTCATAATATCATTTTTGTTTTTTATGTTAAAGAAAAGTCGAAACTATTAAAAAAAAAAAATCTATGGAGCGAACGAAACTGATAAATAATGCTATAGCTAGGCAATATTGTGGACAGACGAATCGTTCGTCTGAGCTATAGTTTGCAATACATAATAAGGCCATACCTTCGCTTAATCAATATATCTTTATAAAGTCCGTAAAGACGGTAAATTTGCAGTGGGCCATACCATTGACAACTTTATCATTGAAGTAGCCAAATTTTTAGAAAATGCGGCAACACTTCTTTCAAGTTAAAACTCAAAAACTATTGTAGTTTCCTTCATACAAAGATTACTACAAAAAAAAAAAAACATATGTTTCTATAAGGGTGGGTCAATTTGTATGTACGATTTTCTTTTAACCAAGATCGTGATAGTTTCTCTGCAGAACCCTTATTAACATGAAAACAAGAAAAAAACAATTAAGGAAAAGGCTGTCTTCGAAGGCTTTATACCTTTCATGAGTATGAGTCCCGTTATTTGAAACATGAACTCACTACTAGTTACGTTTCTACCTGTTTAATTCCAGGAGTTATAGCCCAAAATCCGTTTATCGGAACTATCGATTGTATGGAGGCTATGAGAAGTTTTAATCGAATCTTAATGATTTTCAATTTTGACATTTCGCATTCAAAAAGGGTACTAGCTACAAAATTTCAAGTTCCTACCTATTTAATTACAGAAGTTATAGACCAAAATCCGTTTATCGGAACTACTATCGATTGTATGGGGGCTATGTGAAATATTAATCGAGTCACAATGATTTTCAACACCGATATTGTTCGTTTAAAAATAGCGACATTTACAAAAATTGACGTTTCTACCTGTTTAATAACAGGAGTTATAGCTCAAAATCCGTTCATCGGAACAATCGATTGTATGGAGGCTATGAGAAATTTTAATCGAATCTTAATGATTTTCAATTTTGACATTTCGCATTCAAAAATAGTAATAGTTACAAAATTTCAAGTTCCTACCTATTTAATTACAGAAGTTATAGACCAAAATCCGTTTATCGGAACTATCGATTGTATGGGGGTTATGTGAAATATTAATCGAGCATCAATGATTTTCAACATCAATATTGTTCATACAAAAAGAGCAGCAGTTACAAAATTGTATGTTTCTATCTATTTAATTACAGAAGTTATAGACCAAAATCCGTTTATCGGACCAATCGATTGTATGTGAGATATGAGTAGTTTGGTCCGATCTTGCTGGTTCCGACAAATGATTATTCTCATATAAAATAACGCCTCCATACCAAATTTCATTGAGATATCTCTAAAATTGAGGGACTAGTTTGCGTACAAACAGACAGACAGACGGGCGGACGAACAGACGAACAGACGGACGGACTGAGAGACGGACGGCTAAATGAAATCAGCTCATCGTCCTGATCATAACGGTATACTTATTAGTGGGTCTATCTCCTCTTCTTCTCATACTTACAACTATCGGACCAAAGTTATAATACCATTTCATGTTCATGAAAGGTATAATATTAAAAAAAATACGGCGGCGATATACCAACAAGTTATCATCATAACCTCTAAAGAAATTTTTGTACAGAGCTTCTCATCTAATTTGTGGTATGCTGATTTTGTATTTTAAACAACAAATTTGCGAAAGTTTTGTTTTCCCGACTCTGCAAAGCAGATAAATTTAAGCTGAGAAGCTTTTCATGGCAGAAATACACTTGGAGAGTTTGTAAAAACACTGCCGATGCCGTTTATAGAAAAACTTTTTCTTTCTAAATAATTTTCGGTCGAGCACACTACCACGTCGGCTGCAATATGCACCCAAAGTAAACTAAAAAATGTTCGACTTGGACACAATTTATCTCTCAGTACCTGGAAATGAATTTCAGGAGGACCTATTAAGCTGTTTAAGCGTAAGAGCATATGACAGATACTTATTCACTCAATCAGCCGCAAATATTGTCCTGCGCGAAATTTTTTCTATATCGACTTCGCTTCCATCACTTCCCTGCAGCAAAAGCAACTAGTTGAAATCTACTTTATAACTAGTTGGTGCACCAGGGCCAACTAGATAGTGTTTTGTCTTTTTTCCTTATAAGCAACTGGTATTTTTTACGTGTTGATGTCCTACGAAATGTCAATTGTCAGATTTCGACCAGACCATACCGGTCATCTACTAGTCATGTTATATAAGAATTATACTAGTTGTAAAACACCAGTCCCATTCTAGTTCAACCTGGACTAGTATGATTTCCATAAAATGAACTAGTCCCCACACTATTCCGAAAAGGCCTAGTATGAAAATACTAGTCCCATACAAGTCCAACTAGCATTGAGCCTGGATTAGTATGATTTCAACCACAACTTTCATGACTTACCCTTTATTTTATAATTTGCCTTTATTTTCATGTTTATTCTTAAGAAAGCAGTGGCGATTTGTATTTACGCTATCACGCAAAAGCATCTGTGAACTATAAGAGAAAAAAGAAGCAAACGAAACGAATGAATTTTGTATTTTTTAGCTGTTATATGATTTCATCCAGAAAAATCTAGTTGTATTCTAGAATGGAATGGATATTGCCTGACTAGTATGAGTTCAGCTCTGAAACCCTGAACCGTTAACGGTATATCACTACCTTTAAAAAATACCACCCTAATTTACAAAAATGTACTCAAACATAAATCCACAAAAACTTTCACATGGATACGTAAATTTGTATGGCCATTTGTCTTCATTCATTTGTACACTCATTTATCAAATCATCATAGTTCATCATGTTGTAGTTGGCTTTTAATCACATTTTAAAGTTTTTTGTTTGCTCGATTAGAAGTTAGAAAACCGAAGAAAACAGCATAAGTTTGGGATTGCTGAAAATGAGGAATATTTGCGCAATGCACCTCAGAAAAGGCAAATGCTTTGCATCCCAAAATAAAGTGTTGGTCAAGGATGCAAATGTGATGAGGATGTGAGAAGGAGAATTGAAGTAAACACAGTGGACTAGGAAAAAGGTGCATAAAAATTGAAGAGACAAGTAAGGCTAGTTTCGGACTAGCATAGTGTGTATCATGTATAGATGGGATTTCTTGTCAGGGGTTGGTAAACTCGCCCAGTTCTTCTTCTTTCAAGCTACAAGCTTTTAAGCATGTATAAAAATATTTGTTTCTATCAAAACAGAGTTAATTTCCTGTAACTTCTCTCAACAATAAATCCTTGTTTATCCATATTTGAGTTTTGTTTAAAGGTTAAGTTTGAAAAAATTCTATCTTATTCAGTACAAGAACACATAGTTCGAAAAAAGTGCGCTTAACCAAAATGTTCAACCAGTTTTCGAGTAGTTTGTATGCACCTCAAAGTGTTGTGGTTGCGGTTTTTGGCATTTATCCAGCTAAAAAATTTCGTTTGAGTTTTTTTCTATGAAATCTTTCTGCCCTTTATGTATTTGTATTGCACTTCTTCCGGTCTTTAGTTATGAAAGTGTTTGAATTTTATGTGGGCTTTATGTGTTACGTTTATGTGAGCTAGCATTATTGAGAAGTGTTTGAAGGTTTGCGAGATTGCATTTGATGTGTTCAAGATGTTTTTTTTTTTTTTCTTAACCGAAACAAAGTGGTTAGCTGTAAGCATCAGACGAATTTGAAATTTTTGTTGCAGGTAAAAGCTGGGTTGGGCTAAGGTTAAGTGTTAAATAAAGTATTGGCAGTTTTCATTTAAGTATTTGCAGCATAAAGGATGAAAACTCTGTTGCGAATGCTTATCATCTGAAGATGATGTGATATTTGTGGTATTTTTACTTGCAATTTTACTTTATGTGACATCAGAAGCATATCAATTTATTACAAAAGCTGAGCGTGATAAAACTTTTGTGGGCAAAGATAATATTTTAACAACAAATTCACATAAGCATACAATTTGTATAACCAGATGTGCTTTTAGAGATCTTATTAATCAAAGAAAATTTCAAAAGATACAAAAAAAATAAAAAAAAATAAATAAATAATTTAACCAAGTAATATAAACTTATTTAAAATTGAAACAAAAAAATGGTTAAGTATGATGGATTAAATAAAATGAAGTAAATAAAAATGAAGTAAAATAAGTAAAAAATATATAAATGTAAATAAATATATTAAAAAAATATTAAATTAAAATAAAATAAAATAATTTAATACTTTGAATATCGAATTTTCTCAAATCTGTATCTTAGAGCTAGTTAAATGTACTTCTCAAAAATCGAATCAGATTATACATAGTGCACTCAAATTTTTGCAGGCGTCAAGACTAAAACCGCCAGCTCCTTATTTCACTCCTTATAAAATGCATATGGCTCAGTCCATGCCAATTCGACAAATTTTTTGCCGGACACGGATTTCGCTAAAAATTGCTATCTTTTTCTACTCCGGAAGACAGTTTCCAAAATTTTTTCGAATTTTTTTCCCCAAATCAAAAAAAGTTATGAACTTAAAAAAAAAAGTTTTTTAGCTGTAACTTTTTCAAAAATCGACCGTTTGTAAGAATGTTTTTTTTTTTAATTTTTGTTTTTAAAATTAGTTTTCGGGGAAAAAAAATAAAAAAATTTTTAAAAGCCCAGATATGTATATAAATATTTTTTTTTTTTTTTTCAAGAAAAAGATCGACCCTTTTTTTAGATTTTTTTTTTTTAAACTCCAACAAATTCTCTAATAAGCCCCGCTAATAACAAGATGTGTCGACAATCGCTTCTATTTTTAAGCCATTGCATAGATTTTATTGCAGGCCTTGGCGGTGGGAGTGAAATGGAAAAAATGTTAATGTTAAAAAGTTCGTAACGGACTATTTACAATGTTAAAAGGTTCGGCGTTAGCAACATAACTTGACAGATATAAATATAGGCGTTGAAAAAGAAAGCAAATTTTTAGCGAAATCGAAGGTGGTCAGGTAAAAAATTTGTCGATTCGGCATGGAATGGCCCATATCTATTTACGTTATTCCATTACATTTTCATATAGGTTTCATATTTCAAAATCTTTGTGCAAAACTTTGTTGCAAATTGTCACCTGCCTTGGCTGTCACAAACAACACGCCAGGTATTTGATATAAAATGATTACAGTAAATATATTTTATGTTGTACATATCTGCAGTTGATAACTTCAACATTCGTTGCATTTCTTTAACAATTCTCTACACTTCACGTATGTCACTTGCTTGATTGAATGATTGCCTAGTTGCGAGATTGGTTACATGCAGCCTAG
>CAXKVI010000002.1:15747275-15774775 GCA_964058755.1 Campiglossa producta | reverse complement strand
GCCTCAACAACATACAATGGTGCTTCGGTATTTGGTAGTGACATAACATCATTTTATTGGTGCCATGACTGCTCTTTTACTAATACGCCCTCACTTTCAATTCTGCCGGGCCCTATTGTGAAACCCCCCAATTTAGGGAATTTAGCAGATATTGAGTTCCAATTGGCTGGTGCCCTCCATCTGAACCTATTCTTCCTTAAATTCTTCAGGTTCGTGCTTGCATAACTCTAAACACCAGAAGTTATGTGTATACTGAATTATGAAGTGATCGGAGACCACTCTGAAGTATCTTTTTCCCACTTGATGACACAAAATTACAGCTATTTCCAACTAGTCGATGCACAGCATGCAAGTTTAGATAAAAGCGTTTTGCAGCATGCAACACAAGGTTGGCAGAAGTTTGCAAATGCTGCTGACATGGCATCATGCATCAATTTGTTGCATGCAACAGCAGGCAATCACAAACTAACACACAACCACTTAACTTGTCTCAGAGTACGCTATCTATACACAAACACACATACATACATATTACATCTATCTGTGGTGGTAAATGTATGAGTTCTCCTGCTGTTTGGCTGCTGCAGTGTCAATGATGCAAATAACAAAAACAGCAACAACAACAACAACAAATGTCATCCACAGCACATTATACGGCTTAGTTCCGCCTGCTGATGAGCCGCTCTGTAATTTTTAAAGTCAAATCCCCCACACATACAAAGCAGTGTCGCAATATTGAGCGATTGCATTGCCTCTCTACTCCACTCAATTGCCACTTTTGTGCCGCTATCTGGTGTCAGCTTAGTCAGCGATTTTTACCATGCTTGACGTTGATGTTGTTGACTGTCATTGGCAACCGATTGCTAACCGATTCAACATTCTAGCATCTATAGCCTCATTCATGCATCTGACTAGCTGACTTTGTAGCTATGTCGATGTGTGTGTATGTTAGTGTGGCTTAGCAGCATTAATGTTTGATTTGTCAATATTTATTTTTAATTTGATCGAGAACAAATTTATTCGGATATACTCATTTAAGCACATCGTTGCCAACTTTTGCTTTCAATGCTGGTAAATTTTATTTTTTTTTTTGTGATTTTTTATCATTCTTTCATATTCTCCACATGAAGCTAAAATCCATTTTCATTTCATGCACATGTTTAACTATTTTAAATTATCTTTCAGGCATTGTACTATGTTTTCCTTCTAACTGTACTAGCAGCACAGTGAACACTTTTGAATTTCTGAGCGCAAAATGCCTAAAATTATTGGAAGTCCTGTTGAGTTAGAGATTAGGGATAAATTTCCCCACTGCTCGACCTATGTATGTTATAAAGGGTTTCAGCGAAATACTGGCTGTTCCAGATCAAAAAGGTGGATCTGTGATCTGTAAGAAGAAAAAATCTGAGCCAAGGGCCGCAAGGAAAATTTACATCGAGAAACACCTAAATGTTGATAATTTCCGCTTCATCCATTTTTTCAAATACACTGTGGGGTTTCCCTTTATTAGAGCCGAAAATCATATCTTCATATCGCTCCTACAGATTATCTTGTTTCAAAACAACAAAATATCCTAATCCTAATTGTCCTAATCCAATCTTGGCTTGCGTCATTTATTGATGGCTTAAGCGCCTAGGCGATTTTGGCCGTTTCGTATCAAAGCACGCCCGTCATTCCTTTTTAGCGATAACTGACGCCAATTGGAAACCTCAAGAGAGTTCAAGTCATCCTCCACTTGTTGTTTCCATCTCAGTCGAGGTCTCCCCTTCCCCTGCTTCCGAATTCAGTCGATAGGAAAACCTTCTCTGCTGGAGCCTCCTTGTCCATTCGCATAAGATGGCCCCGTCAGCGAAGCCTTTAGGCTTTAATTCGCTGCATTATGTTCAGGTATGTGTAAAGCTCGTACAGCTAATCGTTAAATATCCTTCGATACCCGCCGTTGGCATCACGGGAAGGACCATATATCTCCGGTAGAACTTTTCTCTCAAATACTCCAAGGGCCATCTCATCTTCTCTTGACACTGTCCATGATTCCGAGCCATAGATCAGGACTGGTATGATGAGAGACTTATACAGCGTGATCTTCGTTTGTCGAGAGAGGACTTTCCTTCTCAAATTGCCTACTTAGTCCAAAGTAACACTTGTTGGCAAGAGTGATTCTCCGTTGGACTTATAGACTGACATTATTTTCAGTGCTAATGCTGGTTCCCAAATGGACGAAGTCCCTCACCGTTTCAAACTTGAAGCTATCAACGGTGACTTGGCTGCCAAAGCGCAGGTGCGCCGATTCCTTCATTCATGACAGATACTTCGTCGTGTCCTCGTTCACTGCAAGACCCACTTCTTTCGCTTCTTTATCCAGAGCAGAGAAGGCAGCGCTTACTGCGCCATTGTTAAGGCCAATAGTATCAATATCATCGCCATACGCCAGCTCTTGTAAAAGATTGTATCATTGGTATATGTTACCTTGTATTTATTCATTGAGGCGAGTTCATTGGCTCGGAGGATTTAGAGGGTCCAAAATAATCTAAATTGTATTTGATAATGAGCATTTGGACTCTAAGGGAATGACATCCTCATATTGCAATTGAAAAACCACCATTTGTGATTGCAACAATAAACTAGTTTCTCGAATATTTCATAAATCATTTGTGAATTACAGTAGTATGTCATGCAACTTAAATAAATGAAAAAAAAAACTAGCTTATGTCGCTTAAAAACACATAGGATTACCTAAACCTACTCGCTTCCAAAGAATAACACTTGTCTGACTTGACACCACACCACACGTCATATGGTACCGAAAAGATATAAAGTTAAAGAAACAAATCAAAACCAATGCATTGACCCCTAAACAGAACACCGTGCAGTACACGTGCTTCAAAATTAACACCATACACACATCTCAACGAAAATACTGATTACATTTAGACTTATGTATAAGCGTTTTCCATTTTCCCCATAATCCACATCATTGTCATTCGCTTCAGTGTTGCTGATGCCTCATTAAGTGGTACCATTATGTGATAAACTGAAGCCAAATATTTCGCAAGCCATCATATATGTATGACAAAAGTGCACGTATGCATGTGTGTGTAAATGTGTGAGTGCTTGAGTCTTGAAAGAGCACCACTTGTTTGTGCCATATTTCAAACCTCAGCGCATAGCCTTCAACTTGTCGATTTCATTCATTTCCCGAGCATTTGTTCATGCAAACATTTTCACCTCACATTCACCATCACTACATTCATTTAATTCATTGACATACAAATATTGCAATTACTGAAAAATTGGAACTCGAGTTGTTATTGCAAACCATTTTGCCACAACCAACACATACTCATACATAAATGTATCTACTAATTTATACACACATACACATATACGTAAAAATGTACATATGTGCGCATATTGCTTATGACTTGTTTGCATATCGTTAATGTCATTCAAGTGACTTTGAGTTGGTGTGCTTGTGTGAGGATGCAAATGCTTTGTGTTTGTGTGTGTGGGATTATGAGCGCATCTGCTCGATTTCGACATAATCAATGGGCGGTTTGCATTTCCTTCAAGTCGAAATTTGACCTGATCAGCAAATGAACTAGTTTTTTTTCAGTTAAAAATGCCATTATGGAATTTGTGGCTAAACCGATGCTTTTCAGTTAGATGGGCGCAACTGCTTTGAGTATGTAACTAGGTAAATATCAAATGGCTATTATTCAATTAACGGTAAATTGGAATGGCGAGTAGAAATCAAAGTAAATATTGAGTTTCATAAATCAAAACTCTCAGGTTGAAAAGCTTATTTTATTTCATTTTATTTCTTTATTTTTATTTTTTCCTTTTTGTTTTATTTTATTTAGTTTTATAGTGTTTTATTTTAATGGATTTTATTTTATTTTATTTTACTTTATTTTATTTTATTTTATTTTATTTTATTTCATTTTATTTTATTTTATTTTATTTTATTAATTTTATTTTATTTTATTTTATTTTAATTTTATTTTATTTTATTTTATTTTATTTTATTTTATTCTTTGTTGCTTTTTTGACTTGTAGTCTATTGCTGTAAGTACCGACGGTATTTACAAGCAATTTTCGGGATTGTATGAAAATGTGTTTTTTGAGAAAAATTTACCTACGCGCTGCAGGAACCAGACAAGCCGACATATCGTCCCGTTTCTGCCTTAACCTCGGATCTACATAAAAAGAATATTTCAGAAAACGAAGAAAACCAACTGAAATTCCCAAGTTTTGTATACTAAAAATGTAGATACGAGGTAATGGATCGTACAAAAACCCACGAAGGTTTATATATTTTACCAAGCAGATTTTCGATTCGGGTTTCTCGATGGCTTAGGGGCATTTCCACATAAAAAACGAGTTTTCTCAAAAAGTGTAGATACGAGGTTAAGGCAGAAACGGGACGATATGTTTCGATGATACTGGAGTTGCTTGTAAATACCGTCGGTACTTACAGCAATAGACTACAAGTCAAAAAAGCAACAAAGAGTTAAATGTTATAAATGGAAAAATATTCGTGCTTAATTAAGTATGAAAATTCTTTCATAGGTTTCACACCAAGTCCTAAAAATTCGCAAATCTTTCATATAAGTTAGCATTGAAATTAAAGAAATGTTCTATATGGAAGTATAAATATATGCATAAATGGACACTGAGAAGGGTTTACCTTCAAGCTGGGTAGTGGCCTAAGGTGCTAGACCTTCTAGCATACAAGTCACTACAGTGTTGTGAGTTCGACTCTCACAATGCCGGGAAGAAAAGTCCTTGAAGAGATGTAACTCCAGTATCATCGAAACATATGTCGGCTTGTCTAGTTCCTGCAGCGCGTAGGTAAATTTTTCTCAAAAAACATATTTTATTTTATTTTATTTTATTTTATTTTATTTTATTTTGGTGTGAAAATGCAATTAATAGTTTTATTTTGTCCATTTAAAACTTTATTATCAAAGAAACAAAGTGACCTCTCACTCTTGTCGTTACAACTCAATTAGTGCTTGGGCACAAAGGATTGTACAATGTGCCACAAGAAATTTAACAACAAACTCCGTTTTCGTCACGCCCAAACTGAATATACTGTTCACCGGAATTGTGGGGCGTTACATGCCAAAGGAGTTTGTTTAAAACTTCGTTTATGCAAATATTAAGCCATGCAGTGGCGACAATTTGCGAGCTCCGTTTTTAAACTGTGTAGCGTAGCCGCTACTTACTCGCTCCCCAAACCGTTTTGACTTCTTTATTTTTGTTTCGCACATTCAAGTCAATATTTGGAAATGCGACAGCAAAAGTGCAAATGAGAAGCAACAAAAACAAAAGTAAAATTTAAATTGCTCGCAAAGAAAACAACAATTACGGCATCGTCAACTAACAACAAAAGCTCTTCACTCGCTGGATCGTAATGCGAGCACAACAACTCCATGTGCAACTTCAAACCATAAACATACAAAGTACGATACGCCATAGAGTGCGAAAGAGGTGTGGATATGAGCGTATGGTTGTGAGTAAATAAGTCCATGGGGTCTATGAGGGGGTCTCACACGTGATGACCACTGGCTGCGCCATCTAAAGCTTAAAAGATTTATTTCACTTTAAGGATTCTAAAGAGATGTTTAGTCGGATCACATTAAATGGACCCTATAAATAATATCATAGTGGTAGCCAATATTCCAAGTATGAAAAACATTAAGTTTCTATCTTCAAAATTAAAATTTTTCTGGCATAGAAAGAGGCTTTAGTGTCATTAATATTTCAAGTAATATATGATACTTAAGTAAAATATACTCTTAATTAATAAATTAATTTAAGAATAGTGAAATTTTAAACGAAAGATTGTACTTCCTCAACTTAAAGCTTTGCCCCTCGTTTTGTAAAAGCCGCTACGCCCCTGTGCTTGTCTGAACCTACCGCTGGAATTTACACTGCATTGTGGTGTTGTGTTGCAACATCTAACGGATCTACAGAGTGTTATTTACATGCAAATGATGCAAGCAAAAACCGTGAAGCTCAATGTTAATACAACAAACTTTGTAGTTTCTGTAGCTTCTGTTGCAGCAACAAAACTTTTGAACATAAGATACAAAAATTGTAAGAGTAGAAGTGAAACCTCTTCGTTGTAGAGCAAGTATTTTTCTCATTTTTTTTATTACGAAAATATGGTCGCTCGCTTGCCAGAATAATAAACGTGGCACACACGCGTCTAGAAAAATTTTAAATTTTAGCTTTTGACATACATAATTATATTGTTTCAAGTTTTATTCTCATTATACTATTTCCACCTATAGAGTTTTTACGTTTTCACATTCACCTGTTAAAAATTTCTAAAGAAATTTTTTTTTTTAATTTTCGTTTTGCCACACATATGAATGTGTTGCAGTCAACGACAGACAGCAAAGCGTATACGTAACAATTTTGCTGCACATTCATGTTTCTGGCAAAACGAAAATTTAAAAAAATTCTAAAACTCAGTTTTTAAACATTTTTTTTGCGCCAGAAACATAAGTGTACAGCATATTTGTTTTTCTGGCACAATTTTCACAGATTCGACTACACATTCATGAAAATGGCATTGCAAATTTTTGGTGGTTACTTTTAAAGCGGGCTACTCACATGCCAAGAAATGTCAAACTCCATATAAAAAAAAGCTCAAGAAATGGTCAAGAAACGTTTTCATACGTCAAATTTTCTTGAGCCAATACTCAGCTCATAAGAAAAAATACCACACTTTTCGATAGTTGGCAACGCCGGTTTACCTCAAGAAATAAATATGCTCGTATATATTTCTTGGGGTAAACGTGCAGATTCACAGCAAAGGTGAGTACATATTTCGCGACACAAGTTTTATAAATTTTTAAAACCGTAAATTGCAATAAAATGGAAAATTTGGTAAACGTCAAAATTTCTTGACCAGGCACAAGAAATATATGCTCGTTTTTTTTCTTGAGGCATTTCTTGGCAGGTGAGTAGCCCGCTTAAGGTAGTTCGATGAATAAGCTTAGGTATACCTACTCTGTTCACACTCGCTAAGGAGGAGATACGGCTCATACCAATATACATAATTAAAAAATAATATGGTCCCTAAAATTTAACCCAAACTGTTCTTCGATCAATTAATATTTTCAATATAAGCTAGAATAATTTTTATTTAGGAGTATAGAAGTTTCACTTCCAATAAAAGACCTTTTTTAAAGCATAGGTCGGCAATTACTTTCCGAGCAGAAAAATACTAATGCTTTAAAATAGTGAGCACGAAGAGAACGGAGAGACCATGCCGACCACTGCCTTAAGGAATAGCAACACAAACCACATAGACTGTGACAAGTCCCTCTACATACGATTTTTAGTCTGTCGTCCGTTTTGCTTTTGTAAAAAAGATTGAGGTGTCAACGCGTACAGTGCATAAAGAAAAGATCTCAAAGGAAGGCTCTTCGTACAACGTTTTGTGTCTGATCACTTTTCCAGCAATTTTCTATGTGAACGTGGGGATTTGCTTACCTACACTAATTTGTGTGCGTTTGTGTGAATGTTCGTGTGCTTGTGTGCGGTGACAATTACGTGTAGCAGATGAAGTTTCATGTGTTAATGGCGTAAGTGTTGGACACAAAACGAAATTATGCTGTAGACCAACGTGCGGAGATGAGATTACAAGATAAACGTAGATATAGAAATTAGTCAATTATACTGGAGTGGAGTGTTTGAAAGCGTTTTTGAAGTTTTTTTTTTTTTGATAAGGAAATAATGATCTTTCTTTTAAGAAAATCTTTTTTAGCAATACAAAAAGAAACTGCACGAAAGTAAATTTGTCTGGAAACTGTTTTCCTTGTAAAGTAGAGGTCGTCAAATTGAAATATGAGGGTGTATTGGTATACAGATTTCGAATGGTTTAAAGTGGGTAAAAAAAAGATTATGATTTTATTGAAAAAATTAGAAGGCATTTAAAATCATCAAATAATGTTTGTCACTCAGTTTAAATCGCACATAAGTTAGTTACTAAAATTTGAACATAGCGACTAAATTGAGTAAGGTTTTCCGGTGTATGGTGTAAAGAAAACTTATTGGACTATGCCAAATATCGTATAAGAATTATTTGTGCCTGGATTCGAAAGGACTTTTTTTCGTTAGTAATGCTCCGTCACTCACCTGCACGCAACCACTCAACTACATTCGCTGTCGCTACTACTTTTAAAGTGAAAACGATGTTATTTCATTTAATTTTACTTAATTTAATTTAATTTAATTTTATTTTATTTTATTTAATTTTATTTTATTTTATTTTATTTTATTTTATTTTATTTTATTTTATTTTATTTTATTTTATTTTATTTTATTTTATTTTATTTTATTTTATTTTATTTTATTTTATTTTATTTTATTTTATTTTATTTTATTTTATTTTATTTTATTTTATTTTATTTTATTTTATTTTATTTTATTTTATTTTATTTTATTTTATTTTATTTTATTTTATTTTATTTTATTTTATTTTATTTTATTTTATTTTATTTTATTTTATTTTATTTTATTTTATTTTATTTTATTTTATTTTATTTTATTTTATTTTATTTTATTTTATTTTATTTTATTTTATTTTATTTTATTTTATTTTATTTTATTTTATTTTATTTTATTTTATTTTAGTTTATTTTATTTTATTCTTTTTTATTCTTTTAATTTTTTATTTTTTTACGTTATTTTTACTTTACTTCCAAAGCTCTTTACTCAAAATTTTAAAATTAGACTTTGACTGTTATATCCTGTTGCTCTATAATTATTTTCTCTTCCTCATTATCGCATCGCAAAATTGTTGTATCAAATTGCTCAGATGAAAACAAAATTTGCTAGATGCATTTATAATTTAAACACAATTCACGTACGAAATAGTTTTTTCCAAGTGAGTTGTTAAGACGCATTCTACAAATAAGAGGTTTAAGGATGTAGGCACATTAGGGTGGTCCATTTGGTAAGATAAACAATTTTTTTTTTTTTAATTTCTTACTTCCCACCCCAGAGAAATGTTGCATTGCAAACTTTGGGATAAATTGGATAACTTTAACCCGTACCGCAGTTAAAATATTTTATATTAAAAAAAAAAACAAATAAATTTTATCGTACACTGCAAATGCGTGAGGCCATATTTTTTACACATTTTTCAACAAATTTTTTATTAAATATTCGTATATGTCAATGTATTCTTATATTGGAAAAACGACATGTTGTGTGGCACCCCTTCCCGTAATTTTAGTTCACTTGTTTTTTAATGGGGTTATTTTTTCATCAATTTAAATAATTTCCATGGCTGGGAAATCGAAAAAGCTGGAACACCCTAAGAGACATACATATTTTTAAGCGCAATGTGCATATCGCAATCTAAAACGAAACCGTCACTACTCAAAATTTTTTTTTGGTCGCTTTCTTAGCACAGCTCGCTTAATAAAAATGATTAGTTTCTTGGGATTTAAGGCAAATCCAATCTAATATCAAATTAGTACAAATAAAGCATATATATTCACTATTCCATTCCAACGTTTCGGTAATCGTTGTTAGCATATTTAGAGGAGTTTTGGCATTTATTTTATACTATTTTATACATTGGTACAACCAAACGATGTCTAGGTACCAGGCTAGCAGAACACCAAGCGGATGCTAGAAAACAAAAAATCAACACAGCACTATCAGATAACATAACAATTAATGAACACAAAGCTAACTTTGCATATTTGTATTAAAACCGGACCTAAGAAGGACTTTCATGCCTAGCTTTTAAAAAATAAAATACTTTTTTGGCCATCTAGGAGCGTTTAAATTCACGTTTGCTCCGATTTTGAGTTGTGACACTTTTTTAATTTAGTGTGCGATATATATGTACATTTGGTGCGATGTGCCTGCTAGGAGTTTAAGGCTGAGCTTCTCTTTCCATCAGTGGTGTATCTACCGACTCTAATTTTTTTTTTTTTTTTAATTTGCAGGTCCCATAAGAAGACTTTGCCACTCCGTTCAGAAATTTGTTGCTGAATTAATTTTGATGTGCCTAAAAGCATAACTTTTTGTTCGTACATCATGTATGTAACTGCAAAAATGTGTTTTTAAATAATTTTATCTTAATTTTAAACACCAGAACGCATTTTATACTGACACAAACAGATAAAGATGTATCTCACGCGTACATAAGGGTGCACGCCACCTACATGCACATCACATTATTTTTACTCCTTCCTACTTATTCTCTTATGAACTGGTGCGGCAAAGGATACATTTTATTCAAAAGGCTATGTGTATATAGAGTTACACGTGTGTTTTATATATATATTTACTTTAGCTGCAAATGACTAACGCCACTTACGATATTATAGTTGGTGGCATTTGAAGAATGCAACGTGCTGAAGGCATTTGCTACGTGTGTGAATTACATGAGATGTTGCTATTTTTTATACGCTCAGAATTTTAAAATTGCTTATGGACAAGTTAAAACGTTAGCTTTGGGGTGTGCGGCAGAATAATGGCAAGCTTAAATTAAACACGTGAACGTAAAGCCAAGCTGAGCTAGGGTTTTAGATCTGCTAAGCCATGAGTATACTGGCAGTATCAGTACAAGTGTACATCTGCTTTACAACATTTTTTTTTTAAATCACTCTTAGCGAAAATCATTCGAAATCCGCACGGATACAAATCTACGGGAAAGCTTTAGCTAAACATATGTATGCATAACGGGTTTTCAAGCCAACAGAAAATAGTTTCATCGGTGTGAAATAGTTTTTTAAATCGTTTCTAACTACTGATTTTTTTTTTTTTTTTAATTTTTTTCCCAACTTTAACCAGTCGTACCTTAATATCAGCATAGCTTCAACCTTTGTATTTCAGTTTTTTTTCACTTTCGTGTACTCTAATTTATCTAAGTTTGTACAGCTCACTACCACCTCGTCAAAAATGCAACTCAAGTACATTGCTCCTCTATCAAAATTACAAATACAGCACTATGCGTTGTGCATTAATTAATTTCGCGTATCCTTTTTTGGCACAAACACTCACATACAACATATAAAAAATCCGTGGAAAACGTGTTTACCTAGCTCACCTTTGCTGTGTATGCGTACTTTGGTGGTCGTTCATTCATCTTTTGCTATCATGGTTTGTGTGGATGTGGCTGCTGTCAGCATCTAAGCTACAATAAACATAATTTCCGTAATAAATTAGAGATTTTTACTTACGCTCCATTTTCGTGGAAATAAATATTTGCTTTTACAAAATGTTTCTGCACAAACATATAAAGAGAAAATATTCGCATTTACTAGAAAACTTGCAGATAGCAAACGAAAGGAGAATAGATAAGCTTTGCTATAGCTTTGAGTATTTTCATACCCATCGTACTAGCACTAGTACAAGGGTATTATAATTTTGTCCACATAACGGTACTACGTAACAGCACAAAATAATCGTGATAAATATAGAGTTCCATATATGAAAAATCTTGGGTTGAAAAGAGTAGTTCATTAAGGCATGTCCGTCTGTCCGTCCTTCCGTCTGTCCTTGTACACGATAACTTGAGTATTTAATGTTAGGTTTACCCGAATTTAGACTTCGTTACTTGTTTTTTTTTTTTTAATTAAATAAACTTAAAAAAAAACAAAATTGACTGAAATCAAATAACATAAAATTAAATAAGACAAAATTAAATAGAAGCAAAGCATAAAGGTTTAAAAATAAAACAAAATAAAATAAGTTCAAATAAAATAAAATCAAACAGTATAAATTGAATTAAAATAAAAAAATACAACAAAGAATAAATTTATATAATTTTGCATTGAAATAAAATGTTCTATATGGAAGTGTAAATATATGCATAAATGGACACTGAGAAAGGTTTCCTTCAAGTTGGATAGTGGTCTAAGGTGCTAGACCTTGTAGCATAATCTCACAATGCCGGGAAGAAAAGTCCATGAAGAGATGTAATTCCAGTATCATCGAAACATATGTCGGCGTGTCTGGTTCCTGCAGTGCGTTGGTAAATTTTTCTCAATTAACACATTTTCATAAAATAAAATAAAATAAAATAAATTAAAATAAAACAAAATTAAATAAAATAAATTAAATTAAAATAAAATAAAATAAATTAAAATAAAATAAAATAAATCAAAATAAAATATAATAAAATAAAATAAAATAAAATAAAATAAAATAAAATAAAATAAAATAAAATAAAATAAAATAAAATAAAATAAAATAAAATAAAATAAAATAAAATAAAATAAAATAAAATAAAATAAAATAAAATAAAATAAAATAAAATAAAATAAAATAAAATAAAATAAAATAAAATAAAATAAAATAAAATAAAATAAAATAAAATAAAATAAAATAAAATAAAATAAAATAAAATAAAATAAAATAAAATAAAATAAAATAAAATAAAATAAAATAAAATAAAATAAAATGAAATAAAATAAAATAAAATAAAATAAAATAAAATAAAATAAAATAAAATAAAATAAAATAAAATAAAATAAAATAAAATAAAATAAAATAAAATAAAATAAAATAAAATAAAATAAAATAAAATAAAATAAAATAAAATAAAATAAAATAAAATAAAATAAAATAAAATAAAATAAAATAAAATAAAATAAAATAAAGTAAATCTGGCAACAAATTTTGGTGCAACCATATAAAAAATGTGAAAAAAAACTAAAGAAGAGTTAGATTAAGTTTTTTCCCCATAATAATGCGTACCACAACATAAAACGATTATGCTATTCCCAGTCAGAATAATATGCTGCAGTGATAAAACCTATTAACAATTAAAAAATACGAAAAACAATTAAAAAATTTCAAAAATTCCTAAATGAAAATTGTATGTAAAATGAAAAAAAAGAAAAAAACGGACCATTATTGGATGCATTCTTATTTAACTAGCTTTTGGTTGCTAATAAAATGTTATTGTTGTTGTTTTTATTGTTGTACAAATAAAAAATATATGCAAATATGAGATGCAGATGCGGACAAAAGCTGGTAACTAAACTCAGTTTTGTTGCTTTAGTTTTGTTATCTATTTCCTTTTTTGTTAGCGCTTTTCATATTTTGCGACAGTTGCCGCAAAAAGGCTTATGTGGCACATTTGGCAACATTTGCATATAGGCTTAGTGTTAAGCTGGTGGACTTGAGTTGACATCGGCTACGGTGGTTCTAATAATATCAACAAAAAATGTGAGAAAATAAAAAACAAGAAACACTCACATACATATATTGGCATATTGCATTTTTCGACTTTTTTGGTATTTCTTGGTACTATTGGGTTACTTTAAAATGACTGCAGCAAAGCAAACAATAAAAATGTATGTATATATAAATAAATGTATTTACATATATACGTGGATTATAGACTTGGCCCTCGCCTGATGCAAAAAGGTATTATTATTAGTTAGAGCTCTGGATATGCGCATTAATCTTCTATGTCACATTATAGAATCGCACCACAATCTCGGAGCCCAGAGAGCCTTGCGTCAAAGTTCTGCTCTACGAACAAATGGCCTATAGACTCTCACAACTGATTGCGAAAGCAAACTAAAGATAAAATAATGATACTCATTCCAGGCTGACCGAGCTTGGTTGATGTTTTCGATTTTTACATTTTTCAAAATCCATCCACAAACAAAATTTCTTCCAAATCAGTCAATATACGAAGAAATAAATTAATGGCAGTAAGGTGGCAACCCCAGGTGCCAACTGACTTTTAAGCCATCATGGTTGGTATGCGGCTGAAAGTAGCCTTGATTTGATACCCATATTGGCATAACTTTTTAAGAAAAAATTAGGTAGGTTGTGCAACCCTGTAAACCGCCCCAAATGGCAACACTCAAGCTAACAGTCTTAAAATTAAGCAAATTTCATCGAATTCGGTCAATCTGTCCAAAACGACCCTAAAATAATCGCAAAATGTTCCCACAAATACCTTAAAATGATTCCATAATGACTCCAAAATGACCCTAAAATGAACTAAAAATTATCCCAAAATTGAGATCACTGACAACACTGTAAACCGCACAAGTGGCAACACCAAAGTGGGAAGTCTCAGAATTAAGCATACTGTCTCTATGCAAAGTTCATCGAAATCGGTTCTCGAGATAGTACCGGATATACAAATGTACTGCTATAAGGAGGCAACCCTAGGTGGCAGCCCTACTTGAAAATATTTTAACGGCAATGAAGAAGGATGCAACTTTCAAATAAAGGCGCAATGCTATTCCAAAACCATGCCAAATTCTTCTAGGATCAATAATGGCAACCTGATTCCCACCGCTACGGAAGTTAAGCTTCTAAGGTATCACCCATGCTGAATAGTGAGGGGAATATGATATCAATGGCGATGACGATCGCAAAAAGGGGTGTATATAGATTGAGGGTAGGAATTAAGACGATTTGGGTCAATTTATCAGACATTCTCATTTTCTATTAAGATTTTAAATGTTAATATGGTGAGCTCAATGATGGTAATAACTTAATTTCGGCCAACCTCGTCTTCGGTCGCTCATTGGCACAAAAGCTCTTCCAACCATGTCTCTATATTGGGGAAGAAAATCACAAATTTTTGGTGTTGAATACCAACGCCAAAGCACATTTATAAAGTGTTTATGGAAAATGACAGTGACTAAAAGTAGTCAGCGGTTTTGACCTCACACCCAAACGATTGAGCAACGAACCTCACTAAAAAACCCCCTTTTTTATTATATATTTTGGATATAGCAACTCACGTTTTTTCAGATTTTTATCTGGTGCTGGTTGACAGAGCTGTTTGCCATTGAATACCTACACCAACGCATATGTATGGAGTTTATATGCAAAGGTAAACTGTGCCTAAAAGTATGCAGCGGCCAGGGAGCAACAAACATTACTCGTTTTCCGACAAAATAAGCACATAACACTTTTGTTGTCGGATTTATTGGCTAATTTTTTCTGAAATGTTAGACAGAAGTTAAAACTTCAAAAACAGTTGCTCCGAAAAAATTCTGCAATCGATTGATTTTTCGTATATCTCCAATGGACTAAAATACTTTTTATACCCAGCGTAATAGTACTAGTACTAGGGTATTATAGTTTTGTTCACATAAAGGTACTACGTAACGGCACAAAATAATCGAGATAGATATATGAAAGTTCTTAGGTTGAAAAGAGGAGTTCATTAAGGCATGTCCGTCCGTCTGTCCGCCCGAGTACACGATAACTTGAGTAATAATTGAGATATTTGCATGAAATTTTGTATACATGTTACTTTCTGGCCAAGGTAGGTTGCTATTGAAAATAGACGAAATCGGATGATAACCACGCCCCTTTTTTGCGATATCGAAAATTTCGAAAATCACATACATTGACATATCTCGGTAGCTGAAATGGATAAAATGATATAATTTAATAGGTGAGTCCAGGGGCATTCTCTTATGATTTTTCCATTCATTTTTATGATGGGCGTGGCACCGCCCACTTTTAAGGGAGACATTTCTGAAAATTCGACTGGTCGTAACTTTTAAACTGATTACGGTAGAGCGATGAAATTTGGCACAAGGTATACTAGCATAATAGGGAGTATACCTGATGTAATGGGACGAAATTACTTCCGAACCACGCCCACTTCCGTAATGGAATATTTCGAAAATCAGATGATATGAATTTTCAGATACTCCGATCTATTCTGCTGTCGCTGTTTTGTAAGATTAAATAAAAAAGAAGTGATTATTTGTACTCAACATGCATTTCATGTTAATTTGTTGACTTACTGTGAACATTCTGTATAGTTCTGATTCTAAAGAAACCATTTGCATTGCTTTTAAGGCGCATTTAATTAATTTAAGCCATACATATATGCAATTATATAATAAGGTTAAGCAAACATATGTACGTACGTATGTTTCAACTAAAAGTCTGCTTTCACTACTCCTATAATACTGCATTCATTTGACTCAACCTTCGCCTTCACATTTTCCCACTACATCGTTCTCAATTGCTGTTGCATTTGCTGGTAAATTTGTTTTTTTTTTTTACTCTGACCGCAAAATAAGCGCAACACATTCACAAAGGCACAGAAGTGCACGCAACTGTGAAGAAGTCATGCATGTTTGTTTGTTTGTTTTAATTTTTATTTTTTTTCTTTTTTTTTTCAGTTACATCGCTGTCTTTGGCCACAAATTCTCATTCCACTTATGAAGTCGTTACATTCGCGCTGTAAATATATGTATGTATGTCGCTTACGCTTGCAATATGCTTTCATGCGGAAATCTTCCCACTTCCCAAGTGTGCATGCATAAATGAATTTATAAGTTAAACCAGCATTTTGTTTGTTCGCGTTAATGTTCCATTTTCACATGCAAACGTTTTACTTTCGTTCTTTGCCTTCTCAACTGTGTCTGGGGCCGCCCGCCATCTCTTTTTGCAATTGCCATTTTAATATGCGCCGCGCTCCATTTTTCAGCCGTCAGTCGCTTTCTTTTCAGTGTGTTTTTTTTTTTTATCTTTCCATGTGGCTGATTGTGTGGCATTTCCTTGGCTTGTCTTACTTTACAACAAATCCTTTTAGTTCTTCTTTTTTGTATTTTTTTGTACTCAACTACATATGTTGATGTTTGTGTTTGGTTTTGTCTACGTGGTAGGGGTGGTGTGTATGTGTAGACCTAACGGTGACATTCCCTTTTAAGTCTATTGACACAATGTTAAATGGCTATAAATTTGTTGTAGTCCTACTTGTATTTCCTTAACATTTTATGGTTCTTGTTTTCACATTTTATATAGTACAAGCTTTGTTAAGTTCATTATTTAGCGCCGGAAATCTTTTAGCGATTTACAGCGCTCTGAAGTGGAATGACAATTTTATTTTAGGTCAGAAAAGCTTAACTTGTGAATATCGCAATTAAAAAAATAATCTTTAAGGGGATTTGGAAATATCTGCTTATAAAAAACAAGTAAGGAAGTCTAAGTTCGGTTAAACCGAAACATTATATACCCAGCGTTAGTGTTCTTATGAGTTTCGAAATTTTCCATTTCGGAAGTGGGCGTGGTTGGGAAGCGATTTCGTCCAATTACATCAGGTATACTCTCTATTATGCTAGTCGACCTTGTACCAAATTTCATCGTTCTACCGTAATCAGTTTAAAAGTTATGCCCCGGAAATTTTCAAATATGCCTCCCTGCACGTTTCAGGAGGTGCCACGCCTAATTTTAAAAACTTACCAAAAAATCATAATAGAATAACTAGGGGTTTATCCTACCAAACTATATCATTTCAGCCATTTCCGTTATCGAATTATGTCAATTTAGGTGATTTTCGAAGTTTTTGATATCGAAATTGGGTGAGGTTGGAGGGCGATTTTATCCAATTTCATCAGGTATACTCCCAACGATACTTCTATGCTTTGTGCCAAATTCCGTCGTTCTATCGGCATCGGTTTAAGAGTTAAGACCACTCAACTTTTCAAAAATTCCTCCCTTAAAAGTAGGCGGTGCCACGCCCACTACAAAAAATTTATGGAAAAGTCATAAGAGAATGACCAGGGGGATTTACCCATAAAATTATATCATTTTAGCCATTTCAGCTACCGAGATATGCCAATTTATGTGGTTTTCAAAATTTTCGATATCGATAAAGGGGGCGTGGTTATCATCCGATTGCGCCCATTTTCAATAACAACCTACCTTGGCCAGAAAGTAACCTATATAGAAAATTGTATGCAATTATCTCAATTATTACTCAAGTTATCGTGTACACGGACGGACGGACGGACATGCCATAATGAAATTTTTTTCCAACTTAAGAACTTTCATATATGGAACTCTATATCTATCTCGATTATTTTGTGCCTTTACGTAGTACATACCGTTATGTGGACAAAATTATAATACCCTTGTATTAGTACTAGTACGCTGGGTATAAAAATTATTTTCTATAGTTCTTATATTGGCTCTACCATGATGCCATCGTATACATACTTATGCTTGCAAGCATCTAATTTCAGCTTTGTTCGAAATAAACACCGCACGTTTTCACGTTGTTTTGTTGCTTTTAGATGTCTACCATGATGCCATCGTGTACTTATGCTTACCTGCGTCTAATTACAGCTTTATTCTATAACAGTAATGACAGTATCTTAGTTGTTGGATTAACTGCAGGAGTTTGTTGTTTCAACATAAAATTTTGTTTGAGCAACACAAACTCTGACTGTTGGATTAACTACAAAAGATTGTTGAGCAACAAAATTCTGTTATTAAATTCTTAGGGCCGCTTGCATAAAAGCCGATAACGGCTAATCGGTGATTAGTTGGACAGCTAACCGAACAAAATACGTCAATTAAACTCCCGTAACCGGCCGATTAGTCGTTATCGGCTTTTAGTTAGGCAAGCGGCCCTTAATGTGTTATTTCTTTTCTGAGTACCTCGCTAATAAAACAAAGTCTAGTAATAATGAAACACAAAAAATAAAGAGAATATCAAACTTTGAACGAGCAACAAGCAACAGTTGCCAATAGCTAACCACGCAATTCTAATTTATAGTAAAGTATTTGCTTATGCAAATAGCTTCGAAGTCGGATACTTGACTGCAACGCTAAGCATCAATGTAGCAACCTTCGTAGTTGATATGCAGCTAAAGTTCCGTCAGATGTTGTTGTTTTAACGCTTTTGCGATCTCCAAGCACTCATAAGTTGGACAAAACCAACATACTCACATACACTTACATGTTAGGCACTCATACATATGTAGCTTTATACAAGTAGCAACCCTACCAATATGAAGCATGCAATAAAAACTCAGCACGCTAGCCGCAGGCAAAAATGTGGTATTCAATGTTGCATCGGTTTTGTTTGAAACTTCATTTCTCACTTTGATTGAATATTGTCGGAGTTTGTGCAGTAAAAATATTTACACGTAAATATGTATTTATGCGTGTGCGTATGCGTGTGCGTGCATTTTTCCAGTAAACCTATTGACTGGTGGCAAAAAAAGTAATACTTTATACTTTTATATGGTCATTCACCGCAAGGTACTTGCAAAATGTATTCATTTGTTGCTTCAAGCGAAAAACTTTTCCAATCAAAAAGCTACGTTCACACTATTCGTAGTGGTAGAAAAGTGATTGGAAGAGAATATTTAAATACATTTGAAGAGCTTTTCAACTGGATACTTGCTAACAAGTATGCATACTAGGGTGGGTGGGTTTACTTACTCAACGGAAACTGAGCTGGGCTCAAAATCTATATATAAATGCGCAATGTTCAAAAGTTGTCTCCCTTTTTTGAAATAACCACAATTCTGAGATGTATAGATAGGTCTCGCCGAGTAGGGTGTGTGACAACAAACCAAAAAATAAAAAAATTAATTATAATAAGAAATGGTGAACACGTATTCAGTCTATAGAGCCGCTGTTATGTGTTTATTTAGGTATGACCACTTGCATTGTTATGTTTGCATTGTGAGAAGAAGAGTTGTTTTGTTGGCAGGAATAATAAACGTCAGCCAGGCCGTCAACTTTATGGAGCGTAGGTTGAAACAGTGTTTACAAAAACGAAATCTGTGAGAAGGTATTCAGAGAAGCAAATGCCTAGACTTGATGTTTAAAAACAAAAAAAAAAAATACAAATAAGTTACATCTCGTTCACAACTCCCTTCGTGGTTCGACTGTGAAATAAAATAAAATAGAAATTGATAAACAAAATTCAAATAAAGTAAAATAAAAAATAGAAAAATTATTGAAAGTAAAGAAATAAATTTGTAGGAAATGAAAGGAAAGGAAATAATATAAAATAAATAAAAATAAAGCAAAATGAAATAAATAAAAGTATAAAAAAAGAATCTGAATGGAAGGGAAGGGATAAAAGGAAAATAAAGGAAAGGTAAGGTAAGGAAAGGAAAAGAGAGAAAAATCAAAGGCAAGTAAAAGTAGGGAAACGAAAGGAATGGAAAAGGAAGGGAAAGAAAGGAAAGGTAGTGAAAGTAGAGGAATAAAAAATGAAGGAAAATAGTGAAAGATAAAAAATAAAAAAAGGAAAAGGAAAGGAAATAAAAGGTAGGGAAGAGGAAGGTATGGAAAAGAAATAAAGATAAAAAGAAAGAAGAATAAAGGAAAGGAAGGGAATGGAAAGGGAAAAAATAATTAAAGGAAATGAATGGAAAAGAAATAAAATTAAGGAGTTGCGAAAAGGAGAAGAAAGAAAGTAAGGGAACGCAAGGAAAGGTAAGGAAAGGAAATGATAGGAAAAGAAAGGAAAGTAAGAAAAAAAGAAAAGAGATAAAAGAAAATAAATAAAATGAAGGCAAACGAAACAAAACTAAAGCAAAGGATATGAAACGAAACGATAGGAAAGGGAAGGCAAGAAAAAAAAAAAAAAGGATGAAAAAGAAAGGCAAGACAAAAAAGAAAAGGAAGGAAACAAAAAAAAATAAAAGAAATGAAAATATAGAAAAGGAAAGGAGAGGAAAAGAAAAGATGGAAAGGGAAGGAAAGGAGATGAACGGAAAGGAAAGAAAAGCAAAGGAAAGCATATAAAACCAAACGAAAGGAAACGAGAGAAGGAAAGGAAAGAAAGGCAAAGGAAAGCAAATAAAACCAAAGGAAAGGAAAGGAGAGAAAAGGAAAGGAAAGAAAGACGAATAA
The DNA here is from genome assembly GCA_964058755.1 of Campiglossa producta. Classification (NCBI taxonomy): domain Eukaryota; kingdom Metazoa; phylum Arthropoda; class Insecta; order Diptera; family Tephritidae; genus Campiglossa; species Campiglossa producta. Next base: position 15,754,135 of record CAXKVI010000002.1, on the reverse strand, counting down.
AAACGACCCAAAATAAATAGTTATAAACATTGAAACTTTATTACTGAATGGCGTAAAGGGGGAGAAAAAGGCAAAAAAAGTGGAATGTATAGAAACGGAAAATATAAAAAATAAGGAAAAGTAAGGAAAACTTAAGAAATAGCAAAAAAGTGATAGTTAAGGAAACTGATAGGTAAGAAAACTGAACTTCAAAAAGGTAGAGAAATAAAATAAGGTTTTGTGGTTGAATTTCAACCACTGGGAAAACTCTAGTCGTAAAAAAATACCACAGTAACATCTAGGAAACCATTTTTTAGTTATGACTTTATGTTAACTTTCGAGATCACAAATTCAAAAACAACTTTTAATAATAAGATTTCCCGTCTGGCAAAATAGCTTTACGTAAAAACTCTAGCCCCCTTGATCATGTGTCTAAATGGCTACTGTGAAAAAATTGCCGAAATAGCTTCCCAAAACATATCGATCGCAATCCGCAAAAAGAACAAGCCAGAGAGTCAACTGACTTAAGCCTATTTGGCGGTAAACGATAGAAAAATACTGAATGGAGCATACTAACTATATGCCCAATTTGATCCACAACAATTCCGCCATTTCCGAGATAGAGGAAGGAATAAATAAAATTCCATTGTTTGGCAGTATATTTGCACATCTTACGCAATATTGAAAGAAAAAAAATAGGTGGCCACCCTGTAAATTTATTTTCCGTTACAAATTTTTTCAAATTTCCCTCGCCATAAACACTTTGTGTCCCCGCTTAAGAAGCTAACTTCAAAAATTTCCTAGGTGGTTAAACGTAATTATTAATAGTTGGTGGTGCTCCTTGTAGCAAAAAACTCATATTTTTCACAGTAATTCACAACAAAAATTATAGTAAAAATTACACAGAAAATATAGTAGAAATTAAACGAAAAATACAGTAAAAATACGCGAAAAATAGTAAAAATTACACAAAAAATATAGTAAAAAATTATACAAAAACATAGTATAAGTTACGAAAAAAATTTAGTAAAAATTACAAAAAAAATTAAGTAAAAGTTCCACAAAAAATATAGTAAAAAATTACATAAAAAACATAGTAAAAGTTACGAAAAAAATTTAGTAAAAATTACAAAAAAAAAATTAAGTAAAAGTTACACAAAAAATATAGTAAAAAATTACATAAAAAACATAGTCAAAGTTACGAAACAAATTTAGTAAAAATTACAAAAAAAACTAAGTAAAAGTTACACAAAAAATATAGTAAAAAATTACATAAAAAACATAGTCAAAGTTACGAAAAAATATAGTAAAAAAATAAACAAAAAAAAAAAAAGCAAAGTAAAAGTTCCAAAAAAAATTTAGTAAAAATTACAAAAAAATTAAGTAAAAGTTACGCAAAAAATAAAATAAAAATTACACAAAAAATATGGTAAAAATTACACATCAAATATAGTACAAATTAAACGAAAAATACAGTAAAAATACGCGAAAAATAGTAAAAATTACACAAAAAATATAGTAAAAATTACACAAAAAATATAGTAAAAAATTATACAAAAACATAGTAAAAGTTACGAAAAAAATTTAGTAAAAATTACAAAAAAACATAATCAAAGTTACAAAAAAATAACCAAAAAAAAAAAAAAAAAGTAAAAGTTCCAAAAAAAATTTAGTAAAAATTAGAAAAAGTTACGCAAAAGATAAAGTAAAAATTAGCAAAAAAAATAAGGTAAAAATTACGCAAAAAAGAGTGCAAATGTCGGAAAAAATATAGCGAAACTTACGGAAAAAACATGCGATTGCGCTCTTCGATGAGGTTTATTTTTTTTTAATTTATAGCGGCTCATAAAAACATCTAGAGCAATATGGCATTTAATCTAACAGCATTACAACTTACCTAGATTTTACTATACATATCTAACGCAAGAATATTTATCCCACTTATCTATGGCATCAATTTACTCCACCGCGTTTAACGATATTTACAAGCGGTGTAATTTAATATTCGAGTGGGTTAATTAAATCCACTTTTACTTTTTCAATTTCTCTCCATCTCTTCAACCTAATTTGTGCAAGTAAATAGTCTGCAATTTCTAGATCAGATTTTTTAATTTATCTACTACATACGTATATACCTACACTATGTAAATTACATACATATACACAATTTTCTATATTTACTTTCATTTCAAGCAATTCAATTTGTATGCTCTCTAACATAACTATTTTTTTGTACTTTACACTTTCTCACTCATTTGAAAGCATAAAAGTCATTATCAAAATGCTTTTAAACTGTTTACTTATGCTAGATTTATGAACTTAGAAAAAAAGCATCTATAAAGAGAGTGAAACTTTGCTTTTATATGTCCTTCAACAGCATCCTCGATGTAAAAACAGTTTCACTGCATCAACTCATTCGTTTTAAGATTGTTGCCAGTCAAGTGTATTTGCTTGTAAGTACAGTTGTCGATGGCCAAAGTGCAGTACTAATCATATCACATCATATCAGATTCGTTGTGAAGTTAGCACAGCTTTGCAAAGTAAGCTTTGTTGTTGACTAGCTGGGCAAAGGAAAGCACTTGAATCTTAATTTAATTGACTTTCTTATGAACAGAGGATTTTTTGATCTCGTTAAAGTTGTGTCTGCAACTTATACTTTTTCTACAAAAGCATGCATTGGATTAAAAGAAAATCTTAGCAAAGTATGTATTTGTAGCTCAGTGTTATAACGAATGAACTTTATGAATTTTAAATTGTGAATATTACTACGTCGTGCTGTGTTTGATTTAAGAAATAGTGAAAACTTGTATTTTTTTAGACAAACATACATACATATGTATGTACGTATATTTACGCTAAATATATATGCTATCTATTTAACTAAACTTTAGTCGCATCAAGTTAAAGCAAACTTGTAAATTCAGTGAACCAAAAATATTACTCATACGCCATGGTATACGATTTTACTCTTTGTCTCGTGGAATCAGCAATTTTAGTTAAAACCGACATACGTACATACATATCGTCGGTGTTTTGACCTCCAAAAAGGGTCAATTATGATTAATTGAAGGATCGTGGCCCCAAGAGGATGCCCTCAAAGAGGTGTAATTTCTCATCTACTTTGGACCCTAGTCATAGACGAGCCTCTTCACCTTTTGACGGCAATGTCTTTGACGTTCAGGGCTATGCAGATGACTTGGTTGTCTGCGTAACAGGAATGTATGAGGAAACATTATCCGATCGCATGCAACAACCCCTGCGTTTCATTGAGAGTAGAGGACTGTGTATTAACCCAAACAAAACAATCTTGGTGCTTTCACGCAGGAAAAAAGCTGTCCTTGTTAGAGCTGTTCCTACACGCAAAAAAATGTTGGTGTCAAAACCGCACTTCAAGGTGCTGCTCTATATATAAACTAAAATTAGTGTTATTTTAGCACCAAAAAGGAGTTAAATAACAAAAAATATAAAAAAAATGATTACCACCACACTTACTCACTTTCCCTTACCACACTGCTTTATTACCTTCACCCCGAGCCGAACTAACAATTATTTACTACTAAAACGGAGCTGTCTACCATTAGGCTATTGTGTACTTATGCTTGTCGACGTCAAATTGTAGCTTTGTTCTGAATGGTAGCCGAATAGCTGTTATGGATTTACAACGAACGTTGACACCAAAATAGTGTTACTTTTACACCAAAAAAGTGTAGACCTTGCACTCCTTGTTTTTGCGTGTAGGAGGCGGCCGCATAAGTTTTTCAACGGAGGCAAAATACCTAGGAGTAACATTGAACAAGACCCTCACAGGTGCAATGAGAACGTGATGCTTTAAGTACCCTTGTGGGAATACCTCCTTTCTCTATTCGAATAGAGAAGGAAGACACACTTTAAAAAGAATCGGAAATATGACAGGACATATGAAGATAGTCAAGAACTTCATAAATGATCCTATATTGCAAGTAAGTGATGTAATAACTCCTACGCTCAGGATCACGCGAAACTTTGAGGTTTCAATCGTAGATCGAGTACTCTGGGAAACAGGAAACCCATAAGCTGAATCCGATTAGGAGACTTGGTATACGGATGGATCGAAGATGGAAGATGGTAAAACGGGAGCTGGTATCTATGGACCGAACTACAAAAAATCGGTACCAATAGGTAGCTATCCCACTATCTTCCAAGCGGAAATCCATGCAAAAGAAATCTGTGGAAGAGAATATGCCTCCGAAGAGAACTATCCTCTAAGCGAATCTACATTATGTCGGACAGTCAGCGGAGGTGCTGAAGATGTGTCTATAAAGGTGGCACCACTTGAAATTATTGAAAGCTTTGCGGACTCACTCGAATCCTTTCAAGCAACAGGACTATTTTGCTTACATTGCTATTTTCAATCATTTGGTTTGTTTTCTTTTTCTTATAAAATTAATTAAATTATTTAATTTAAATAATTAACTTGGGGTCATTTTGGAAGCATTTCGGCGTAATCTTGGCGTAATTGTGGGATCATTTCGTGGGTCATTTTAGGGTCGTATTGTAGTCATTTTGGGATAATTTTGTGGTCAAAATAAGGTAATTTTTGGGTCATTCTGAGATCATTTTGGGGCAATCGTGGGATCATTTTGGGGTCATTTTGATGTCATTTTGGGGTTAGATTCGGATCCTTTTTGGGATCATATTGGGGTAATTTTGGGGTCATATTAAAGGGTCATTTTCGGATCATTTCGGGATCATTTTGTTGTAATTTTCGGATCATTTTGGGGTCATTTTTGGATCATTTTGGGATCATATTGGGGTAATTTTAGGGTCATATTAAAATCATTTTGGGGTCATTTTGTGGTCATAATAATGTAATTTTAGTATCATGTTGGGGTCATTTAAGGATCATATTGGAATCGTTTTGTGGTCATGCGCTTAGAACCTTGTATGAAAGAAAATTAGCAGATCGGCTAAAAAATAAAAATTCTACAAAACTTTGCACGATTAGAGTTGTACGGAAATCTCGTTAAAACTAAGTCCAAGTTATCTGTACTAAATAAATGTAATAATGGGCGAGCTTCATTCTAAGCGAGTCCTGCGTTTATATTACAACTCTGGAAACATCTCAGCCATCAAAATCATCATGGGCAGGTATAACTTAATCTGTCAAAATATTTCCATGGTATTTTTTAACAGGTCATACACAGCAGAGCATATTTATATACCGACTTTGCAAAGATAGTTATCATAATGAAGTTTGTTGCTCTGAAGATAGTTCGATGAATAAGTTGGCATTATTTTCGCAATTGCTACGAATAAATACGAATAGAAGTAATAACTTAATTCAACTTATGTGCGGATACACATATTTACACATCAAACATCATGAGTACTTGGTACTCACGTCATTTTTTGTGCTGACAGCGAACGGCAACTGCAAGGAAGACGAATTTTTGTTGAGAAACCTTTCATGGTAAAAATACACTCGGAGAGTTTGCCAAACTACTGCCGAGGGTTGACCATTTTTTCGAAAGCTTGTTTCTAAAGAATTTTTTAAGCTATTGCATAGATTTTATCGCAGGCCTTGGCGGTGGGAGTGAAATGAAAAAAATGTTAATGTTAAAAAAGTTCGTAACGTACTTTTTTCAATGTTAAAAGGTTCAGCGTTAGCAACGTAACTTGACAAAAATAAATATAAGCGTTGCCTACATTTAGGCGTATGACGTTGTACTAATGTTAGCAGCAGGCCGATTACATAAAATTGGAGCTGTACATTACATTAAATTAAAATTGGATCTGTAAGCGTTGCCTACATTTAGGCTATACTACTAACAGTGTGACGTTATAGTGATATTAGCAGCAGGCCGATTACATAAAATTGGAGCTGTATAGGCTATACTGTTAACAGGTTAAGGCTGTACTGCTCTAAAGTCATAAATCTGCTCATTGAGTTTTTATAAATATTATAATTGCATAAGTTGATAAAAAGTGATATGCAATAGCTTTACCGCGGCAGTCCCCAATTTCCACACGTCCTTTTTAATTTTACTTTTTCGGAATGAGATCTCGTTCGCTACACCTCGGCGGCCTCTCATTTCTTTTTTGATATTTAATATTAAAGATCTCTTAATAAAATGTGGCCATAAAATATACCAGCAAAGACATGCCGAAGTTTATTATTTAAAGTAAATTTTGAAATATATTCCATTTAAACAAAAATATTTTTAATGTTTAAAAGCAATAAAAAAAATTTAAATTAAACGATTTCTAAAAAAAATTTGCTTACGGCAGTCACCTAACACCAAAAAACTACTGCAATTCGAACAAATTTAACATATTCACGTGTCGACAACACTTTTTTTCTTTCAAGTAAACTGCAAATAGTAACAACAAAAAGTATTTTCATACATGGCATATATTTTTATTAAATTATCCATTTGTATGCATGGCATTCGATTTGTGATTTTATAGAACGCGTATCAATTAAAATTAATTATCTGAAATATTTTTGTTTTCATTGAGACAAAATGTATGTCTCACATGCAACGTATGTACATATGTATGCAAATTTACGATTTAACCCGCCAGATAGTCAAAAGTAAATTAGCGTTAAGCCATAGCTTTTTTTTGTGACAAAGAGTTTACAAAAAAGTACAAATATGGAAACTCGTGAGATATGTGAAATTGTTTTTGAACAAAAAGTTGATGCACAAAAAAAAAAAAATTTAAAAAATTTATTGCTTTAATTTTACCATTTTAATTTGAACGTTCAGCATACTAAATATCGTTTGCATTTATAGCATCCAAATGCATTTATTTTTGTACATATTTGCGACTATAAAAACATACTAACAAACGAATGGTTAATTTAAATAAATGTTTTAATTGTTTCTATCATCAAATTG
>CAXKVI010000002.1:15729775-15744775 GCA_964058755.1 Campiglossa producta | reverse complement strand
ATTTTATTTTATTTTATTTTATTTTATTTTTATTTTATTTTATTTTTATTTTATTTTATTTTATTTTATTTATTTTTATTTTATTTTATTTTATTTTATTTTATTTTATTTTATTTTATTTTATTTTATTTTATTTTATTTTATTTTATTTTATTTTATTTTATTTCATTTAATTTTACCTTTGGTTTCCTTAGGTATTGAGAAAGAACTTCATTGTTTCGGTATACAGACTGGAAAGTAGAACGTCTCGCCTTACAGGCAAAAGAAAAAAAAGTCTGCCAGACCTTCCCTAATATGAAGTGTTTTTGAAATATGTACATTTAAAAAAAAATTTAAAAAAAAATTTTTTTTGCAACCCTAGATGTCGCCAAATAGCATTTTTCTTCGTCGCCAAATAGCATTTTTCTTCATATCTGCGCCATTTATTAAAGTGTGGTGAACCAATTTTTTTCTCTCAGGGAGTGGGTTTTTCCTAAAAAAAGCTCATTGGTCTCAGGCGCTCCGTTGTGGTACCTACCCACTATATCTCAAAAAATTGTGTCATGTGTTGATGAGGGGAAGTACGGCCGACTCTGTTTTTTTGGTGATACGCTCTACTGGACAGTCAGTCTCTGTCTCACATATGTACATACGTACAAACCATCTGTCCAATATTTGTTTGTAAAAGGTAAAAAAATGCAGACCACTTAAGTTAAAAAGGCAGATACGTACATACATGCATAGACACCTGCATAAGTAAATATGTTTGTTTTTAAATAAAATACTAGAAAAGGGTTTGAATTTGTTTAAACCAATCAATTTTAGCAACCTATTTTTTTGTTCTGCGAACACGCCTAAAGGCTATTTCACGTACAAAGCCAACATTTATTTGTAGAAACATTCACCTAAACATATAAATTACAACGAGCACACATACAAGAGAGCACTTAGAAAACAGACAAGTGTCGGCAAAAAGCTATGTGCAAATAAATATCAGACATACATAAGTTCGTACATACATATATCGAGCGTATTCAGCTATTTGTAGGCACTTTCGTATGCTAACGCTGGGATGCTTATGTTTCGTTTTAAATGTGTATGAGCTTGCATAAATTGTTGCATTTCGTATGCAACCTGTGGCAATGAACTGCATTTTTCATGAACTCAAACACTCGAATGCTGAAAAAGATAACAAGCAAAAAAACCTGCAAAACTTTTTTTCCAACACTCAAATTGTATCTACTTTTTTTCTATGAACAGCAAACGCTTTAGGTGAATGCATTTATTTGCTGATGGCAGCAGCGAATTTTTTATAGTTATTGCAAGTTGCGGATGCTGTTCTCTTTAAACATGGAATAACAAAATTGATTTGAATTTTTTCCGTTATACTCATTCAATAAAAAAAAAAAAATGGATAGTCATCTACAAAGTGGCTTGTAGTCAGAGAGAAAATTAAACAAATCGTATAACATGATACAATGTTATGTAACGCAAAAGCAATTCAATCACGCTTAAAGGCGAGCGGATTGTGCGAAAGGGATTTGGCCACTATGAAGTCTAGATTTTTGATATTTGGCAAGTCTTATAGAAGATCCTTAAAGGCGATAAAAAGTTTCTAACAATAGAATACAAAGCGGTTTTACAAAATCCTTCAACTATGTCGAAATTGCAATTCGTGTGTTTGTAGCTGACTTTCAAAGTTTAACAGAAAATCACAATAGAACGACCAACGCGATTTACCTACCAAATTATACTATTTTAGCTTTTTACCTAAACGAATCATGTCAAACTTTGTATATCGGAAGTGGGCGTGATCGTGACATCCAATTTTATCAGATACTTGATGACCCGGCAGACGTTGTCCTGCCAAAAATTTATTTCCCTGCATATTTCTCTAACCCGATCCCTGTATCTATTTTAATCCCTACCATCAGGTTCTGAAAAAATCAACAGGAAAAAATTGACAAACGCTGTAATGTTCAATTTAAAAAAATAAGTGCCTTGTGGCCGGATTATGATATTTTGAAATTTGAATGAAAAAAAAACGGGCCAGCGGATCGGCTGTTTAGCTTTTAGAAAATTGCGAGTTAGAATTCTATATATGTATGTATATAGTATAGAAGTATAGATATAGATATAGATATAGATATAGATATAGATATAGATATAGATATAGATATAGATATAGATATAGATATAGATATAGATATAGATATAGATATAGATATAGATATAGATATAGATATAGATATAGATATAGATATAGATATAGATATAGATATAGATATAGATATAGATATAGATATAGATATAGATATAGATATAGATATAGATATAGATATAGATATAGATATAGATATAGATATAGATATAGATATAGATATAGATATAGATATAGATATAGATATAGATATAGATATAGATATAGATATAGATATAGATATAGATATAGATATAGATATAGATATAGATATAGATATAGATATAGATATAGATATAGATATAGATATAGATATAGATATAGATATAGATATAGATATAGATATAGATATAGATATAGATATAGATATAGATATAGATATAGATATAGATATAGATATAGATATGATATAGATATAGATATAGATATAGATATAGATATAGATATAGATATAGATATAGATATAGATATAGATATAGATATAGATATAGATATAGATATAGATATAGATATAGATATAGATATAGATATAGATATAGATATAGATATAGATATAGATATAGATATAGATATAGATATAGATATAGATATAGATATAGATATAGATATAGATATAGATATAGATATAGATATAGATATAGATATAGATATAGATATAGATATGATATAGATATAGATATAGATATAGATATAGATATAGATATAGATATAGATAGATATAGATATAGATATAGATATAGATATAGATATAGATATAGATATAGATATAGATATAGATATAGATATAGATATAGATATAGATATAGATATAGATATAGATATAGATATAGATATAGATATAGATATAGATATAGATATAGATATAGATATAGATATAGATATAGATATAGATATAGATATAGATATAGATATAGATATAGATATAGATATAGATATAGATATAGATATAGATATAGATATAGATATAGATATAGATATAGATATAGATATAGATATAGATATAGATATAGATATAGATATAGATATAGATATAGATATAGATATAGATATAGATATAGATATAGATATAGATATAGATATAGATATAGATATAGATATAGATATAGATATAGATATAGATATAGATATAGATATAGATATAGATATAGATATAGATAGATATAGATATAGATATAGATATAGATATAGATATAGATATAGATATAGATATAGATATAGATATAGATATAGATATAGATATAGATATAGATATAGATATAGATATAGATATAGATATAGATATAGATATAGATATAGATTAGATATAGATATAGATATAGATATAGATATAGATATAGATATAGATATAGATATAGATATAGATATAGATATAGATATAGATATAGATATAGATATAGATATAGATATAGATATAGATATAGTATAGATATAGATATAGATATAGATATAGATATAGATATAGATATAGATATAGATATAGATATAGATATAGATATAGATATAGATATAGATATAGATATAGATATAGATATAGATATAGATATAGATATAGATTATAGATATAGATATAGATATAGATATAGATATAGATATAGATATAGATATAGATATAGATATAGATATAGATATAGATATAGATATAGATATAGATATAGATATAGATATAGATATAGATATAGATATAGATATAGATATAGATATAGATATAGATATAGATATAGATATAGATATAGATATAGATATAGATATAGATATAGATATAGATATAGATATAGATATAGATATAGATATAGATATAGATATAGATATAGATATAGATATAGATATAGATATAGATATAGATATAGATATAGATATAGATATAGATATAGATATAGATATAGATATAGATATAGATATAGATATAGATATAGATATAGATATAGATATAGATATAGATATAGATATAGATATAGATATAGATATAGATATAGATATAGATATAGATATAGATATAGATATAGATATAGATATAGATATAGATATAGATATAGATATAGATATAGATATAGATATAGATATAGATATAGATATAGATATAGATATAGATATAGATATAGATATAGATATAGATATAGATATAGATATAGATATAGATATAGATATAGATATAGATATAGATATAGATATAGATAGATATATATAAATATTTTATCTAACTACTATAGTATAATCCCTAAAGTGTTCTATATCTACTTTTAAAATGATGCTTTGTATCAACAAGCATACTTACCTTTCATTTCTTGTTAAGAATAGTTAGCCGAAAAAATTAAAATAATTTTCATTTTAAATACCTTTTATTTGCCTTCATTTACATTTGCTTAGCTTAAATAAATTGTATTTCTTTTTTTTTTCTTTTATATTAACATATTCAAAGTTTATTATTTAATCAATCTTATTATTTATTACATACATCTTAATTGATTTTGCGCTATGTTTAAATTAAAATATATTTATAATAGCTCATTTGATTAAGTTATTCTAATCAGTTGAAGCACGCATATATATACCATAGTAACAAACTCAAGTACTTTATATGTCTATGTATGTTATAATATACTTACTATATTTTAACAAAAAACAACATTTTTTTTTTTCAACATTGAAGCATTCAGTTCATTTTTCGTTAATTTTACAACTTTTCTTCATTAAATACCTACATATTTACATAATAAATGTAGTTAATTTTTTTATACTTTTCAATAGTAATAAAGTATGAAATAAAATAAAATATCAAAATAAGCGTACATAATAAATTATATTTTCGAAACATCCATTTTGGTGTAACTAACAAATATCTATAAAATTAAAAAAAAAAAAATTGTAAGCCAAAGTTTTACTCACATTATAGTTAAGAGCCTTTGCTAAATTATTGAAATTGTACTTATTGCAGTTGTAATATTTTGTGAGGTAGTTTAAAATGATAAGGAAACGGATTTTCAAAGTTTTTATTGAACAACCCAAAATTGCGACTATAGTTTGCTAAAATATATCACAAGGAATAACAACACAAGTTCTTATTTGGGTGTTTTCTTATTTGGGTGTTTGGAGTTTTTATCATTCGTGGAATCTTCACGTTTGTTTTGACATTGAGTCAAAATTTCATGGAAATAACTCCAATAGTTAACGAAAGAAAACCCGATCAATTCAAAGGGTTTGCTTTACGTTGAATCTTTAGAATGTCCTCTTGAAGAGTCTGAAAACATATTTGGGTTGTTATTCTTTATATATAAAGAAGAAGTAAATTTTCGAAAGACGCAAAAGAAAAAATAAAATTTCTATTATTTCTTCTGTACATACTAAGCTAGAGTATATTGTAATATAACACATCTTAGGTATTATTTCTTATAGGGGGTAAAATTCCTAAAACGAACCACCTAAAAAATTCGATTTGAATGAAATTTGGTGAAAGTGATCGGCTATGTAAAAAAAGATTACTAAATGCGCGTATAAATATTAGATGGTTACCGAGATATACCCAAAGTTTTTACTATCTTACCTACTTACCATATCGAAAGTGGGCGTGGCCGGAAAGCGATTTCATCCAATTACATCAGGTATGCTCCCTATTATGCTAGTATACCTTGTACCAAATTTCATCGTTCTACCCTAATTAGTTTAAAAGTTACGACCAGTCGAATTTTCAAAAAATGCCTACCCGAAAAGTGGGCGATGCCACGCCTTAGTTTAAGAATTTATCAAAAGATCATAATAGAATGACTAGGGGGTTAATCCTACCAAACTTTATCATTTTAGCCATTTCCGTTACCGAAGTATGTCAAGTTATGGGATTTTCGAAATTTTGGTCATGCTTTAATGAACTTCTCTTTTCAACCTAAGAACTTTCATATATGGAACCCTATATGTATCTCGATTATTTTGTGCCGTTACGTACTACTGTTATGTGAACTAAATTAATATACCCTTGTACTGTACTAGTACGCTGGGTATAAAAAAAAAAAATTTATTTAACAAATTTTGTAAAATTTTTATAAAAAAAATTGTACCTTTTTTTTAACTTACTTTTTTTAACTAACTTTTATTCATGGACCTCGAAATTTTTTTTAATGAATTGTTTTCTTAAACAAAAAAAAAAAAACATATAAAAATCATCTTTATGGTTATTAATTTGCGGAACTTTTTTTCTTTTAATTTCCGATTTGATATGGTGTCCGTTTTTTTTTGTTAAACATTTACAGCTAAAAATAAAAATAAATTTTGACGAAGATAACAATTCATTAAAGAAATTTTTGAGATCCATTACAAAAAAGCTATCATTAAGAAGGAAAAAGATCAAGCTTTGAATTAAAATAAAATAATACTAAAAATGTCGGAATTGGAAAAAAATTGAAATTTTTTTTTTATAAAATTTTTACTAAAATTTTTCAATAAAATTTTTACTAAAATTATGATTAAAATACTTTAGAAAACGTACTAAAAATGTCGAATTTGTCTAAAAAAATTTTTAATAAAATTTTTCAATAAAATTTATACTAAAATTAAGATTAAAATACTTTAGAAAACGGTTTCCATGTTCCTTTTTTGCATGTCAATTACTTGACTTCTAATTAAAAAAAAAAAAAAAAAAATTACACAAAAAAAAATTGCGAAAATAAACCCGTATATCTCGTTAACCATCCAATATTTACATGCGACCTTTGGTGATATATTTTATTTACATAGCAGATCACTCTCACCAAATTTCAGTCAAATCAAAGCGATGAAATTTTTAGGTGGTCCAGTTGACGAATTTCCTTTCATAGATATTTATATTATTCCATATATATTGATCGATTATGAGCTTTTTTTTAACAGTCGCTGATAATTTCGTTTAAATGCATTGGCAAGCATCCCACGGCTTGTACTTCTTTCCACATATACATATTTATATACATACAGATGAAGTCATTATTTGTTCAATTTGTGTGCATATATCTACATTGCATAACTGATTTATTGTTTCACTATTTGCATATATGCATTACTTATTATCCGCAATTCGTTTAATTCAAAATGCATAAAAAATTTTTGACTTTTTTGAACTTGAAATTTTCGCTTTTTTGCATTTTATCATACGCAATTTGCTGATTTCGCGCTTTTAGCTATAGATATATTCTATTGATAATTTTTTTTTTTCGTTTTGGTAATTTTGCATAATTTATTATACACATGTCAATTATATATTAAACGCTTAATTTTAAATTGTTCATTGTAGCATAGTGATTTTAGTAAACCTATTTATTTGGCTTACTTACACTTTAATTTCTAAATACATAAGTACAATATTTACATTGGTTATTTATTATTTTAAGCTTTGATATATTTATTATAAATACTAAATAATTTTTTAATTATATATTTTTGACAAAGAAGTATAAAAACTTAGCTAAACATTTTGAGCGACACTGATTGGCGAGGCGATTCAACAGTTTGAGAGTCACTGATTGTGGACTGAGTTTATAACTTTTTGAGATACACTGGTGGGTGAGGCGAGTGAACGTTTTGAGAGAGAGAAACTAGTTTCACAAGTTTCCATTATCAGCCTTCCAGATAATGGAAACTTGTGAGAGTTGGGGGACTGGTTGTTGGTGAAATATTTCCAACTGAGTTTGATGGGCACACTTTTAACATTTTGAAGTTTCTGACCATCACAGTACATCTTAAATCGACTGAATTTGTTTAATAGCCACACCTTTTTTCTCTGCCTGAGGAAGATCCCAATCGAGCTCTAAGCTTCTTTGTAGGGGAAATGAAACAAAAAAAATTAAGAAACTGTTAAGCTCAACCGAATACGCCTGTCAGAGAGCTGGATTGGATTCGATTTTTGATTCGATTTAATCGAATTTCTTTCTTACAACAATATGTAGACAAAATCTTGATTGTTCAGCAGACGCTTTTTAAGATATAAAGAGTACTTTTACAGCATTTTGAAGAACGTTTTCTCTTCCATATCGCATAAGTAACGCTTGCGCCACTTCTAAAAGGTGCTTTACATTGTACAACAACAAGAAACATAAATATCGCTTATCTCACTTCTTGGCGTCACTTGGGAGTTACTCCGTTACTTGGTTACTCAGTACCGGGGCATGTGTTTTGAATATGCCTTGACCTAGAACTAGCGTGATCGCCTGGCATGCATAGGGTTCAGGGTTCGAATTCTGATAAAACGATTTTTTTTAATTTTTTCTCCCAGACGACACTTACATATAAGTCACATTTCGAAGGGTCGCATACGGACGTCGCGTATACCGGGAGATGAGAAAAAGATGAAACAGCGACAACTTCCGCGATGAAATTCAACTTCTTGAAGTAACTTTATTGGCACATCCGCGACAGAAAATGTTGGCTAGGAATATTTTCGAAATGGCTCTATGGATTCCGAAAAATGTTGGCCTGAACATAATGTGATTATTGGACTTTTACCAGCCCAGGTCAAATTTTCTGTAGCTACTATTATGTATATATTTTAAGCCTTTCTTTTAAGAATATATTTCTCGTATGTTACACATATTTTTCTCATGGTAAAGCGGGTAAATGAATGTGCAAAAAGTAAAATTTTGGGAAATCGTATTAGAAAGTTGATTCCCCTCGCAAAATTTTAAATTTTAATTTTTGACATAACTATGTTTTTGTAGGTTATATTCTCATTATAGTCTTTCCACTGATACATATAGCTTTTACGTTAAAATTCCTTCAATTCCTAAAGAATTGACACATTCATCTTTTAAAAATTTCCAAAGCAAATTTTTTTTTTAAATGAGCTACACATTCATGTTTCTGGCGCAACGAAAATGTCTAAAAACTGAATTTTTAAACATTTTTGTTGCACTCAACAGGAGACGCCATGGCGTATACGTAACAGTTTTGCTACACATTCATGTTTCTGGCAAAACGAAAATTTTAAAAAATTTAATAATTCCGCTTTTAAACATTTTTGATGCGCCAGAAACATGAATGAAAAAATACGCTGAGAAAATAAAAACCCATTCTAAGCTGGGCTTGGGAAAAAATATCTGATAGTAAGAAATAGTTTTGTAGAACATAGCAAAGCGCATTAACTTTGGGAAATACTTTTTTTAAATTTTGTCGATCAATTTTTTTTAACCACACAAATAAAGTTGTTGCATGAAAAAGCTTAACTTGAACTTCGACTTATATAATTAACATCTGGTTTTGTATGCATAAAACTCCGAGCATGACAGTTTTAAAATAATCATATATACTTAAGTTAGTTTGATTGAGTTTTATTTTTTGAACACCATATTAGTACGAGTATATAGCATACCTACTAACTGAGTATACACAATTTATTTTCTTTCAATTTTTTATTCGCTAGTAATTTTTGTATTATCTTAATTTTGTATACCCTTAACCCTTAGCTCGATAGTTTTACGATTGATTTCTAAGCAATAGAAATATTAACGCAAATCTACATAAGTAGAAAATGCTTGGCGATTTATGTAGAGCTCCCGCTGCAAAAGTAGAAAAATGAGAACGAGAAAATATTAAATTTCAAATCAAAACGGATTAATCGAAATCAAGTGTATTCGTTTCTAGGTAATACGATTTAAATACCAAACTAACATAATTTTTTTACAAAACAAAATACAATTTGTCTTTGAAATCGGCTCAAGGCTACTGAAAACATGCAATGAGCGAATTTCGATTTATTTATCGATAACAGAGTTATCGGTCAAATTGTAGTTTTACGTAAACTTTAGAATATTCGCACAAAATTGGTATGAAACGAATGGGAAAGACCACAGCTTTCAGTTGGACTCTGTTTCATTTCGATATATTTATCGATAACAGAGTTATCGGTCAAAATGTAGTTTCGGGTAAACTTTGGGGAATTCGCACAAAATTGGTATGAAACGAATGGGAAAGACCACAACTTTCAGTTGGACTCTGTTTCATTTCGATATATTTATCGATAACAGAGTTATCGGTCAAAATGTAGTTGCGGGTAAACTTTGGGGAATTCGCACAAAATTGGTATCAAACGAATAGGGAAGACCACAGCTTTCATTTGGACTTTGGTTCATGTCGATATATTTATTGATAACAGAGTTATCGGTCCAAATGTGGTTTCGGGTAAACTTTGAAATATCCATACAAAATTGGTATCAAACGAAAGGGGAAGACCACAGCTTTCATTTGGACTTTGGTTCATGTCGATATATTTATCGATAACAGAGTTATCGGTCAAAATGTGGTTTGAGTAAACTTTGGAATATTCGCACATGATTGGTATTTAACGAACGGGGAAGACAACGGATTTCATTTGGACTTTGGCTGATTTCGACATATTTATCGATAACAGAGTTATCGGTCAAAATGTGGTTTGAGTAAACTTTGGAATATCCATACAAAATTGGTATCAAACGAAAGGGGAAGACCACAGCTTTCATTTGGACTTTGGTTCATGTCGATATATTTATCGATAACAGAGTTATCGGTCAAATTGTGGTTTGAGTAAACTTTGGAATATTCGCACAAGATTGGTATTTAACGAACGGGGAAGACAACGGATTTCATTTGGACTTTGGCTGATTTCGACATATTTATCGATAACAGAGTTATCGGTCAAAATGTGGTTTGAGTAAACTTTGGAATATCCGTACAAAATTGGTATCAAACGAAAGGGGAAGACCACAGCTTTCATTTGGACTTTGGTTCATGTCGATATATTTATCGATAACAGAGTTATCGGTCAAAATTTGGTTTGGAATACCCGTACAAAATTTGTATCAAAAGGAAATAGAAGACCACAGCTTTCATTTGGACTCTGGTCCATTACGATTTATTTATCGATAGCAGAGTTAGGGACCGTTCAAGTTTTACGTAAGCAGATTTATTAAATGTCAACCAGGGGGGTGAAGGACCTTGATGGTATTTGTAAAGAGAAAGGCATATGAAACGGTTGAAGGTTGGGTGGACGGGTAAAGGTTGTGGAGCTGAAATGAGGAGGGCGAGTCACATTTTATAAATGAAAAGAAGTTAAGGTTTGGGCAGGACAACGTCTGCCGGGTCTGCTAGTTAATAATAAAAATTTAAATGAACTGTATTTTTTTTTTTTTTTTGTTCAGTGCAAAAAATAATGTATCTAATGAAAATAAGAATGCTCTATTATAATAGAAATGGGATAAAAAAAAAAATTTAAAAAAAAAAAAAAAAATAAAATAAATTTTCTTTTTTATATTAAAAAAAAATGTTTTTTTTTGTTTTTACTTAATAGAAATTCCAATTGAATTTGAATTAGTTTAAAACAAATGAGATATGTTTTTATTATAAAATAGTAAAACCATGTTTTTTATAATATACAGAAAAATTAATATTTTTTTATAATTTAATAGAAAATTTGTAATATTTTTTTTTTTTTTTTTTTTTTAAGAAATAATAATATTATATAATTTGTTTGGCCTTCAGCTTATTACAAGTAAAAAAACATATCCACAAAATACTTACCCGCTGACATATCATATTCCCTCGGTGGATATTCTGTATAAAACATACTTTTGCCAATAGCTAGCGTACCTTTTCGATCGATCGTAGCTCCACCCAAAGCTGACATACTATTTCCATTCCCCGCAGACATAGACGCCGTAGCTGAGTGAGATGATGCACCTAGCAAATCTGCTTTCATTGAAACTATATCTTTTTGTATTGAATTCGTTGAATCATTTCGTGTTGGTATAATGTTATCTAGAAAAATTAAGGTGAACAAGCAGATAGAGAAGAAGCAAAATTTTAATTTAAAACAAAATAACTTTTTTTTGTTATGAGAAATTAATAGTAAATGAGCAGAATTCCAAACTAAACAAAAAGCGAAGAAACTTTAGAGTGCAATTAAATCAAAGTGGCAAAATTTCTCGTAACCATAGAAACCTCTTAAATAAATTTGAATAAAATGTCTTAACTTTTATAAGAGTATAAACTAAATTAATATTATTCGCTTACTCTCTTTTGTTTCGATGGTGGTGTGTGTGACCTGCTTTGAAGGTGTCGATGGCAAGGGTATTTCTGAAAGTATAAATACATTTTTTTTTTATATAAGTTTTTTTTTTTAAATCTTAATAATATTTATTTATAAAATGTGCAAAATTTAGTATCATAAAAAAAGCTTAGCCCCAATGGGCTTAATATTCTTCAAACTGGAATAGAAATTGTCTTTACCGTCTTATGCTAAATTTGGTATAGCAAGAAAAAAAAAGAAAAAACGCAAGATTACATTAACATCAACTAGACTTTTATTTACTTTGTCTGACATGTATACGTATATTTTTTCACATATTTACAACAACAACTTGAATATGCTTACTTCTTGTAAAAGTACTTAAATATTTAGTTTAAAAAGAAAGAAGGGACTTTGAAAGTATGAAAATACTCGTATATATAAATATATCTGTCAGTAAACAGTAATGAAACTTTCACTCTCTTGTGCTTTTATATGCAAACGTGCTAGCAAATTGTTGCATAGCTTTGCTCTTAAAATGTCAAAGATATTTTTAAAGCAAAGAAATATAAAACATGTAAAAAATATAAAACATTTTGGGTAACCTCAACATTAAATACCCAGCGGTAATTTTTATCTGATTTTGGAAATTTTCCATTTTGGAAGTGGGCGTGGTCGGGAAGCGATTCAATTACATCAGGTATACTCCCTATTATGCTAGTATACTTTGTACCCAATTTCATCGTTCTACCGTAATTAGTTTAAAAGTTATGACCCGTGAAATTTTCAAATATGCCTCCCTGAAAAGTGGGTGGTGCCATGGCTACTTTTAAAAATTTATCAAAAAATCATAATAGAATTTCTAGGGGATTCATCCTACCAAACTATATCATTTTAGCTATTTCCGTTACCGAAGTATGTCAATTTGGGTGATTTTCGAAGTTTTCGATATCGAAAATGGGCGTGGTTAGAGGGCGATATTATCCAATTTCATGAGGTATATTCCCAACGATATTAGTATGCTTTGCGCCAAATTCCATCGTTTTGTCGTAATCAGTTTAAAAGTTACGACCAGTCGAATTTTCAAATATGCCTCCCTTAAAAGTGGGTGGTGCCACGCCCATTCTAAAAAAATATCAATAAATCATTGTATACTGAGCAGGAAGATTCACCTATAAATTTATATCAGTTTAGCCATTTCCGTTACCGAATTATGTCAATTTAGATGATTTTCAAAGTTTTCGATATCGAAAGTGGGCGTGGTTGGAGGGAGATATTATCCAATTTCCTGAGGTATACTCCCAACGATGCTAGTATGCTTTGTGCCAAATGTCCTCGTTCTATCGTAATCAGTTTAAAAGTTATGACCAGTCGAATTTTCGAAAATGCCTCCCTTAAAAGTGGGTGGTGCCACGCCCATTCTAAAAAAATATCAATGAATCATTGTATACTGAGCAGGAAGATTCACCTATAAATTTATATCAGTTTAGCCATTTCCGTTACCGAATTATGTCAATTTAGATTATTTTCAAAGTTTTCGATATCGAAAGTGGGCGCGGTTGGAGGGAGATATTATCCAATTTCCTGAGGTATACTCCCAACGATGCTAGTATGCTTTGTGCCAAATGTCCTCGTTCTATCGTAATCAGTTTAAAAGTTATGACCAGTCGAATTTTCGAAAATGCCTCCCTTAAAAGTGGGTGGTGCCACGCCCATTCTAAAAAAATATCAATGAATCATTGTATACTGAGCAGGAAGATTCACCTATAAATTTATATCAGTTTAGCCATTTCCGTTACCGAATTATGTCAATTTAGGTGATTTTCAAAGTTTTCGATACCGAAAGTGGGCGTGGTTGGAGGGAGATATTATCCAATTTCATCAGGTACACCCCAAATGATATTACTATGCTTTGCGCAAAATTTCATCGTTCTATCGTAATCAGTTTAAAAGTTAAGACCAGTCGAATTTTCGAAAATGCCTCCCTTATAAGTGGGCGGTACCACGCCCACTATAAAAAATTTATCAAAAAATCATAATAGAATGACCAGGGGAATTCACCTACAAAATTATATGATTTTAGCCATATCAGCTACCGAGATATGTCAATTTATGTGATTTTCGAAATTTCGATATCGAAAAAGGGGGCGTGGTTATTATTCGATTTCGCCCATTTTCTATAGCAACCTACCTTGGCCAGCGGGTAACCTGTATACAAAATTTCATGGAAATATCTCAGTTTTTGCTCAAGTTATCGTGTACACGGACACAGACAGACGGACCTCAGAACTTTCATATATGGAACTCTTTATCTATGTCGATTATTTTGTACCGTTACTTAGTACCGTTATATGGGTAAAATTATAATATCACTGTACTGGCACTAGTACGCTGGATATAATAAAAATATGATCCAACGGCGTAGTTGAAACGGAAGGGGTGTCGTATTCGTCTATCGTTGTAAGTTTCCATGGTTTCCAATATAAATTTTTTGAAATATAGACAAATAGCACGAAATACTAGAGGTTGTGAATTGCGGCAATATTCTTTAGATGTTCTGCAATGGATAACCTCTAAAAATCCAATGAAAAAGACAGAGCGAATTTTTTTTTTTTTTTAATTATACAAAGCTCACCAACAGACCTTGTCTTTTATATGACTACCACAAAGCAAGAGCTAGAAGAACTCTTATCTAATGGCTTGTCATAGTTATTCTAGTATGCTCGGTGTTTCGGTGTTCTATTTCTGAGCTCGCTTTAAAGTGTGCACATTTCACGGGCAGCTATGTACATTGTACACATGTATATAAACATATATCGATATGAAA
>CAXKVI010000002.1:15654775-15724775 GCA_964058755.1 Campiglossa producta | reverse complement strand
TGTTAAAATGCGAATGAGTTATAATAAAATTTTTCTAAGGTTTTGAAAGAACACATTGAATATCCCTCGTACAAAAATACTCAAGGCTTCTGAGTTTATTCTGACATCAATTTTTGGAAATTTTCCTTTTAAAAATTTCCAACGTATTTTTTTTTTTAATTTTCGTTGTGCCAGAAACATGAATGTGTTGTACTCAACAACGGACACTATGACGTATACGTGACAAATTTGCTGCACATTCATGTTTCTGGCAAACCAAAAGTTTTAAAAAATTTAAGAAATTAGTTTTTAAACATTTTTGTTGCGACAGAAGCATGAATATGTAGAAAATTTGTTTTTCTGGCACACATTTCAGAGATTGTACTACACATTCATGAAAATGGCATTGCAAAATTCCGGGAGTTCCTTTCATTTTGGAAACTCAGGATGTTCGTGAATCGTAGAGAAACGAGAGGTAAATCGCGTGATACTTTTAATTCAAATCTGGATAATTGATACATTCATTTATTTCCAATAAAGGCTGCCTTGAGGGAGCCTTGCCCGCATAACAAAGTAAGAGAAATTATTCACCCGATAGACAGTCCTACGTGCTAAGAAAATTAAGATTTCGAAAACCTCGCCCTATAATTTCCTCATCACAACTTTATAATTATAACAAACAAGCAGTTCAAAGAAATGCCAAGGTAATGAACGGTGACCTATTAGAACATCAAAATAGAAGGAGAGAAGTTAACTTCTTAAATTCAGAAATAAGATTCACAATTTCTTACTTCCGGGAAGTGGCCCAGGGCAGTGATCAATTCGAAAATATCCTATAGGGTGTAGAATTATGCCTAAATTAACAGGGGCCAATACGAATGGGATATAGAGGAAGAGGGGTGTGGTAGAAGGAAAGAGGGGAATGAAGAGAAAAAGGGAGGAAGATAGTGTGAAGGCGATGAAAGATAGGAAGGAGAGTTGTAAAAGGGGTTTTAAATTGCGGTTAGATGGCAATCCTAAGTGGCAAACCTGCGTGAAATTATCATATTTGGAATACGGACGAAAATACCTTCCATTTGATACCCATATTGGCATATCTAGCTCTATATTTTAAATTAAATTTTAATTAAATTGGGATAGGTGGCAACCTTATAAACCACCCTAAGTGGCAACACCCACGTATGTAATCTTAGAATGAATCAAATTGTCTATATGTCAAATTGTATGCAAATCGGTCAAGCATTTCCCGAGATATACGAAAAAATAAATGAATTGCGGTTTGGTGATAACCCTAGGTGGCAACCCTGCTTGAAATTATCTTATTTTGAATACGGTCGAAAATACCTTTAATTTGATATTCATATTGGCTCTATATTAAAAAAAAAAACCGCCATAAGTGGCAACACCCTTTAATTCTCTTGGGCCCAACTATTACAATTCGTGCTACATCCTAGAATTTCACCTCCTATTTGATTTGCATAGCTAAACATCGTGGTGAAAATCGCTTACGCCTGAAAGTCGGCTACAATTTCTATTTCCGTTGCATAATTTCCGTTGCATGATCAGCCATTTCAAAAATAAGCTAAAAGTTAAAAAACATTGACCACGCAGGAAAGGCGCTGAATCTAATGGTAGGCTAAAAATTCCCTATAGCCGTCTTATACGAGGTAAACCAATTCGATTTGATTCCCAAGACGGCCAAGTTCTCGACTCTAGGGCATTGCGTAGCTATCAGATCTCCAGCAGATAGTTGGATAATGCCTGGAGAATATCAAATTATTATTATTATTATTTTTTTTTTCTTTTCAAGAGGACATCCATAACAATTATCCTGTTCTACAAAGTGCTGAGGTTTTATTAGTTTCACATGAGGCTAAAATATTTTATATCTCGGTATAGTGCAATGGTCAATTCCATTCAATTTGAAATGTGAAAAATCTGTGCTGCTTTCGCTCTTATCAATAGTGTACACTTTTAAAAGTAAAAACAAAGGAGTGTAACTTTGAACATGAAAGCTGCGATCTAAACAAAAAAAAATCTCCCTAACTCATCTCACTTCATGTTCAACCGAGTGTTACCAAAGCTAAAAATATGATCCTTTTAATTACTGTTGCAATTAGCCCGCAATCATAAAACTAATCAACGCAAGTTTGTGAAGTCTAAAACATTTAACTAAAA
Source organism: Campiglossa producta (assembly GCA_964058755.1). Taxonomy (NCBI): domain Eukaryota; kingdom Metazoa; phylum Arthropoda; class Insecta; order Diptera; family Tephritidae; genus Campiglossa; species Campiglossa producta. The sequence goes on along the minus strand of CAXKVI010000002.1, from coordinate 15,722,618 downwards.
GAAAATTTTAGAGCTTTTTTGGTATGACATGAAAAACATTGAGCTACTCACCATGTGTCACCAGATTTGTTAGATAGATGAGGAACAGCACTTTTCGATTTGTAAAGCGGCTAGGAAAAATATTTAGCGCAATTAGCAGCAATTGTATGAACGTAATTAAGAACATTTTAGCAGCTGGATGTCGTTGTGTTGCGTTGCGTGGAAGATTAATAAGCCAACTAATTTTTGTGGCTTAGCCAATTAGTGTGTTATTATTATGGTTGGTATTTCTTTTTTTTTTTTTTTTGGTTTGTTGGTATTTTTTGTTGATGCTGTTTGAGCATCACATATGATATGATTTTTTTTTTTCGCTTGTGCTATGCTTGCAATAATTTATGTTATGTTGATTACTAATGATTATGTCGATTTGATATGTGCCGTCAAGTGGTTGATATTTGCCATTGACATGATTTTTGCACTTTTGGCTTTTATTTTACATTTTGTAGAGTTCTTTTAGTAGGACTTATTTTAATTTTTTTTTTGCAGACCTTTCATGTTGATGTTAAACTTTGATGTATATCACTGAAAACAAGAATAGGTTTTACACTGATTTTTGAATGTAATTTAAACTGTTTACGCGCTTATTTGTATTTGTTACTCGCCACTCGCTCATTTTTTATACGCAGCGTACTAGAAATAGTACAAGGGTATTATAGTTTTGTCCACATAACGGTAATACGTAACGGCACAAAATAATCGAGATAGATATAGAGTTCCATATATGAAAGTTCTTAGGTTGGAAAAAAAAGTTTATTAAGGCAGGACCTTCCGTCTGTCCGTGTACACGATAACTTGAGTAATAATTGAGATATTTGCATACAATTTTGTAAACAGGTTACTTTCTGGCCAAGGTAGGTTGCTATGGAAAACGGGCGAATCGGATGATAACCACGCCCCCTTTTTGATATCGAAAATTTCGAAAATCACATAAATGGACATATCTAGGTAGTTGAAATGGCTAAAATTATATAATTTTATAGGTGAATCTTTCTGGTCATTCTCTTATTATTTTTCCATCAATTTTTAAAAGTGCGCGTGGCACCGCCCACTCTTCAGGGAGGCATTTGTGAAAATTTCACGGGTGATAACTTTTAAACAGAATTGGATTTCTAAATATTTTAAAATTTTCTTTGTTCCATATACACGAATGTGAATCAAACTTGTCACGTATACGCCCTGGCATCTCTTGTTGAGGGAATAACATTCATGCTTCTGCCAAAATTTAAATTAAAAAAAATTGGAAATTCAAATTTTAGAAATTTTTGTTGCGCCCAAAACATGAATATGTAGCACATTCGTTTTTCTGGCTCAATTTTGAGAGATTGAACTACACATTCATGGAAATGACATTGCAAATTTCCGAGGGTTCCTTGTACTTTGGAAACCCAGGATTTTCGTGAATCGTAAAGAAACGAGAGGCTAATCACGTGAACCTATTAACTCAAATTTCGAAAATTGGCACATTCATTACTCTGGCATGCGAGCGACGATACTTTCATATAATTTCCAGAGCTAATTTTACAATCGCGATATCTCAGAGCTTAGACAAAAAAATTACAAGACCATATTTGTAGAGAATTTTCAGGTCTACTACTTGGTCCCAGGTACATCTTGCTCTCAAAAAACATAAAATTTTGACCTTTGACCCCGAATAACTTGTTTAGCACACATGGGATTGATGGCGCCTTTTGGGTTTTCTTTCTGACGGCGAACCTAAGCCACTATTTGTAAGTCTAGTTATTGTGACCGGGCTATTACTAGTGTGACTGATTTTTTTACAAAATAATGGTATCTATCAGAAGTCAGACATTTTTTTATTTAACTAAAATAGCTTAGAATTTTGGATAACTCTTTAGCTATATATTTTGCATATAACTTTTAAAGGTAAAGAAAATTCCAGTGCAATCGACCAAATATCAAAACAAATATGGGTAGACACAAAATGTGTATGCTACAGCGTGATATACCTTTTAACTTTAATGAAATAAAAGTTTAAAATAATTTCTATCGATTGCTGAAAAAAGTGTTGCCCATGTTCGCCCGATTTGTTTAATGACCAAAAGTCACTTCAAATTTTCATAAAAGTGACATGGCGTATACGTAACATGTTTTGGTTAACTATTCTGTAGACATAGAGAGCATTAACTATGGGAATGCTTTAAAAAGCACCTGAAGAATGCTTTAAGGGAAGTTGAAGGTGCACGAATTAATGCTTATCAAGTTCTGTAGCTTTTACAGTATTTTCTCGCCAGTTTGAAAATTGTATCAATATAATTTTTTTTGGCCCGGTCTCAAAACTCCAAAGCAAAACTTGCTTATAACATGTTAGTTTTTCCACTAGAAATCAAGGTCTGAAACCGATTAAAATAACGTTCCGATTTCGGTTTCGGTTTTTGCAACGTGTTTCGGTTTCGGTTCCGGTTTCGTTCTTCAAAATTTATTTCGGTTTCGGTTACGGTTTCGTTCCGGTTTCGGTTTCCAAATAAAAAAACGAAAAAAAAAAAAATTTACTACTAAAATACTCAACTACCTATGTAGCTACGAAATAGGTCTGAATTTTCATAACTTTTTTCCTGCGGCCATGATGGGATTTCTCCAATATAATAATACATTTATTAACGCTATGCATGGATGAAATTTCTGCAAAACAAATTCCTAAAGTTAACTCTACTTTTTTATTAAAAAAATATTAAAATGGAAGCCAACTGAAATGTATAAAGCGGGCTACTCACCTGCCAAGAAATGTCAAACTCCATATAAAAAAACGCTCAAGAAATGGTCAAGAACGGTTTTCACACGTCACATTTTCTTGAGCCAATACTCAGCTCAGAAGAAAAAATACAGCACTTTTCGATAGTTGGCAACGCCGGTTTACCTCAAGAAATAAATATGCTCGTATATATTTCTTGAGGTAAACGTGCAGATTCACGGCAAAGATAAGTATATACTTTCTATTTATTTATTTATTTATTTATTTCAATTACACAGTCAATGGTAACAAAACCTTACAGACTAGAAATACAAATTTTCTTAAAGATAAACTTAACAAAACTTAAAAATAATGTAATAAAGAATACACATTCATCGTAGTATATTATTAAGTAGCGATTTAAAAATTGATTTGGGCAAAGAGAAATCAATGTCTAAAGAATTGGAAATAGTATTGAATTCAGTCATTGCCCTTAAGATGGGAGCGTTAGAGGCATAAAGGGTCCGAACACAGTCCGTGTAAAATATATTGCTGTTACGAAGAACTCTTTGTGGGATGTGGAACCGGATAATTTCCAGGAGACACGGTGCGTCAATTGTACCGCTAATAATGTCAAAGACAAACGACAACGAAAGAATGGTTCTCCTGCATTGAAGCGATTGAAGGTTTATGAGTGCACATCTGGCAGTATAGGTAGGGATCGGTTCAGTAAACCTAAGAGACCGTAATGCGAAACGAACAAAAATTTTTTGTACTCGTTCAAGCCTCTTAATATGGCATTCATGATACGGCCTCCATATAAAGCAAGCATATTCAAGCTTAGAACGAACGAGCGAAGTGAACAATACTTTAAGAGTGTATGGATCAGTAAAATCGGAGCTAAAACGTCTGATAAAAGCTAATACTGAATATGACTTAACAATGACAGAGTTTAGATGGGTAGTGAATAAGAATTTTGAATCAAAGACTACACCTAAGTCTTTTATCTCGTTAAGAGTAGAAAGGCGGGAACCGTCAATGGTATAAAAAGTGGGAGTGGAACCCCGCAACTTTGAAAAGGTAACTTGGAAGCACTTTCCAATATTCAGCGGAAGGCTGTTCGCATTACACCAGGCAGCAACATTGTTTAGATCAGACTGAATCTTAACTGAGTCGGAAGACTTTGAAATTGTAGAGAAAACCTTTAAGTCATCAGCGTACAACAGAAAGTTAGCATGTTGAAAACAAGTTGAGATGTCGTTAATGAAAATTACAAACAACAAAGGCCCAAGAATGCTCCCTTGTGGCACCCCGGAAGTGGCAACAAAGGAGTTGGATTGCGCGTTATCAATGACAACTACACAGTTCCGTTGATCGAGATATGAACTAATCCAAGATAAAAATATCGAGTGAAAGCCAGTGCTGGCTAGTTTAGAAAGCAAGATCGAATGGCTGACTTTGTCGAATGCCTTAGAGAAGTCTGTGTAAACCGTATCGACTTGAAGGCGGTTATTGAATGCTGACTGGCAAAATTCAGAAAAAACCAGTAAGTTTGTTACAGTGGATCTACCAGACATGAAGCCATGCTGATTGTCACTAATAATGCGCCTAACGGCAAAATACATTTTCTGTTTAACAATGTATTCGAATAGCTTCGAGATTGTTGAAAGCTTGGCAATGGGCCTATAGTTGGCCACATTGTTTTTACTACCACTCTTAAAAACTGGGCTTATGAAAGTAACCTTCCAGGCATCGATAAACTCACCCTGCTCGAGTGATTTGTTGAAAATTAAGAGGAGTGGAGTTGCCAATGCCAAACAATTTTTGAGTAGATAAGACGATAAGCCGTCAATATCTGTTTGAGTAGATGTTTTTATACTCCGTATTCCATCGATAACGTCATCCAGACAAAGAGTCAGCGATCCAAAATTGATAGCCGAGCCATCTTTCAAATGGAAGCCTGTAGGGATATCCGACTGCTTAACGAAATTGGAGCGGAAGAAGTCCGCAAAAAGATTAGCCACCTCAGAAGGTGAAGATGCATGTTCTCCGTTATAAAATACCGAAGTAGGAATACTCGAACAAGTTTTTTTAGACTTTACATAGGTCCAAAAAGTCTTCGGGTTTTCTTTAATATTAGATTCAAAAGTGCGAACATACCTTGAGTGAAGTCTCTTGCTTAACGCTTTGAATTGAGAGGAATATCGAAGGTACTTGACCTTATGTGTCATGGACATCGTGGCCTTATACCTTTTAAAAAACCGATTTTTCAGATTCTTTAGCCGCTTTAGCTTTAGATTATACCATGGAACTTTATAGCAGTGCTTTTTCCTTAGAGGTATATTATTTATACAGATTTGTTTCATAAGATTTCTAAACATATTGAAACCCTCAGTGAGATCGCATCCCAGAAAAAGGGCTTCCCAATCAATAGAAGAGACCTCTTGAGCGATAATATCAAAATTACCACGTTTGAACGAAAAACTAGAAGCTTCATTATCAGACCCGATACTATGAAAAGTGTAAAACTCAATACCAATAGTAAGCGGAATATGGTGTAATCCAACGCAAGACAGAGGATCAACACATTCTTGCAAAGTATGATTAAAATTATCACTAACAAAAACGAGGTCGAGGGTTCTACCTAATTGATTGGTAAATCCATTTACCTGGGATAGATTAAGACTTAACAGATTGTCAATAAGACACATCTCAGAATTACTACTAACATTACTAGGAATAAGAGAAAGGCTATTATTCACACAAGACCATTCCACATTAGGTAAATTAAAATCACCAAGAATACAGAAATTACTACCTTCATGATTATGTACTAATTCTACAATGTTATTGACATGCGATGCATAGAGAGAGTCATTACTAGATGGCGGTATGTAGGAAGCACAGATGAAAATTTTAGAGATGCTATGTACAGATACACAGAGTTGGTCCAACAGTGAATCGTTTTCACAGAGATCAACAAGCGATGAATTAAGATGACGACGCACAGCGATTAGCACTCCTCCACCTCTCGACAGCCCCGTTTTAGAATTATCCCGATCATTTCGATATACGTTATAGAGGTTTTGATCAAAGAATTCACCATCATGGAAGTCAGTGTTAAGCCATGTTTCAACAATAACGAAAACATCGTAATCGCCATGCGAGCTCATATTGTAGAGCATGTTTGATTTTGTTCGCAGGCCAGAGGCATTTTCAAAGTAGATGTTTAATTTTTTAGAGCACTTAGCTAGACTAGGAGCCCGGTGAACCCTCTCTCTTCGGAAAAAAACGAAAAGGCTTAACCGTAACATTGGTCGGCCACAGTTCGGGATTGAAAAGTTTAGGATAGTCGTTAGACAATACGCGAACTTTGAAAGAAACTCTAACTAGAGTGTTCATATCAGCATCCTTTTTCGTAAGCTTGAAACACGCTAAGTTAGCAGGATCAATGTTAGCATGCTTGGAAATGTAATTAACAATGTCCGTCTCCGTAACAGAGGGCAAGAAAGACGAAATGTGAATCCACTTGCGACGAACAAACACAGCCAGATCCATGTTACTATTTATACCACTAACAGCCGAGCCTAGTTTTTTATATGCTGGGTTATCAGCAGAAACAGCCGAGCCTAGTTTTTTATATGCTGGGTTATCAACAAGCACAGGTGATTTGCTAACAGCAGCATTGTTATTCGTCGGTTTAGCGTTAGAAACGCCTGCAGCGGCATCCACATATGTCAAAGCGCCGGCAGCACAGAGAACAGCAGTGTTAGTGGGCTGGGTGTGTATAGAACTATTGATATCACGACTGGCATTTGTAGTTGGGAGCGCAAGAGTATTTGAAGTAGCTGAGAGAGTAGTTATAGTTGGTGTGGATGTATATGAAACTGTAGATGTAGATGGCGATGTAAAGGTAGGTGTAGGTGGGAGCGCACCAGCATTCGAAATCTCAGAGTGTGTAAATGCAGATGGTGTGGATGAGGTAGTAGTAGTAATAGCAGTAGATGTAGATGAAGAAGTAGATGTAGATGTGAAAGTAGATGTTGGAGCCGTCGGTAATTTGCTTAATTCCTCTTTGTTAGGTTTTCGGCCGTGCTGATGTTTAGAATGCAGCGGCTGTGATGGTAGGGGACAGGCGGGGACGGTGGGAGGTACAGAAAGAGTGGATGGGCTGTTGTTGGAATTGGAATTTGTGTTTGCAGATTCAGCAACATTTAAATTGTTATTGTTATTGTTAATGTTATTGTTATTGGGCGAGTGCAAAGTTTTAATTAGAAAATTATTAAGAATTTCAAATTGATTTGATAATTTCGCGAACTTCTTGTCAAATGCACTGGTAACAAGGTCAAACCCGCGTTTATGAGCCACTAGAGCCGCGTCAAAGACTTTAGCGATTTTAAGCGGCAATTCGACACACTCGTCACACATATACAAGAGGTTCCGATTAGTTTTTAGTTGCTTTAGTTCATGCTCAGAAATATTATTGCAACAGGCACGATGCAGAATCTTTTTACAAAAACCATTACACGGAACTAGGTTAGAGTCCGAGCGTGAAAACAGCTTATTACATTTGCCACAAGAATCATTCATTATAAAAAATAAATGACGAAAACTTTCAAGAGCAATTAAAAACACGTCTGTTCTCAACCCGTATACTTCGCTAAACATATATTGTTCATTTTTATAATAGTAATTTGCAAGAAAATGGAAAATGCCGTAAACGTCAAAATTTCTTGACCAGGCACAAGAAATTAATGCTCGTTTTTTTCTTGAGGCATTTCTTGGCAGGTGAGTAGCCCGCTTAAATCGGTAAAAACATTAAAATTAGTGGCGCTTTCCGAGACAAGCCTGAACATTTCTTTTTCGGATCTCGTAAATTTGTTTCGATCGCTTCATTCAACTATAGTCAAAACGTGGCTCGACAATCTTCCATGAAAACTTTCAGGGTACCTGTTTGTAAAAGGAAGTACCTATGTGCCCACTCACAGAAGTAAGGTATTGAAAAAATTCAAAACCGTTTGGAACCGGTTCCGGCTTTTGAAACGGTTTCGGTTTCGGTCTTTTCCAGATCAAAATAACGGTTACGGTTTGGGTTTCGGTTTTGAAAAATGAATCGGTTTTAATCGGTTACGGTTACGGTTTCGGTTTCGGTTTCAGTCCTTGCTAGAAATCAATAAAATCAAAAACAACTATACATTTTTTGGAACAAAAAAGTAACCACAAACTCGTAATAACACTGAACGCAAAAACCGATTTTTGATGTTGAAACAAAAAAAAAAAAAAAAACAAATTACGATGAATTACTTTGTCTGCTGCAAACGCGATGAAATGCCACAGCCTGAGCTTACACTTAGTTCCTACCCTCAAAAAAATTGTGCTACTTATCTCTAAAGGGAGTAATCACCGATTCATATCTCCCCTGACTTCAACTTGCGTATTTGCGATAACTCAATTTTGATTTGTATATTTAAGTTGTAGTTGTTGAAAGTTAACCCGTTTATCGTATCTCAAAGGGAAAAAATAAATCTGTCTGACACTACCCCTTCAGGTATACACAAGACAAATAATTCTCTTCATAGAACCCATATAAACAGATCACTGGAATTATTCGCATTTTTTTTTTCGTCATTGGATCCGAATTCATCTTAGACTAGCCGAATTTTTTTAAGGGTAACTAAAAATGTGACTGAGTATCTGACAGTTGATTTTATGTTTGTATTTGTGACCGTACTTTTGTAAGGACCACCCATCCATTCATTGGTATGCAATTGTGAGCATGTCTACCAAACTCATAGCGACAAGCACGTATACAAACCATAAGGATTAGAGAGATTTTGGGATGTTATAGGAAATAGTTTACATTCATGCATACGTACAAAGTAAATATGTGTTTCAATAATGCGGTGTACGCGACTGAAATGCCTCTTTTTTCTTTACACACACAAATCTGTATGTTCAAATATGTAAACTCAAATATTTATGTATGCATATTTGCCTTAGTTTAATATTTACAATGTCTGATATGCAGAAAAACCCCAAGGGAGTTCAAGTCATCCTCCACCTGTTGTTTCCATCTCAGTCGAGGCCTCCCCCTTCCTCTGCTGCCGAATTCAGGCGACGATAGGAAAACTTTCTGTGCTGGAGCTTCTTTGTCCATTCGCATAACATGGCCCAGCCAGCGGAGTCTTTGGGCTTTAATTCGCTGGACTATGGTCAGATCTGCGTAGAGCTCGTACAGCTCATCGTTACATTTCCTTCGATACTCGCCGTTGGCATCACGGGAAGGACCATAAATCTTCCGACATACCAGAGTCATGTTAAATCAAATTAAAAAATTTCAGAATGTTCTGTGGTTGAGAGAAAGGGTAAAATTATAAACTTAGCAGTTGAAAAATAAAAAAATTGTAACTCATTTTGGTGGAGTGAGGAAGTCAGCTAAAGTTTTAATAGGCGGCTTTTAGTACAGTCAAAAGAATAGGATAGCCCTCAAAGCAAAATTTCTAAAATTTATGATTAATTAAAAATTTGAAAGAAATAGTTAAGCGTTGGATTTCAACCTTGAACATAGACATTATCTTTTCATTCTTCCCCGTTTCCTTTGATTTCTGTTTAGAAATTCCTAAATCTCCTTGGTTCGATAACCAGTAAAGGTGATGAAAAATTTCAACAATACAAAGCGGTATGACAAGATACTTCAACAAGATCGAAACTGCAATCATCGTGCTTGGTATTGTTTGAAGAATTCTTTAACTTGTTTTCGCCAAAAACTCACAAAAATATGTAAGTTGTTAAAAAAATTACTCGGCTGGTCAAAAGTGCACAAACATTTTCGAAGTGAAATAATAATTATTTTAACACCAAAAAAGCATTTTTCAGAGTTTCATCGATAATCAAACTCACGTATCTTGAACGCTCAAACCAGTTGTCTGCCATAATACCATCATATACTTATTACAGCTTTGTTCCAAATTACCCCACACTTTCTCAATTTGCTTGCATATGCGTTAACATTACGAAAACCCTTTACTCATTTGGATGAACTTTTGAATATGCTACCTTTCAAGCTCTCCTACTTACGCGTTGCCACAAGGAAGTTTTTGCAGGGTTGCCACACATTTTAAATATTTAAAACTTGAGTGATATATGCTTGTGGGCATTTTACTTGGTGTTCCAATAAAAATACTTACAGGTAGGGTTACCACCTAACGTTTACAACTAATCCCATTATATTGATGTTCGCTAATGGTGATGGGTTTGATGGTATAACTGATCAGACATTACTTAAGCAAACATTTCTGGATTGTATTTCGTGGCCTATTGATCAACCGCTCTTCACTTCAATCGTACCTTTAAAGTTGATAATACTACCAAATAAGGTTATTAAGATGAATCGAACCCCTCAGTCCATAAGATTTTCTCTATCTTAGCTGGTTGATTTTTGGCCGCAGAACACGGAGAAAACTGTTGTGCATTATTTATGCACAAGCTGTTCATGGTCATTTTTCGTGAACAATTGTGCATAATTTCTGCACACAATTCTCTCCGGAGAGAGAAATTATGCGGTGTGGGCACAACTTATGCACAATTGTTCTCGAAAAATGACCATGAACAGCTTGTGCATAAATAATGCACAACAGTTTTCTCCGTGAATATGATCATTTAAACCATAGTGCTCTGTGATGATCTGACACCTGCTCTATCTATAACTGATCTCTTTATCATTCACTAAAGATCACCCCAAATTTAGTTGACACTCGCTAATAATTATCTTGCTTTTAAGCTGCCAAGTTAACAAACTAAAGCGCAAAATTTTGTATGCATTTAAAATAGCTTTAAGCGTTTGTAAGTATGCAATGAGTACACAAGTACCCGTAAGTATGTAAATATGCACAATAATTTATGTATGTTTATGTAAATTCAAGTATGTAAGTGGTGGCAACAACACATCTAATAGCAGCAACAAGTCGGTTAAGTGCAATTGTTGACTTTGACTTTAGCGTTGAGCATACACACAAACACACATACATGAAAACATATTTACACACCAAAGTATGCAAGCCCTCAAAATCACTTCAGCTGTCATAATAAGCCTAGTTCGGGCATATTTTGTAGCGTCGTTTGCACAGTGGCAAAAGTAGTTAAGTACTATATATGTATGTATGTAAAGACAAAAGCAAACAAACACACAACAATGTACAAAGATACACTCGAAACTCATACAAAAATATTGAAAAAAGAATAGTTGGCAGGCAGCAACTTGTCTGCTTTTACTCTCTCAAAAATTGTTACAATGATTTATTTCTCGACTGGTGTTGCCAATGTCTATGGGAATTTTTTATGGAAATGCGTGCGTAGGATGAGTGTAGAAAATGTGGCACAGTGTATGGAAAATTTATTTTTGTTTGAAGGTTGCCTTTCGATAGCAGAGTTGAGTTGTTTACCTAACGAGGCAATACCTTTACTTTTTCGAAAGATGATGGAGTATATTTTGGGATATTTATTAAAAAAATAAAATTCCTCTGGGAAATGTATAGTAATAAAGTACCTGCAACGACATACGTCACCCCAGAAGTTGTTTGTATCGATACACCATTTTGTCAAAAGATAACTGGGAAATACTGTCGCTGAGCTTGTTACCAAATGTTTTTTTGACATATCGCCAAGCTTGCGTTGATGATTGCGTAAAATTTTCTAAAAAAAAAATTTCTATCATATTTGCTTCCAAAATGATACACTGTGCGAAATGTGGTAATTTGAAAAGTCAACAGCATAATGTATGCAATATGCGTCACATCCAGTGAGACGTAAGCGCCAATTTTATTTCTTTACAACTTGCCCTCATTCACTAACACTTAGTAGGCAACGCTAATCTCTACGTCTACGCTGCTCACTTTCTACCATATTGCTTTGTGTTTTGTTGTTTCTCTTTCCATCTTGACGTTGCGGTTGTGCTCCTGTCAACAGCATAAGAGCACTACCAACAGCTGACGGCAAAATAGGCAACAACAAATTTTAAGCATGAACGGTACATTTGCCACAAAACAGCTCACAGCTGTTGCACATACAAAACATGTTATCCTCAATGCACAGACGAACAAACATAATAAACACAAAAAATTTTTGTAAGCGTTATTAAAATAAAATGTTATAAATAAATTAAAATAAAATAAAATAAAATAAAATAAAATAAAATAAAATAAAATAAAATAAAATAAAATAAAATAAAATAAAATAAAATAAAATAAAATAAAATAAAATAAAATAAAATAAAATAAAATAAAATAAAATAAAATAAAATAAAATAAAATAAAATAAAATAAAATAAAATAAAATAAAATAAAATAAAATAAAATAAAATAAAATAAAATAAAATAAAATAAAATAAAATAAAATAAAATAAAATAAAATAAAATAAAATAAAATAAAATAAAATAAAATAAAATAAAATAAAATAAAATAAAATAAAACAAAAAAAAAAATAAAATAAAATAAAATAAAATAAAATAAAATAAAATAAAATAAAATAAAATAAATTAAAATAAAATAAAATAAAATAAAATAAAATAAAATAAAATAAAATAAAATAAAATAAAATAAAATAAAATAAAATAAAATAAAATAAAATAAAATAAAATAAAATAAAATAAAATAAAATAAAATAAAATAAAATAAAATAAAATAAAATAAAATAAAATAAAATAAAATAAAATAAAATAAAATAAAATAAAATAAAATAAAATAAAATAAAATAAAATAAAATAAAATAAAATAAAATAAAATAAAATAAAATAAAATAAAATAAAATAAAATAAAATAAAATAAGATAAAATAAAATAAAATAAAATAAAATAAAATAAAATAAAATAAAATAAAATAAAATAAAATAAAATAAAATAAAATAAAATAAAATAAAATAAAATAAAATAAAATAAAATAAAATAAAATAAAATAAAATAAAATAAAATAAAATAAAATAAAATAAAATAAAATAAAATAAAATAAAATAAAATAAAATAAAATAAAATAAAATAAAATAAAATAAAATAAAATAAAATAAAATAAAATAAAATAAAATAAAATAAAATAAAATAAAATAAAATAAAATAAAATAAAATAAAATAAAATAAAATAAAATAAAATAAAATAAAATAAAATAAAATAAAATAAAATAAAATAAAATAAAATAAAATAAAATAAAATAAAATAAAATAAAATAAAATAAAATAAAATAAAATAAAATAAAATAAAATAAAATAAAATAAAATAAAATAAAATAAAATAAAATAAAATAAAATAAAATAAAATAAAATAAAATAAAATAAAATAAAATAAAATAAAATAAAATAAAATAAAATAAAATAAAATAAAATAAAATAAAATAAAATAAAATAAAATAAAATAAAATAAAATAAAATAAAACAAAATAAAATAAAATAAAATAAACAAAATAAAATGCAAGAAATAAAATTAAAAAATTAAAAAAAAAATAATAAACTTAATTTAAATTACTTTATATAAAATAAAATAAAATAAAATAAAATAAAATAAAACAAAACAAAAAAAAATAAATAGAACAAAAAAATATATAAAAGAATTTAAATTTAAAAAATTAAAACGATTTTTATTTTTGCTACCATTAAAAACACTTCCCAAACTATACCGGAGAATTTTTAACATACTCAAATAAACAAGCCAAACAAAAAAAATAAGCCTATCATAAGGTGCATTTTTTTTGTGTTTTGAAATGTTTACGCAAAAACAAATTTACATATGCTTAATATTTCGACGTCCTTTTTTATAGTTGTTGCTGCTGGCTGGTGTCGTGCCGTTCTTGTGCATATTTGCATTTCTTTTGTGCCTTCCTTAACTTAGTCATTTTCTTGCCAACACATTTTTAACGAACGTGCTTCCAATTTTCATACAAACACAAATATGTATGAGTTTGAATGTGTGTGCGAGTATGTTTTTTCAAGTAAGTTTACAACCTTATTTGTTGCTCTTATTTACATTATTGTTAGCCTCATTTTGTTTTGTTTGCTCCTGCAACATAAATGCACTAATTGTTGTTTTCAGACGTCGTTTTTATGACTTTGTTATTTCTTGTTTTTTTTTTTTTGGTTTGTTGGCGTTTGTAGATTTTGCGGTTTCGTTTCTCTGCTTACCAAGAAGTTACTCAAAAATAGATTGAAAGACTTCCACCTTTGTTTGAGAGGAGTTTTGATTTCTACAAATTGTATTCTTATCTTGTCCTGAACTATGTGTCAACTTTTAAGTCAATGCGTTATCAGTAAGGTAATTAAAAGTATATCAAAACAATTTTCGAAATATCTCGATCCGTGCGCCACCTACCGGAAATTTATTGATCAAGGATTGCTTGTCATCGGGATCTGACAAATGTGTCCAGTTTCATGTCTATCAGTTACCGAGAAAATACTCAAAAATCGATCGCAAAATTTTTCAATTAAATCGACCAGCGCCCAATCTATCGGAGTTTTGATTTTTACAAATTGTACTGTCACTGTGCCCTCCAATAAATGCAAAGTTTAATATCCGTAGGTAACCCAGAAACTAGTCAACAATTAGATAGAAAGTTTCGAAAAAAATAATCCATGCGCCACCTACCGAGGGATTGCATTGTCACTGGGTTTTGACAAATGTGAAAAATTTCAAGTCTCCAGCTTATCGGGAAGTTACTCAAAAATCGATCGCAAAATTTTCCGACCAGCGCGCCATCTATCGGAACTTTTTTACGCCTACATTTTAAGTTCCCAGTATACCAGGAAGTTAGTTAAAAGTCGATCGCAAGATTCCCAATTTCAAAAGAACTTTCGATTCCGCTATAAACAATCGACCCATTCTAATGTGTATAATATACAACATGTCTAACATTTAACACAGCATAATCAAATCATAAACGTTTATTTAAATTTTCGTATCACACAGGAGTAAAACAATTTTAATTGCTTCAAGTCACGAACATTTTCAACATTATACAGCTCGTTTAATATTTACGAATATACACACATACTTTTATATACCTAGGTGAATTGTTTGTATTTTGTTTACGAATGCTTAACTAGTTGCGTAAATTTTGCATAGAATATCAGATACAATATTTGTTTTGTTAGCAGTTAAAACTGATTAAGAATTCATACCAAATCTAATTTGGTATAGAAAACTCTGTTTGTTTTTAAGTAAATGACCTACACAGCGCTGCTGTCCTATACTAACTAAAGAGTAGTACACTGTCCCAAAAAATCAAAGTTATTTTATTTATACCCATTTCCCTAATTTTGACCTTTATGCATCAAAAACTATACTGACAATGTTTTATTTAATTCGGACCACGGCAAATTGTGACGCCTTGCAATTGGAGTTATCAGTAAAATCTTAATGCATTCCACTGCGGTTTGCTAATTTAAGGATTTATGTATTCGTTTTTCTCATATTGCTGTATCCTAATTGTTTAAACACTTCATAATTTAGAAATGAAAAAAATAGCCATCAGTAGCAGATGATCAGAATATACCTCAAAGGATCAAACTTTGTAGTGCATCCCGAAAAATTTCAACAAAATGTGGATATGTGGTTACTAATTTAAATTGAAATTTAGGCTAAATATATGTAACCATGTCCTTAAATTATCCTTTAAGAGTATGGGAATAATGTCCTCGAAAAATTGTTATCCTTCAACTTTCTTAAAAGTTGTAAGCTAATAAAAGTCCTGAAAATGAATATACAAATATTTAAAAATAGAAACACAGTCCTTTATACATATATGAGCAACATTTTAAAACTATGTAGTATTGGAAGCTTTAATGAACTTTTTTGTGAAATTAGTATAGCTGCTAGCAAAAACTTTATCCCACTTTGTTACTATCGATCGAAAATAAAATACAAAAAAAAATTTAAATAAAATAAAATAAAATAAAATAAAATAAAATAAAATAAAATAAAATAAAATAAAATAAAATAAAATAAAATAAAATAAAATAAAATAAAATAAAATAAAATAAAATAAAATAAAATAAAATAAAATAAAATAAAATAAAATAAAATAAAATAAAATAAAATAAAATAAAATAAAATAAAATAAAATAAAATAAAATAAAATAAAATAAAATAAAATAAAATAAAACAAAACAAAACAAAACAAAATAAAATAAAATAAAATAAAATAAAATAAATTGAAATAAAATAAGATAAAAGCGTGTCTTCGTCTTCGTCTTCGACGCAGAGAACTGAACTGTGTTAGTTTTCGACGCAGAAAACTGAAGTGTGTCAGTCCTCGACACAGAAAACTGAACCGTGCTAGTTTTCCACGCAGAAAACTGAAGCGTGTTAGTCTTTGACGCAGAAAACTGAACCATGTAGGTCTTCGACGCAGAAAACTGAACCACGCTAGTTTTCCACGCAGAAAGCTGAACCGTGATATATCAACATAAAATTAATCTCTGTAAAATCAATCTTCATATTCCAAGTGTATTTTCGAAGTTTACGTGTTAATTTGATTAAGAATATTTTTTCGGCGCTCCGATGTGAGCTCCATAAAATTAAAAGGCAAGTTTCCCACCTAGCTAAGTTAGAAAAATCTGCATACTCCGAATTTCGAATACATTCTCAACAAGTTAAAGAAGGCTATGATAATATTGCATTTGCTCTAACAATTACTTTGCATGCTTAACCATCAGCTCGCTCCTTAAGATACTTACATAAATAGCACCTGCCATATTTTTACAAAATGTAAACGAGTTTTAACTGCAAAAAATAATTCACCTTTGGCACCTTCTACAATTAACATAATTAATTTCCAAATCACTGCAAAAAAATTATATTTTGTCAAACGAGGATCCACACTGCGTATACGTAAGAAAATCGCAAATGCAAAGCATTTTTTTAGCGAGCAGCCCAACTTGAATTGCTTGCAGTTCATGTTTTTTCTATTTTTACTGTTTTACTTTTGTTGCATTTTTTATTGCTTTGTCAGCAAGAGTTTTTTGTTATTTACAGCTGGCTGCTTTTATTTCCCATTTACCTCGTTTTGTTTGCCCTAAACATATTTTATGTCTTTGTTACTTTGCTGCTTGCCTCGCCAACTTGTGAGCGATATTTCATACATATGTACGTATGGCAAGTAAGTTGGAGCTTTTTTGATTTAAAATTATGTTACTGTATTTACTTGATTTTTATGACTTTCAACGAGGGTGCTGAGGAGTTAAACGTAATGGGACCTCGGCAAAAATAACCTTTATAGGCTTGTAGAAGGAAGTGCAGCACGAAAACGTTATGCTAAGTTGTACCACCTTTTTAACTTAGAATGTATCTTAAATGTTTATGGTTGTGAGTCTGTGAAAATTTTCTGCTCGATATGCTATGACTGTGCCTAAACGTGAGAAAATTTTTCGACACGAGCAGCATGCGGTATTTTTTTTTTGTCCTTCAATGATCAGTCAAATTAGGATATTTGCTTTGCTCGAGTAATATTGTGGAAATAAGGACAAACAACCAAAGTTAATTTTTCATGCATTGTCACCGAAACCTCCACTATGATTTCAAACCCCCAGTTCATTGGGAAGTTAACCCTGCGGGTTAGGGATTTAGAATATGGCCGAGATAGGTATGCCGGTCGTAAAAGGCGACTAGAATCCACGAAATCGTTCCCAAGACAGTCGCGCAGTACCGCAAGGGAGTACCGGAACGTGCCGGATTCATCCGGCAAAGTACTGTCAACACCCGTACAACCCCTGTCTGGTCTGCCACGTAACTTTTTATAAGTGGATCTGCCGACTAGGCAGGGCAAAGTATGGCTACAACAACAACAACATCGGGAAGTTACTTAGTTCAATATCGAAAGCAAACCCTATGGGAATGAAATGTTTCAAATATCGCTACCCGCGTGCCATCTATCGGAATTAGTTTTTTCGTATATTGCGTTGGAAATTTGAAGATCCCACCTCAACGAAAAGTTAGTTGAAAAACGAATGCGACAACGCCGAAAACAGACATTCGAGTTGGCGGGTACAAATTTACACGCTAAATATCAGCCAAGTCGGTCCGTAATTACGATTTTCAGATTTTTTTTCCCCGATCTCAGCTCCACCTATTAGAATTTTTGTCTTTAATTTCTTTTCGTGGTATTAATACATGTTCCGAATTTTAGCATTTTTTTTTTTCAAAATATAGAGACACACGCGCCACCTATCGTATTATTTCCATGGCATTGTCATCGCGACCTGAACTATAATGAAAATTTCAAGACCCGCAGCTGAATAGGAAAAAAAAGTCACAACAACAATTTACTATGAATACAAAAAAAAAAAAAAAAAAACAAAAAAAAAACCTTAAAATAAACATTTGAAATAACAATAATTTCCACAGAGCCAAATTTTGGTAGGGAGCTTAGGTTTACCGTCAAAAAGAAAACTTCAGTCCCTATCGATCCCATATCGTCGTTCCCAACGAAGGCTAATACATTTCAGTTAGCGTGGAAGACTAACACACTTCAGTTTTCTGCGTCGACGACTAACACACATCATTCTCTGCGTCGAAGACTAATACACTTCAGTTTGCTGCGTGGAATACTAACACACTTCAGTTTTCTGCGTCGAAAACTAACACACATCATTCTCTGCGTCGAAGACTAGGTTAGGTTAGGTTCAAGTGGCTGCCGCATAGGCACACTTAGGCCAGTTTTGAAAGGCCCGTTGTGATACCACCAACACAAGGAAAGCCAGTCCCGGGACCCAGCCTATGGAAAATCCCTGAGTTGTTGGGATTTTCCACATAGCAAAATCCCGGGACTGACACTCCTAAACCGACACCGTTACTCCTCCTCGAACCACTTAGATGACTTTATGAAGGCCATCAAGTCTTTTATGTCCAGTTCCTTAGGCTTAGGCTATCCAGGAAGGGAACTCCCAAAAATGAGGTGCTCCACTGTTTCCTCCTCCTCTTTGCAACTCCTGCAGCATCGTCGGTAGGACACACCTAGCCTTTCTGCATGCCTACCAATGAGGCAGTGACCCGTTAATACCCCTATCAATATGGAGATTTCCCTCCTAGTTAGGGCATAAATGCGTCTACACCTTTTAAGATCCCATTTTGGCCAGGTTTGTTTCGATATCCGGCACCCTGGGAATTGCAGCCATCTTTCGTTGGCTTGACGGAGTGTGTGCTCCTTCAGCATTAGTTTGCATGTGGCAAACGCTCTTTATCCTGAAGAACCTGCTTGGTCGTGCCCTGCCTGGCAAGCTCGTCTGCCTTACAGTTTCCATCAATGTCCCTATGTCCCGGGACCCATATGAGGTTTACGCGGTTCTGTTGGGACATCTCCTGAAGAGATCGACGACCGCTGAGCGTAAGTTCAGAGTTGAACGTGTATGAGCCAAGGGATTTGATGGCCGCTTGGCTATCGCTGAAAATAACGATATCTTCTCCGATAACACGTTTGCTTATCCAGGCCGCGGCGTCCAAGATTGCCGAGACTTCCGCCTGGAAGACGCTACAATGGTCAGGTAGTCTGAAGGAGAGATCAAGGTCCAACTCCCTTGAATAAACCCCTCCTCCAACTCTGCCGTCCAACATCGAGCCGTCGGTGTATATGGAAGTGCCACCATTTGTTTAGGGACACCAATCCGTCCTCTCCCAGTCTTCCCTGCTGGGAATGTTTATTTTGAAACAGATAACCCCGACTGTAGTGGTCGCACAACGATCTATGCTTAGAGGTTTGCCCCATCCCGGAGGTTGCCTATCAACGACGAGTTGTTCCGATTAACTGCCCGATATGTCGTTGCGGGATTCCTGCTGTCTGTAGCGTTAGATGTTAATCGCTCAGCGTTGGCTGCTACCACCGTGGAGTGTGTTAGTCTTCCACGCAGAAAACTGAAGTGTATTAGTCTTCGACGCAGAAAGCTGAAGTGTGTTAGTCTTCCACGCAGAGAACGAATGGGGATTTTTTGTTTGGGGATTTTTGATATGGAGATTTTGATTTTAGAGATTTTGGATATGAGGAATTTTATTTCCCTGTCTGGTCCGTCATGTAACTTTTTAGAAGTGGATCTTTCGACTAGGCGGGGGCGAAGTACTTAAAGTACATAAAGTTTCAACGAGAGTTTTTCTTTCCAAATATGAAACCCTATATTCAATTCGCATCTCAAGACGCATAGACCATGTTGCGTTTTATAAAATGTACTGTCCATTTTATTACTGCCCCTCAGGATCATGCGAAACTTTGAAGTTTCAATCGTAGATCGAGTGCTCTGGGACACATCGAACCCATATGCTGACTCCGATTTGGAGATTTGGTATACGGATGGATCGAAGATGGAAGATGGTTAGATGGGAGCTAGTATCTATAGACCGAATTTCAAAAAATTACTACCAATTGGTAACTGCCTCACTATCTTTGAAGCGGAAATCCACGCAATAGAAATACATATGTGGTAGAGAATGTCTCGGAAGAAGACCATCCTCTAAGCGAATCGACATTATGTCGGACAGTCAAGAAGCGCTACGTTTCTTGCTGTCTTACACTACAATCAAAGCTTGTTGATGAGTGCGTCACAGTCCTTAATGATCTGGGAGCCAAAATCAAAGTATTGTTAGGTTGGGTCCCAGAGCATGAAGAAGGCGACGGCAACGAAAAGCAGATAACCTGGCAAAACCTGGTGCTCCAACAGCATTTTATGGTCGGGAACTCCTTTGTGGGCTCATCAAGGCCCACATAAGGGAGACCAAAAGCAATTGGGAACTAGAACCCTCACAAATAGCATCGACCAGCCTCATTAATCTAAGAAAGGTGGATCTAAGAACCCTCACTGGGTATTATACCGGACATTGCGGTCTGCCTTATCACCTGAGTAAGCTGAATCTGTCAGATACAACAATTTGTCGGTTTTGCGAACGGGACGATGAAACGCCGGTTCATATACTCTGCGAAAGCATTGCGTTAGCAAGAAAGAGAGTTTGCTACCTAGGTGGGGTCACTCTCAATCCGTTGGTGATATGGGATAAAAAACCTGAGGAGGTGCCCAAATTCATAAAGAGGGGTGTAAAAGTAGGTCGCCTCCCAGTTGGTGCACCCTGGGTAACGCTAAATGACCTACATAGCCTTCACGGCTAGTTTCTTGTATTGCCGGTTCTACGAGAACGGTACCAGTACTTGTGCTGTACCCATCGTGCCGAAACGACCCGGGCCGTTTTGTTATATCGACCCGGCCAAGAGCAATACACTCGGGATGACCCTGTCTGACATTTAGGCAGGGCTACACCTCGCTACAACAACAACATAAAGAGCCTCCGCATACAGAAATAAGCTGAAAGGTCGCACAATAGATCGTGTAAATGGTCGCAGTGTAATAAGGTCTTATATTAATAATGGTACTACTGAACCTACTACTATACCGGAACCGAAATTTTGAAAGAACAAAAACGAGAATTTTTGTTGGTTTTTATGTCAGTTCATTGCCGTACGGTCAGCTGTTCGTTCTCAGCTATTTTACTTTTAATTTTAGCCGTTGCGATTCCTACGCAGCCCATAGACTGAGCTAAATGCTTTAAACATCTACTTTTCGCGCACGATCGCACTCATGTGAGCTGTGCATTTAAGTGTAATTTATGTTGCCATTAAATGAGGTACTTTTGCATTACTTGCTCACTCGTGGCAACGCAACTAATAAGTAATCATTATTTTCCACTGAACACTTTCACTTTTCTTAAATTTACTACAATTTTATGGTTTTGAGCGTCGAAGCACGTTGGAGTGAACTTCTGTTTTTAATTTCTTTATTTATGCGGCGTACACCACCACAATGGACACTGGTTATTGTTGACTGGTTTATTTAAGCTGCCAGTAGATACCAGTTGTTGCATGCACTTTTCGGTGCTCGTATAAGCATTCTTTATGGTGAAACAATATAATTTGGCAGCTGCTTTGATGGCACATAAAACTAACACATAAACATTATACCAACAAACAGAGTAACTGCATGCAGTTTATGGCACAACCAAATATCCGACACAACCGAACGAGCGAACAGCGACGTGAGTGACCATCAAAGGGCACTTTGGTGTATCTGAGCACTTTCGATACATGCAATATTTGATTGCTATCGTATAGAACGTAGATACATATGTAAGCATGTCATTGTATTGCATCGCATTTTAAGTGTCCTTTAAAGGTTCAAGGACACTCTCAAGCACTCGCAACACTGAACTGTTGCTCCATACGATTTTATCTGCAAATTTTTAATGGCACACCATTGCTTAGTTAACAAAAACGCACACACTTCTACTTATAAGCAATATCTATGTATGTAGATAAATAAGTATTTGAACCATAACGCACTGCATCATTATATGTACCGTAACTACATAAATAATTAACGCGCTTCGTTACTTGTGTAGCACTTCGTTAATTTACACGTCTACTTCCGGCGCCAGTTTAAGTTAAACTAAATTTGGTATTTGCCGAACAACGATGCTGCTGTGGCATCGTTCATTTAAATTTTTCTGTGTAATGAGGAAACACCAATGCGACTGTTGCTGCTGTTACGAAGTCACCAAGGAGTAACAATCGGCCTCCAATCGGCGAAACTCAAACATTTCAACATCGTTTCTTGAAAACGAGTCGCCTGTGGAGTGTAGCTCTGCAGCAAAAACGTGTTCATCCATCATAGGTGAGAGCGTCAAAGAGAGCGTTCCTGTTAATGCTTGTTGTATACAGTAATGTTGTCACTTTATCGAAGTTGTATAAGATGTTAAAATACATTACCGAACCGGCTTTTTAAATGGAAGCAAGAATGTGTTTGCTATAAGCAAAAATATAAATCTTTCTCACCTAAAAGTAGTTGAAATATGTTCGAAGTGAAATCCATTCTCCCATTTAGTCTAGCAGTCATATTCTGATAAGAATTCGAAAGTATATGTAAAGTTAAAGTGCTGCCATATTTTATTTTTTTTTTGCGTGCGTTTTTCCGGCGTGCGTTGATATCCCAAAGAGGTACACGCCGAATATCAAGTACATGCAGTTATAAATATGATTGTTTAGAATATATCACACCCTGGGGAAGAAAAATAATATAATAATATAATACTTTTACCCATGCACAACGCTACCTACATATCAAATTTCCAGTAAATCCAACCATTTATACGATAGTTCAGAATAAGTAAGTCCTGGGTTCACTTTCCGGAAGAAAAAGTATCCTTTCTTTCAATCGAGGTATATAGCTACCTTCATACCAAATTTCAAGCAAATCGAGCCATAAATACGATTGTTTAGAACAGGTAGGTCCCTGGTCCACTTCCCGGAAAAAAATCATGCCATACTTTAACCCAAGCATAACGCTACCTACATACCAAATTTCCAGCAAATCCAACCATTTATACGATAGTTCAGAATAAGTAAGTCCTGGGTTCACTTTCCGGAAGAAAAAGTAGCCTTTCTTTCAATCGAGGTATATAGCTACCTTCATACCAAATTTCAAGCAAATCGAGCCATAAATACGATTTTTTAGAACAGGTAGGTCCCTGGTCCACTTCCCGGAAGAAAAATCATGCCATACTTTAACCCAAGCAAAACGATGCCTACATATCAAATTTCGAGTAAATCTAACCATTTATACGATAGTTTAGAATAATTAAGTCCTGGGACCACTTTCCGGAAGAAAAAGTATATTTTATTTCAATCGAGGTATATAGTTAACTGCACACCAAATTACAAGCAAATCGAGCCATAAATACGATTGTTCAGAACAGGTAAGTTCACTGGTCCACTTCCCGGAAGAAAAATCATCCAAAAAAAGTCCCGACATTGTCCGAAAATATTCCCGAAAACCATCCCGAAATGATCACAAAAAAGTTCAGAAATTATCACTAAAAGTACCGAAATGAACCCAAACAGTTCCGAACTTGTGCTATCGATTTTTACGATAAGCAAAATAATAAGGTTTGCAACACTAAATGATTACCATTTTTAGGAGCTGCCAATTTTTGAATGAGATTTGGTTTGCTACATAATGGCAACTATGAGAGCCTATTTTGAGTAGAATTTGTAGCAATATCAGCTTATCATCAAAATCGATTGCACAAAATCAGAATTTTTTTGGGTTAATTTCGGTATTTTTTCGTGATAATTTCTTCACTTTTTTGCCATCATTTTGGGACTTTTTCGGTACCATTCCGAGATGGTTTTTGGGATGATTTTTGTACTTTTGTGGTACGATTTCGGAATGCTTTTTGGGGCTATTTTGAGACCATTTCGGGATCATTTCTGGACTTTTCTGGGATATGTTACAGACTTTTTCGGGATCTATATTTTATTTGCAAGAATTATTGTGGTTTTGAATGTTTTTTGTTTGTCACTTCCGATTTTTCATTTTGGGCTTTGGAATTTTAAAAGAACTTTAAAATATGTTCTCAAGCTGGAACTACCTCCTTGAATCAGTTATTTAATAAAAAAAAATCGAGTAGGCTACATCAAAATGTCGAGCTGAAAATTGTTGTTGCTTTTTTCGTGTACTTTTTTATTAAGTAAAAATTCTTCACTATGGTAAATCAAAAAACTTTATTATAGAATATATGTTATAGCTGATAAGAATTACTATAAAACAAATTTTTAGTACAAAATAATAAAGTTTATAGAAAGAGCAGCCAAGCTATTAAGTGTGGTTAATGCACACTCTCTTCACTCAGTGCGCATGTTCTTTTTTTTTTAATTTCGAATATAAAATGCACGTGCTTTGCTACCTAAATCAACATTTAGTAAACGAAAACAATTTTCAAACGATATATTTGAACATAACAACTTATGGCCACAAATAAATTTATGAAAATATCAAAAAAAAAACCTACAAATTATATAAGAGGAAGAAAAATTATTTATATTTGCTCTGAATAAAGCATTTATGCTTGCCTGAGACTCCTTGCTTATGCTGGAGCACATAAAGGCGTAAATGACATGCATACACACACACTCATACACAGTTGCTTGTATGCAATTATATTTGGGCATTTTTGTACTGAAACTTTGTGTTTGGATCTTTATAATTTTTAAAATTTTCGTTTTACCAGAAACATAAATTTGTAGCAAAATTGTTACGTATACGCCATGGTGTATCTTATTGAGTGCAACACATTCATGCTTCTGCCAAAACAAAACTTTAAAACAATTTAAAAAATCAGTTTTCTTTGGAAATTTTTAAAAGATGAATATGCCGAGTCTCGAGAAATTGAAGGAATATTAACGTAAAAACTATATCAGTGCAAAGAGTATAATGAGAATATATCCTGAAAAAACATATTTATGTTAAGAACTAAAATTTTAAATTTTGCGAGAGGAATAAAAATTCAAATACGATTTCCCATTTTTATACCTTTCATGAACATGAAATGGTATTATAACTTTGGTCCGATGTTTGTAAGTATGAGAAGAAGAAGAGATAGACCCATCAATAAGTATACCGAAATGATCAGGATGACGAGATGAGTTGATTTAGCCATGTCCGTCTGTCTGTCTGTCTGTCTGTCTGTTTGAACGCAAACTAGTCCCTCAGTTTTTGAGATATTTGGCTGAAATTTTGTATGCGGCCACCATTTTCCAATATAGGAATCATTTGTCGGAACCAGCAAGATCGGACCGATATTACATATAGCTCCCATACAATCGATTGTTCCGATAAACGGATTTTGGGCTATAACTCCTGTAATTAAACACCTAAGAACGTGATATTTTGTAAGTATTGCTATTTTTATATGTGAAATATCGATGTTGAAAATCATCGAGATGAGATAAATATTTCACATAGCTCCCATACAATCGATTGTTCCGATAAACGGATTTTGGGCTATAACTCCTGTAATTAAACACGTTGGAACTTGAAATTTTGGACGTATTGCTATTTTTATATCTGAAATATCGATGTTGAAAATCATCGAGATGGGATAAATATTTCACATAGCCCCCATACAATCGATTGTTCCAATAAACGGATTTTGGTAGATAACTCCTGTAGTTATATAGGTAGGAACGTGAAATTTCGTAACTATTGCTATTTTAGCATGTGGAATGTCGGTGTTCAATGATATCAATGAGATTGGACCAATATAACACATCGCCCCCATATAATCGATAGTTCCGATAATTTCGGTATGAGCTTAAGTTAAATTCACACAGGCTGTACTGGGATCAAACAGTGAAAATCGTGACGCTTATTCATAAAAGGTATTTAGCCTTCGGCACAGCCGAAGACAGCTTTCCTTACTTGTTAATTTTGGCTCATTCCAGCTTCTGACAGGCGAGCGACGATATCCATTTACATAGAAGCTTTTCACGACTTTTTTACCCACCCTAATGTATGTATATCGACATAAACGAGTTTTGAAATATGATGAGTTTAAAACTTTGGTTTTGGCAAACTGAAATTTAAGACTCAAGCGATTATTGCAAATCGGCACAGCTATATTTGCACACACATTTGCAACATCAGAAATTTATAACATTGTACACTTGATATTATGCAATTATTTAAGTTACCACTTAATTGCCACCATATACTAATTGTTGAAATTGCAAACAATTGCAAAGCACGTACAAATCATTAAATACAAATATAATTTTCATTTCAATGTATATATGTATGTATATTGTGTGTCTGTGTGCTCATAAACTATGCCATGATTAATTGCATTTATTGGTCCAATTTGCCAATGCGTTAACCTGCTACACCACAAAGGCATTATTATGATTATTTTAAATTAATGATTGTTGGTAAAAACTATATTAGTAACATATTGCTTTTGTAAAATTGCAAAAAGAGTAAATAAATTTTAAAATTTTTCCAAACCACTAAAAACTCGCAAAACCAGAGCATTTCATGCACGCAAGCAGCCCAGCTGGAAAATTTTAGCATCAGAAGTGGGCAGTGTGCGTGGTTCTCTCTAGTTACGGCTAAGCAATCAACAGATTATCATAGCAGGCACATATCTAGTAAGCATCCCGAATCGACTACAATAGGAAGAGCATACAGTATTTTGTGATGTCACTGTACCACACATAAAGTGTGTGTCCTATTGGGGAGGCGCAAAACAACATAAACCTATTGGTATGAAGGTGTGAAACTGTTTCTTGCCATTTCTATTGATTTGTTGTGGTAAGTTTTCTAATTGAACTTAATATTTTCAGCGAACGGAAAAAGTATTTATAAACCATATTTGATTTTAGTGGCGGGAGTAGTGGGAAAGTTATAGTAGAGAGCTATATATATCATCAAATGCTCATGTAGCGTAGCAAATAACATCAAAAACATTACGAAATTTCTTCGGTGGCAAGCCCTTTGCTTATATTGGTAGGAAAGCATCAAAAGTAGCTCATCACAAATTGGAATAAAAGATGGGCTTAAATCGTCTTGGAGATTATGAAACATACACGCAAATATATGATGAAGTTATCACTGCACAAATATATTGAAAGGAAGGCTTACTAGGCGAGCTGTGATTATGGTGATGGCTATTATTATATGGTAATAGTTATGGTAATGGTTACCATAATAGTTATGGTAATGATTATGTTAATGCTTATGGTAATGGTTACGGTAATGGTAATTTTAGTGATAATGGAAATTTTATTGTTTATGGTATTGGTAACGGTAATTTTGAAGATAAGTGTTATGGTAATGGTTATAGTAATGGTTATGTTAATGGTTATGGTAATGGTTATGGTAATGGTTATGGTAATGGTTATGGTAATGGTTATGGTAATGGTTATGGTAATGGTTATGGTAATGGTTATAGTAATGGTTATGGTAATGGTTAAGCCAACTGTTATGGTAATGATTATGGTAATAGTTATGGTAATGGTTATGGTAATGGTTTTGGTAATGTTTAAGGCAATGGTTATGGTAATGGTTATGGGTTATGGTTATGGTAATTGTTTGGATAATTTAAATGGTTATGGTAATGGTTAAGGCAATGGTTATGGTAATGGATATGGGTTATGGTTATGGTAATTGTTTTGATAATTGAAATGGTTATGGTAATGGTTTTGATAATTGAAATGGTTAGGGTAATGATTTTTATAATTGAAATGTTTACGGTAATGGTTATGTTTTTGGTTATGGTAATGGTTATGGTAATGGTTATGGTAATGGTTATGGTAATGGTTATGGTAATGGTTATGGTAATGGTTATGGTAATGGTTATGCTAATGGTTATGGTAATGGTTATGGTAATGGATATGGTAATGGTTATTGTAATGGTTATGGTAATGGTTATGGTAATGGTTATGGTAAATAAAGAAAATATTTACGCAATTCACAACCTCTAGTATTTCGAGCTATTTGTCTATTTTTCAAAAAATTTATATTGGAAACCATGGAAACATACAACGATAGACGAATACGACACCCCTTATGAATTGCCCAATTTATGCTGATAAGAAAGACATCTATCCGAAATACATACTTTGCAAAAAATTCTTCTCTTCATAGTTTATTTATATCTTACAGAATAAGCAAACGTGTCATACATTGTACTTGCTGCAAAGTTCTTCTGGAGCCATGAAGACATTTTTGAATTTTATTAACCCGGTAAACTTTATTAATATTTTTAAATAATTAACCTTACATTTATAATGCAATTTTAGGTATTATTTTGAAGAGCTTAAAAATTTTAAAATACATTTTCAAAAGGCATGCAATTAAAGCGAATCCAAATGTTGTTTTTAGCAGCTGATGCATAATCCGTAACCTAAAAATATGTTAAAAAAAAATAATATATATCATCACTACAATTGTATGCATGCAAATATGATAAAAGATGAAAGGAAGTAAATGTATAATATTTTCAGAACAAAACATACAAACACGTTTAAAATACATACCACACTAACTATGACAAACATTACTTCAGAACTATCACAACTTGCTTTATTTGAGACCAGAAGTCATGGAGTAAAATAATGTGCAAACCAACGATCATAAAGTAATTAAAAACTACTTAAGATGAAGATAAATAAAAGCTTGCCAAAAGGTCTTTATAAGAATACATACACATTTAAAGATTCATCTTTGTATATTCACTGCAGTGAAACACCAAACTGGTTACACCAAATCTGACTTAGAGCCAACTAGTCCCCAGAAGACAAAGGAAACGAGCTAACGATTTTTTTGGGGTTTCTTACTAGTTGCGAGGTTACTTAAAACTATTTGATTGTGAGAAGGGTACATGAATTTTATGGCAGTATTTAACTGAAGAAACGGATACATACACAAATAACTACATTTAATTTGTATATTTACCTGCGATAAAGTGCACGCCTTTGCTGTAATTTATTATCGTCATCCTTGAAGAAATATCGTCTTATACCACTTAGATATGAACGAAAATATTCGCCCCAATTAATGGTAGCCATATTAAATTGCAATAAATTCCGTTCTTCTGTCTTGCACACCATCGCATCCAATTCATCAATATTATTGTGAGCAAATTGCCATTCTTTCAAACCAAACCAAGACATCATATAAATGACTCGCGAAATTTTTCGATATGCTTTTACATAGCTGGTAAATGAGAAGACAAGTGCACAAATGAGTTATATTTGTATGTATGTATATGGAGAAGAGAAGACAAAGTAATATCTAATAACTTTAAACGAGCTAAACTTGTATATTTGTATATTTGTAGGTCCGGTACTATCTCGAGAACCGCTTGACCGATTGGGATGAAAATTGGCGTATAGATAGTATGATTGATTCTAAGTCTATTCACTTTGGGGTTGTCACTTGGGGCGGTTGACAGGGTTACCACCTATTTAAATTTTTTTTATTTATGGAGCTAGATATCATATGATATGACATCATATGATATGACATCATATGATATGACATCATATGATATGACATCATATGATCTGACATCATATGATATGACATCATGTGATATGACATCATATGATATGAGATCATATGATATGACATCATCTGATATGACATCATATGATATTTAAATTATTTTCTTTATGGAGCTAGACATCATATGATTAGACATCATATGATATGACATCATATGATATGACATCATATGATATGACATTCATATGATATGACATCATATGATATTTAAATTTTTTTATTTATGGAGTTAGACATCAAATGATATGACATCATATGATTAGACATCATACGAAATGGCTTCATATGATATGACACCGAAATGATATTTAAATTTTTTTATTTATGGAGATAGACATCATATGATATGACATTCATATGATATGACATCATATCATATGACATCATATGATTGACATCATACGAAATGACATCATTTGATATGACATCATATGATTAGACATCATACGAAATGGCATCATATGATATGACACCGAAATGATCCCGAAACGATCCCGAAACAGTCTGTACTATTTCGATTTTATTTTTAGCTTTAAATGTGGAGGTACTGTAGGTTTTACATTATTTGTATATGGATTGTAGGTCCGGTACTATCTCGAGAACCGCTTGATCGATTGGGATGAAATTTGGCACTTGGGGTTGTTTACAGGGTTGCCACCTATTTACATTTATTTTTATTTTTGGAGCTAGATATGCCAATATGGGTATCAAATGAAAGGTATTTTCGCTGGCATACCAACTAAAATATTTTCAAATAGGGTTGTCCGCAAAAAGTCCATTACGGCTACGAAAATTACAAAATTTTAATAATTTGCCCACATATAAAGGACAGTGTAACACCTCCTCACAAGGTTGGTAAGTAAAGATAGCACTAAATTGATAGCACCGAGCAAGCTCGGTCACCCAGGTACTATAAATTAAGTAATTATGTTTGATAATGACTACTGTCCTAAACTATAATGAAGGAATGAAAAAGTTGATGTCTGGAACGGACTGCCTTGATATTCCATCAACTGTGTGTAGCAAAAAAAATTTAACGATGATATGTAACCAAATATGAGCAACGTGCAGGTTGGGGTGTAAGAGTAGGTCGCCTCCCCGTTGGTGCACCCTGGGTAACGCTAAATGACCTACATGGCCTACATTGCTAGTTTCTTGTATTGCCGGTTCTACGAGAACGGTACCAGTACTTGTGCTGTACCCATCGTGCCGATACGACCCGGGTCATTTACTTATATCGACCCGGCCAAGAGCAATACACTCGGGGTGACCCTGTCTGACATTTAGTCAGGGCTACACCTCGCTACAACAACAACAACGTACAGGTTAGAGTCTTCGCTCATTTATTCAAGTAATTCTAAGCGAATGAACAAAGACGTTCCGAACCAGCAGAGCTTCCATTCCACAACCGTAATTGTACCCTTTTTTTTATAGTTCAGTGTATAATCAGAACATACTCACAAGTAATCCCTGCGCAAACAGATGGATTAAAACTAGCTGATGTGAAAATGTTGGTACTCGAAAACCGGCTCAAATATGCAAAATTTCAAAATACTGAATTTAAGTTAGTCATACGTCCAACATACATACCTATATAAATTTTTCTTTGCATACTTACAAACAAATTCACAATTCTATTTATACTTACATACGTTTTTGTCCAGTTAGCATGGCCACGAAATCTAAAATGTATGCTGGAATATTGTGCAGGAAAAATGCCACAGCGCTATGCAGTGGCTTTGATGGAATTATAACGTAAGAGAAACACCTGAGCCCCACAATAAAATATGAACAAAGCCAAATATACCACAGCGTTGTACGATGATTTAGCCAAAATAGAATGCTCGTTCAATGAATGCAGTTCGAATGCGGTGGGAGTCAATTTAAATATGCGCAGAGAAATATCCAATGCAAATTTTGTAAAACAAAGAAAAACAACAACAGTTACACAACACGTAAAAGATAGATGACAAAGCAGAATATGAGACTAAATGTTGCTCATACGCCACGTATTACTAAATAGAATTTTGTAAATGGGGAATTTCGCGTCAAGCTAATAAAATAAAATCAAAATATAGAAAATAAAATAAAATATAATAAAATACAATAAAATAAAATAAAATAAAATAAAATAAAATAAAATAAAATAAAATAAAATAAAATAAAATAAAATAAAATAAAATAAAATAAAATAAAATAAAATAAAATAAAATAAAATAAAATAAAATAAAATAAAATAAAATAAAATAAAATAAAATAAAATAAAATAAAATAAAATAAAATAAAATAAAATAAAATAAAATAAAATAAAATAAAATAAAATAAAATAAAATAAAATAAAATAAAATAAAATAAAATAAAATAAAATAAAATAAAATAAAATAAAATAAAATAAAATAAAATAAAATAAAATAAAATAAAATAAATTAAAATAAAATAAAATAAAATAAAATAAAATAAAATAAAATAAAATAAAATAAAATAAAATAAAATAAAATAAAATAAAATAAAATAAAATAAAATAAAATAAAATAAAATAAAATAAAATAAAATAAAATAAAATAAAATAAAATAAAATAAAATAAAATAAAATAAAATAAAATAAAATAAAATAAAATAAAATAAAATAAAATAAAATAAAATAAAATAAAATAAAATAAAATAAAATAAAATAAAATAAAATAAAATAAAATAAAATAAAATAAAATAAAATAAAATAAAATAAAATAAAATAAAATAAAATAAAATAAAATAAAATAAAATAAAATAAAATAAAATAAATTAAAATAAAATAAAATAAAATAAAATAAAATAAAATAAAATAAAATAAAATAAAATAAAATAAAATAAAATAAAATAAAATAAAATAAAATAAAATAAAATAAAATAAAATAAAATAAAATAAAATAAAATAAAATAAAATAAAATAAAATAAAATAAAATAAAATAAAATAAAATAAAATAAAATAAAATAAAATAAAATAAAATAAAATAAAATAAAATAAAATAAAATAAAATAAAATAAAATAAAATAAAATAAAATAAAATAAAATAAAATAAAATAAAATAAAATAAAATAAAATAAAATAAAATAAAATAAAATAAAATAAAATAAAATAAAATAAAATAAAATAAAATAAAATAAAATAAAATAAAATAAAATAAAATAAAATAAAATAAAATAAAATAAAATAAAATAAAATAAAATAAAATAAAATAAAATAAAATAAAATAAAATAAAATAAAATAAAATAAAATAAAATAAAATAAAATAAAATAAAATAAAATAAAATAAAATAAAATAAAATAAAATAAAATAAAATAAAATAAAATAAAATAAAATAAAATAAAATAAAATAAAATAAAATAAAATAAAATAAAATAAAATAAAATAAAATAAAATAAAATAAAATAAAATAAAATAAAATAAAATAAAATAAAATAAAATAAAATAAAATAAAATAAAATAAAATAAAATAAAATAAAATAAAATAAAATAAAATAAAATAAAATAAAATAAAATAAAATAAAATAAAATAAAATAAAATAAAATAAAATAAATTTTCATTTTGGCGACATTTTTGTTATTAAAGAGTTATATAACCAAGCTTATATTGATTTTTTTTTATGTTAAAAAAATTACTGTTATATTTTCAGATTTTTAAATTAAAGTCTAGAAGTCTATCATCGCTAGTTTAGATTTTACAGACCTAACCTCCAATTTGGTTTTTGTTGAATTGTTGAAAAACACCATTTACCTGAACATATTTTTGTAGAAAATTTAATTCCCTACAAAAGCTGCCTAGATTGAAATTTTCTCAGACTAGCCGTTTTCTAGTATTCTAGCCTCAAACATTTGCATGTATTTTAAATTCCCGACTTTGGTTTGTAAACAGATTCGCATATTCTCGAGAACCGCTTGACCGATTGGGATGAAATTTCGCATAGAGATGGTATGATTGATTCACTAGGGGGGTGTACAGGGTTGCCACATATATAAATTTTTTAAATTATGGAGCGATATTTTCAAATAGGGTTGCCAACCAGTACAATTTTAAGAGAAATGAAATAATTCCCAACAAAATTTTATGAAATAACCCATTATGAAATAAGTCCCAATTTGTATGGAAAATATTTGGGATTTATTTCATTTTTTTTTTGGGCTTATTTCATTTGGCATTTATTTCGTGGTACCGTGCAATTGTGCTATGAAACGTTTTTCTAAGCTGCAGAATCAGCAAATGCAACAAGAACAATATTTTGCTCATAACAAAACTGTCCTGCAGATACGCCCTTCGTACCATTTAGTTTCCACTTGATTCAACCAAGTAAGCTCGTACATGACAGGAAAAAATAAGCACTCAGTTCAAGCTTGTGAAGTATTTAGATGGTTAGAATGTCAAGTAAGCAAAGCTCAAGGAAGCAAAAACAACATATCTACTTATTTAAATACATTTACAAATGTGGACTTTGTGCTGGAAATAGCTGCATATTAGGCTGTCACATTTATTTTACTTTATTTAATTTAATTTAATTTTTTTTTTTTTTATTGTATTTTATCTTTACTAATTTGTTTATATTACTTCAATTTTGGTTTCATTTCATGTCATTTCATTTAATATTATTTTATTTTATTTTATCTATTTTTTATTTTTTTTTTTTGTATTTTTTACTTTTTTATTTTAATTTTTTTTAATTTTTTTTTTTTTTTGCTATATTTTTTTTTTCATTTGATTTACTTAAATTTAGTTTATTAAATTTTTTTTTTTTTAATTTTATTCTTTTCTTTTTTTGTTGGCGTATTTTTCAAATTTAGTTTTTTTAAAAGGTATAAGTAGCCGTATGAGCTGACCGTAAAAGTAAAAAAATAACGGCCACCCCAATATAGTCTACATCTCCTGAATTACATGCAAGTATCTTGCATTTCATCTGGTCGTAATCGAACTTACCACAATGCCTTGTCAAATGGCTCGTGAAATCCCTCACGCGACATGCGCATATATTGGCCCCATGTTAAATTGTTCCGATCGAAAATGTAATTGTAGACAGGTAATTCCTCCTTGGATTTGGTATCACATTTGCGCAATAAAAATCTGTCAAAGAGAAGAAGAAAGAAGTATAATGGACTCAATAAAGGTAACTACAAACTCAATGAGAAATAGTGAAAAGGTTAAACACTCGCATTTCCATTGCAAATTGGCTCGAGGGGGTAAATGTCCAATTGTTGCTAGTACTAACATACAAACATATATATAAAGACGCAGATATGTTAAACTTGAATGTAAGCAGACCAAAAATGGTTGTAGCAATAAATTTAACTAACTGATAGCAGACGTTGCAGCTTAATTTGTTACTTGCGGAGCACTGCGATTGCAAAAATGAGTTCATAGGGGAACCAAGCTAGGGAGTGCGTGTAAGGGAGGATAAGCTATGGAAGAATGAATTTTAAAATTAGCCGTAGTTACAGTTTGACATTGTATTTTACTGTATTTTTTTTTTTTTTTTTTTTATTTATTTTTTTTTTTATTTTTTTTTTTAATTTGTTTGTTATTTTTTTTTTTTTTTTATTTTATATTATTTTATTTTTTTTTTTTTTATTTTATTTTATTTTATTTTATTTTATTTTATTTTATTTTATTTTATTTTATTTTATTTTATTTTATTTTATTTTATTTTATTTTATTTTATTTTATTTCATTTTATTTTATTTTATTTTATTTTATTTTATTTTATTTTATTTTATTTTATTTTATTTTATTTTATTTTATTTTATTTTATTTTATTTTATTTTATTTTATTTTATTTTATTTTATTTTATTTTATTTTATTTTATTTTATTTTATTTTATTTTATTTTATTTTATTTTATTTTATTTTATTTTATTTTATTTTATTTTATTTTATTTTATTTTATTTTATTTTATTTTATTTTATTTTATTTTATTTTATTTTATTTTATTTTATTTTATTTCATTTTATTTTATTTTATTTTATTTTATTTTATTTTATTTTATTTTATTTTATTTTATTTTATTTTATTTTATTTTATTTTATTTTATTTTATTTTATTTTATTTTATTTTATTTTATTTTATTTTATTTTATTTTATTTTATTTTATTTTATTTTATTTTATTTTATTTTATTTTATTTTATTTTATTCTACTTTATTTCATTTTATTTTCTTTTCTTTTATTATTTTTTAAATTTTTTTTTTTTTCATTTTTTTATTTCATATCGACGCTTGCTTACCCGAAGCATGAATGTGCCAAAATTTTAAATTTTAATTTTAAATTTTAGTTTTTGACAGAAATATGTCTTTGCAGAAACTACTAATATGTACCACATGGCGTATACGTGACCATTTGTTGCAATTCAAGTTTCTGGAAAAACGAAAATTTTAAAAAATTTAAAAATCTTCTTTTATCCATTTTTGTTGTGCGAGAAGCACTAGGGTGCCCGTTATTTTTTTTCGTATTTTCGCATGGGAAACCCCTTTGATTTTTAAATTTTATATCGTTTGCATAATGATTGGGCGTGCCGTGAGCCCACAAAGTTTGTTAAAAATGCTATTTTTCTTACTATGGTTCGCTTAAATTGTTCTTAACTTCAGTAATATTTATTTTATAGAAAAACTTTATTAACAAATATTTTAGTGGCATATCTGACGACCAATGTTGATCTGTATTACTTTTTGTAACATTAATATTTAATCTAGAAAAAACCAAATTAAAAAATAACAGCGAAATGTTCGCATATCTTCGCATTCTTTACCTGATGATTACAGTAGTTTACAAATAATTTAAAATACCAGGATATTTATGTATATGAGTGAATTGGCACTGGTATGTCGAGCTGTGAACATATTTTTAAAAATTTTTTTATGGGCAGGTTTTCGAAATATCCGTAATTTTGTATTTAAATTCTTTATTTATTAATTTTTTATTCGATAAAGGGGTTGTCATCGTATTTGCAAGGTGCCTTTATTTTTTCTTTTCTTTGCTAACCTTCTACCAAACTCTTTATACTTGTTTTCTGCTTTAACTGCTTTGACCTCCTCTGAAATAAGGGTGAAGGCACAGTTTAGTTCAAACACTTAAGAAATGTTAACAACTTCTCAAACACATATAAATTGCATCTCGACTTAAACGTTTTGGTTTTGATTTTCTCCATATTCTCTTTTCACGAGAAAACAGTTTGAAAGTGCATATTTTTCCCAAAAGATTGCTCTTTAATATTCTAATGAATACAAATGTGTCTCAAATGTATGCAATGTGCCTCTATTACGCTCTCACCATTATTTACAGTTAATGCAAAGGCAAATGCCCACGCGCTCACATAGGTTTTTTCCAGCAAATGACACCGGTTCAATATAATTTTATGGTTTCGTTTTTGGTTTCTATTTTCAAAAGCAAGTTCGGGTTTGTTCCGTTGCGGCTTTAATTTTACACCCCAGAATCTTTTTTTATCTCTTTCAACCGAATTTTTGATATTTATGGTCTTAGTTTAGGTTTTTGCTGAGTTTCGAGAGCGGTTTGAGTACCATTTTGCAAACTAAATTGACTTAGTTTCGGTACACTTTTAAGTTTCCAAGAAGATTTGGCTGCAAGATTTGAAACGCTTCACCCGCGGTTTTGGTTCTGTTCTTCCCAATATTTTCGCTTCGCCCTGGGTTAAGTTTTCGGCTTCTCAAAATATTTCCGCTAAGGTATTACTTCGCTTTGTGAATAAAATTGTCAGTTTCGTTTTAGTCTGGAAAAAATAAAAGACTTCAATCGGTTTCGATATTGGTTTTATTCCTTGCATTTCTCTGCCTTTTTAACTAAAACTTCTTATCAGTTTTTGCAGAGTTTTTGGTATTTAACTACATCATTTACTTGCATACATATTTTTTTATTTTTACTATTATCTTCTTCTTGCAAAACTTTGACACACAAGCAATCAAGAATGAGAAGCCAATTTGCTGTTAAACCTTGGCATACACAAACACCGACACCCACTCATGTTTTCTGTAGAAAAAAATTAAACTAGCCAGAAAAACGTATAGCTTGCAACTAAAGCTATCTGACTGCCACCAAGCTATTCCAAACAGAGGTATTTTGTCGTGTCCTTTTAGATTTACTAAAGTGGTCTTCGGGCCAGGCCATTTTGCTATAACCTCCTTTGGAGTAGTCATTGCATTATACTCCTTCGAACTAGTATGAGTTAGGTGAGTATGGCTGAGGTAGTCATTTGCACTGCTGGGTACACCAGAACATGCATGTAAATGTGTTTACTTTTGCAAACTTATAGTTTGTAGATAGTAAATACTTTTCGAATATGCTCTCTTCCTCGACATACTAAGCACTGACTTACCTCCTCGATATATCCCAAGCACTGGCTATCATTGCATTGACACAATAATCTGCCGGTACCATATTGGCCTTGCAATTTGCTCGACCATAGATGCAACGTACAAGACCGCGCGCCGTCCAAGTGCACAAACCCGATGGCCCATACAAATTATCAGTCCAGCCGGGAAATGGATCCTTGTAGGTTGACATAACTGAAAATAAATGAGAATTAATGTGTTTGGTAGAAGTTTTTATATTTACATTTAGATACCCAAACAAAAATAGTATACGCTGGTATGACCAACAAAAGTGATAATAAGGTATCTACTTAGAATCAATGTAAAACTTATGAATTTAATCAATCCTGAAAGGTTAACGAAGTTTAGTCTTTTACACAGAGAAAAATGAGCTGCTCAAAATATGGGTTTATTCAATCACATTCAATTCGTATTCTTTATCCAATGCTATTACATTGAAACTGTTACAGTTAAATTTGACTTTGTATTTTATTTTATCTTTTTTTATTTATATTTTGTTTCGGCCTTTATTTGTAAAATCTTAAGAAACGTTTTTAATGTTTTATTTTATTTTATTTTATTTTATTTTATTTTATTTTATTTTATTTTATTTTATTTTATTTTATTTTATTTTATTTTATTTTATTTTATTTTATTTTCTTTTATTTTATTTTATTTTATTTTATTTTATTTTATTTTATTTTATTTTATTTTATTTTATTTTACTTTATTTTATTTTATTTTATTTTATTTTATTTTATTTTATTTTATTTTATTTTATTTTATTTTATTTTATTTTATTTTATTTTATTTTATTTTATTTTATTTTATTTTATTTTATTTTATTTTATTTTTTATTTTAATTTATTCCATAATTCTATTAAGTATTTTATTTTATTTTATTTTTATTCTATTTTATTTTATTTTCTTTTATTTTATTTTATTTTATTTTATTTTATTTTATTTTATTTTATTTTATTTTATTTTATTTTATTTTATTTTATTTTATTTTATTTTATTTTATTTTATTTTATTTTATTT
Organism: Campiglossa producta; assembly: GCA_964058755.1. Taxonomy (NCBI): domain Eukaryota; kingdom Metazoa; phylum Arthropoda; class Insecta; order Diptera; family Tephritidae; genus Campiglossa; species Campiglossa producta. Next base: position 15,683,596 of record CAXKVI010000002.1, on the reverse strand, counting down.
TATTTTATTTTATTTTATTTTATTTTATTTTATTTTATTTTATTTTATTTTATTTTATTTTATTTTATTTTATTTTATTTTATTTTATTTTATTTTATTTTATTTTATTTTATTTTATTTTATTTTATTTTATTTTATTTTATTTTATTTTATTTTATTTTATTTTATTTTATTTTATTTTATTTTATTTTATTTTATTTTATTTTATTTTATTTTATTTTATTTTATTTTATTTTATTTTATTTTATTTTATTTTATTTTATTTTATTTTATTTTATTTTATTTTATTTTATTTTATTTTATTTTATTTTATTTTATTTTATTTTATTTTATTTTATTTTATTTTATTTTATTTTATTTTATTTTATTTTATTTTATTTTATTTTATTTTCTTTTCTTTACTTTTCTTTTCTTTTCTTTTCTTTTCTTTTCTTTTCTTTTCTTTTCTTTTCTTTTCTTTTATTTTATTTTATTTTATTTTATTTTATTTATTTTTTTTTTGTATTTTGTTTCATTTTATTTAATTTTTTTATTTTATTTTATTTTATTTTGTTTTATTTTATTTTATTCTATATTACTACTTTATTTTATTTTATTTTATTTTAATTTATATTATTTTATTATATTTTTTTTTTTACATTATTTTATTTTAATTTATTCCATAATTCTATTAAGTATTTTTTCTTATTTTATTTTATCTTATTTTATTTTATTTTATTTTATTTTATTTTATTTTATTTTATATTATTTTATTTTATTTTATTTTATTTTATTTTATTTTATTTTATTTTATTTGTTTTATTATTTTTTTATATTTTTTTTTATTTTTTTATTTTTATTTTTTTTATATTTTATTTTTTTGTATTTTATTTCCTTTTATCAATACATCAATAAATAAAAGCCCGCTACTAATTGAACTTTTTCAAGCTTCAAGCCTGGTGTAGAAACAATTTTTTGGTGGGTACGTTCATGTTATCGTGGAGCCGTCTTTCATATGTACGAGTTTTGCCTTAGGCATTTTTTGAGAGATCATCAGCCCGCTATAGGTAACTGATTTAAAACTGGATAACCTCCCGCAAAGCCTTTAATATTGAGTTTCGTGTTTTCACGTTAAAGGCTTGGAAGTTTCAAAGGAAAAATTATGTCAGTTAAAATACTGGTAATTGGCAATTATGGCCTTTTTTAAATTCTTTTTTAAGGTCTAAAACTTGCCTTTTGTTCTAAACATATTATTTAAAACAGTTTTATCTTTTTGCATTTCCAAACTTTTTGACTGACATTCACACTATATGGTATGTAGGTATTGCTAGAAATCCCAATTTTGAATACCTATAAAAGAATGAGTCCAATATTACTCCCTCTCACTTGTTTCTCCTAAATATCGCGTTTAGCTTAGTCCCTAAACAAAGAAAAGTAGTGAAAAAACTTTGAAGGTCTACGTACTGTAGTTAGATAAGAAGTTCGTCCCTTGCTCCCCTAGCTGCCTTGCATACATACCCACATGCTTATATCCAAACGTGGTTGCTTGCAATCTTTTGAAACTTGTTTTATTTTACTCTGTTAACTTGCATCCACAATTTGTTGTTGCACTTGTTGTACTTTGAATTTTGTAAACTTTGAATATGTTTATCTTTGTTTATATCGGACAAAGTTCCTTGGTCTGCATTACCTTGTCAGAGTTTTACTAGTAACTTTTTACTATTACGTGTGTGCAAGCAAGGGCTCTAATTCTATACTTATTGTTCCAAAATTTTGTATTTAGTTTTTATTTTCTTTTTCCTTTTGTTGCATTTTGTGCATACCAAAATTTTCGTATCTCTAACAAATGTGTCCTTTGGGACATTTATTTCATTGAAGTGTAAATGCGCTTGCCAAAGTTTTTGGTATATTTATGTATTGCAGACATTGCAGTTTAGGGTTTGGTTTATTTGCGCTAAATGCTGGACTATTTGATAATATCATAAGTACTTACTAGCATTTTGAAAATAGTAAGCCAATTTTGTTCCAGCACTTCCCATCAATCCACAAATTGTTTAAAATGGCTTCTCATTTTTGTTGATCAAACTAAATTTAGTCTTAAAACAAAAACTTCCTCTAGTAAAATCCACAGCGAAGGAACTGACAGAGTTTTAGTTAATACAAAAAAAAAAACCGCGTGTAGCCAGTACACATGAAAGAAGTTAGCTTCTTAAATTCAGAAATAACGAAATCTGAATAAGGTGTATTCGAGAATTGTTTAGATTCACAATTTCTTACATCCGGGAAGTGGATCAGGGATCCGATCAATTCGAAAATACCTGCGTTTTCCTTCAAATAGGGTACGGAGAAGGGGCATGGTAGAAGGAAAGAGGGGAATGAAGAGAAAAGGGAGGTAGATAGTGTGAAGGCGAAGAAAGATAGGAAGGAGAGTTGTAAAAGTGGCTGTAAATTGCGGATAGGTGGCAAACCTAAGTGGCAACCGTACGTGAGATTGTCATATTTAGAATGCGGCCGAAAATACCTTTCATTTGATACGCATATTGGCTATATATTTAAAAAAAAATTCGGATAGGTGCAATCCTGTAAATCGCCCTAAGTGGCAACACCCATGTATATAATCTTAGAATAAATCAAGTTGCCTATATACCAAATTTTGTCCAAAGCGGTCAAGCAGTATCCGAGATATATGAAAAACTAAATAAATTGCGGTTAGGTGGCAACCCTGCTTGAAATTATCTTATTTGGAATACGGTCGAAAATACCTTTCTTTTGATACCCATATTGGCATATCTAGCTTAATATTTATAAAAAATTGGAATAGGTGCCATCCCTGTAAAACTCATCTGTTTTTGCAAGTGCCTTTCGAAGTCGGAAAAAACTGTTGGTCAAGGCGATTTATAGGAAAAAATTCAAAAACAGCACACCACAAACTGAAAGAAAAGCTCAGCACTAAAATCTGTTTAGAGGTTATAATGATAACCTGTAACCTGTTGGTATATCGCCGCCATAAGTTTTATTTCTTTTTTTTTACTTACCAATAGGTGGCCGAAATATTCCCGCTGGCAAATAAAATGCTCTATGATTCACCAAGTTCTCAGCGCATTTTTTAGTCATTGTATATGTATTTGGCATTTCACCAATAAGACAGTGTCGAAATTTTTCCAAAGTCTCATCATCAAAAATACGAAATATCTGAAAATACAAACAAAAAACAAACTTTTAGATAATGTCTACTTGGTTATTCGAAAAGAAACACGTCTATAGTATATTAAAAATCACTATTGATATCTCATAGGATTTTTGAGGTTTGACGCCAAAATGAGTGGGCCAAAATGTCTATTTTAAGTAAGTAAGTAATTGATGCTTAATATAAATCACGTATGTATGTATATTCGTGGGCTGAACATGTTTTTATATTAAAATCGAATATATGTAAGTATGAGTTGAGTATGTCAATTACCTGCATAATTTTTTCATATCCAATATCGTTTTCGTATACGCGTTCCTTGATGAACTTGCGATTACAATTACAATAGAGTGTTGAAATGTGCACTAGCGACTGAAAAGAGAATGATATAAATATATGAACTAATTATGCATTTACTAAAATCTTAATATGTATAGATAGATAGAAATATACAAATAAAAGGAGCTCATTTAGGTGTCCAAAGTGAATGTAAGTATCTTCTTGTAATGGTGGTTCGATATGTGATGCCTTTTAGACACTTTAATACATTTTGGCAATATAAATGGAAATTGAATCTATGTATGTAGATACCTTTAAATTTTTCATATCCATTGACAAATCCAGAATTTTTTTTGTGCCCAATACATTAATGTCGATAGCATCGCTAAGTTTTTCATTGAATTTTACGGACGCAACAACGTTGAATACGATCTGAAAGTAATTGTCTATTTAAGAATACAAGTTATACATCTAAATGAAACTCAAATAAGCAATTGTTAAAAAATGACTGTGTGGACGAGGCACATATGCCCAAAGAACGGCCGTATGCTCTAACATATTATTCCATAGTATTATAACTACTTGTTACGAGCTGCCATCTTATCAAAACCCTCATCATAATTGTGTAATAATAACCATTTACCTCGATTTCATTGCATAAAATGTCTCGATCTTCCGAACTGATACCCAAATCAATGGCACTGTAATCCACACGCACCGCATGAACTTTACGAAACAGCTGCGGCTGTTCCGCGCGTATTGTATCGAAAATCTATTGAAAATAAGGCAAATACATTTAGCATACCAATTTCAAAACTTTACAAATAAATCAGTAATTATTGTGTTATTACTATTGTTTTGTTTATTAGGACGGGTCGATGTGTTTTTTTTTTTTAATTTTTGGATTCATTGTTTTTTTAGTATTATTCGATAGCTCTTATTCGAACTCTAAGTTGACCAGCACTTGAAATAGATTAGTGTTCTTAATGGTTAAATTAGAATTCCATGCACCGGAAAATTCCATGCACCGGAAAGGAAAAAAATGTGATAGTTTGATAACTAATGGCGAAAAAGTGGGCGTGGCATCGGGGATCAAGTTATCCTTTCTCCAGTTTTCTAAACCGTTCCGAAACTATTAAAGCCGGTAGGTGTACTGGTAAATACTTAATTAAAATACTTTAGTATATGTTTGTTGTTTTTGTTGTTAACAGCAAGAACACTCCCCAGTGATGACAGTCCTTGACCGGATATTAACCCGGTACGCTGCGGTATTCCCTTGCGGTACTGCCCGACTGTCATGGTAGCGATTTGGTATGACCGGTGGAACCTTCTTCATGTCATTCCTCCATCCGTGAGAAAGGAGAAGTTGTGTAATGAGAGGTGAGAGGCATCATATCCATAGATCAACCATCGAGTAGCACGTCATTACCTATATGCATATTAGTCGCCTCTTACGACCGGTATGCCTACCTCGTGCATATTCTAAACCCCTAACCCGCAGAGGCATTAGTATACGTTTAGTTCTTAAAGCTTTGTTAAAAATAATTTTTGTGTTAAAAATTGTGGCATAAAAATTGTATACTAAAAACTTTTTACTAAAATTTTTGTACTAAACCAGTTTCAAAACTGAGTACATACTAAAAATACAAATAGTGTACAAGCAAATATAGAAAACAAATTGCTACCAAATTATTGCATTTGTGTACTAAAAATTGTGTACTAAGAACTTTGTATCAAAGCGTTTGCTAAACTGTGTACTAAAACTGTAAGTGTTTTTTTAGTTTTCTGCCTAAAATATGTACTAAAGTATATACAAGAATATTTTACTAAAGACGTTGTACTAAAACATTGCTGGCTGAAAGTATTTTTGTACTAAAAATTTAGCCATAAAACTTTTGTATCAAAAATTTTTTACTCAAAAATTTTCCCAACTGTGTAGGTGCTAAACATGTTTCCCTTTTTTGAAATTTTGTGCCCAAGTTGTATTCTAAACAAGTAAGAAAAGGGCTGTTTTCGGCCTTGCGGAATCTTCATACATTTTATGAGTATGAGTCACGTTATTTAAAACATGTACAAACTAAAAATAGTGACGTTATTACGCTGATAATTAAAGGATATAAAGGTTTGTGAAAAATTATTTCAACCCTACTCTTTTTCAATATCGACAATTTTCACGTTGCCGCCTGCTTAATAACAGGAGTTATAGCTAAAAATCCGTTTATCGGAACTATCGATTGTATGGAAGCTATATGTAATGTTGGTCCGATCTTGTTGGTTCCGAAAAATGATTAATAGACTACTAAATGACACCCGCTCACCAAGTTTCATTCAGATATATGAAAAATTGAGGGACTACACTCAAAAAAAAAATCGTTCTAAGACGAACGAAACAATTCCAAAACTGAGAACATTGGTGCACGAAAGTGTGTCAGTAACATTTTGACTTCACTCGTGAACGATGGTCTTATTTTAAGAACAGATTTTTCAAGAACATGTTTTGTGTTCCATGAACAGTTTGGACTTGATTTATGAATTATTTATTCTGAGAACGTATTGGGCTCATTTTAGGAACATTTTGGGTCAAAGTAAAAAAAAAATCTAAAAAAAAATGATTTTTCAGAGTTCTAAATGACAATTTCTCACGTTGCGTTGTTTTTTGCCTCCACCGGGAGTCGTGCTCACACTGCTTTGACTGCTAAACAGAGGTGTTTACCATGAGGCCATCGCGATCTTATGTTTGCCGGCGCCTAATAGCAGCTTTGTTCTATGACAGCAATGACAGTATCTTCGCTGTTGGATTTGTTCTGTTAAACTTGTTTACTGACTAAATGCCTAAAAGTATGCTACGATGTTGTAACGTTCTCGTTATGTGTTCTGATGACAATACCGACCGTTCTATTTTCGACAACATCGTTCTGATGACAATACCGACCGTTCTATTTTCGATAACTTCGTTGGCATTTCCAGTACCTTGTTCTTATTTTGTGATAGGGTGGTATATTTCCAAGACAACCAAGTGTTCTTTTTTTAAGACCAAAAAATCAGGAACACGAAAATCTAAAATTGAGACCTGTGGTGCTGCATTTTAGAACGGTGTTTTTCCCTGACGACAGACGGACCTGGCTACATAAACTCAGCTTATAGTCCTGATTATATCCTTATATCTACTTATTGGTGGGTCTATCTCTTCTTCTTCTCGTTCTTACAAAAGCGGACCAAAGTTGTAATAGTTCCATTTCATGCTCATGAAATGTATAAAAAGTGATAACTATACTAAAATATTGCATATTGTACTAAAATATAATAGCTTCTTGAAATATATTTGTACTTAAAAGTGTGCTTTTAAAATTTTCTACTAACACATTAGTACTAAAATATCTCTAAAATTTTTTGGATTTAAATCCAGTTTGGAATAGCGAATCATAGATGGGGTCTCACCAATCATTAATCGTCAAAAATTTTGTACTAAAATTTCTTTTCACTTTTTATAAAGGAAAGGGCTCCCTATACAAAAAATACAGAGACTGTTCTTATCGAATTTCTGATAGCACACAAGTTTTTTTCGTACTATCGTAAGATATGCGAAATCTTTAAAAATAACTTTCGACCCACCCTACTTGACATACACACATTAGCAACAGAAAGTACCTACCGATTCATTGAAAAACTTTTCTAAACGCTCCTCCACGCTCATATTATCCTTACCACGAATCAACATGTAAATTTTACGCAATTCAAATGCACGCAACAGTTTTTGAGTAAGTACTTTACCAACAAAACCAGTTCCCCCCGTAATAAGAATGGTGGCATTTCGATAAAAATCACTAATTGGTGTTGGCGTTGGTGTGGTATTATCGACGACTTCAGCGTTTGCAGTTGTGTTGGTGTTTATGGTGATGACTGCTTCTATTTCTGGTTTTGTTGTTGTGCTTACAACAACATGCTCATTCGACATGCGGGATGTGGAATTTTGAGTGTTGTAAATGTTAGCCATTTTTGTTTTTGTATTTTGATTGAAAACGCTCGCAACTGATATATTACTATGGTAATTATTTTATGTTGCTTTGTTTGTATTTTTTAATTTTTTTTGTTTTATTAGCGGTTTGGTCAATGGTTGTATTGATTTCGACGGATATCGTATTAGCAGTTGTAATGATGATTTCATCAAAACCACCAATTTAATTTTCCAACTTATTTTCACGAAAGTCAGACTTTGTTAATTAATGATGTGGGTGATTGGAAGTTCATTTTATTTCCGGAAATCGATTTAACAATGTTCATTACAATTTTTAAATGAGGATAAAAATCGAAAATTAGATAACATAATTTTTGAAAAAAAAATTATTTTTTTTTATTTGGTTCAGTCTAATAATATGAATGTTTTATTATATACATATTTAGTTTTTTATAAAAAAAAATTGAAAACACGCCTTCAATAGTCGTCACTTATTACGTATTACTTGTCATTATTTTCGCTCTAATTGTTAATCTCTACTAAACTGTCATTAACAAAACAAACATTTTGTAAAAAAATTTCTATTTTTTACTTAAAAGAATTTTTTTTTTTTTTCAAGAATTTCAAAACCTTGCACTTTCCTCCTTTAAGTCATTTCACAAACTGACGACTGTTAAAGCTAAAACTATAATCTAACCCATGAGCTAAACAGCAAATGAAAAATTTTAAATCAATAACTGACAATACATTTATTTTCAAAATTTTCCCACAATTATAAAAGCCATCTATTTAGAACTTTAGAGCAACCCTCTTCAAGTATCGTATCCAGAAATTCGAAGGTAAAGGGCATGGACTGATGGAAAGTGAAAGAATTAAAAGTGAAGGAGATAGACCGCAGGCAACTTGGCAAAAGTGCAAGTAAGAATATTAGATTAAATTTGTGAAAAGTTGAATATTCCGACATTTTTCACAGCGAACTCCAGAATTTTTTAATTTTTTGTGATCTTTTAACAAAGTTGTTTGAGATGCTTAATCGATCTCACTTTCTGTTAAAGAATCACAAAAAATACTGAAGTTCGGAATATTTAACTTTTCACAAATTTTGTCAAAAAGGTAATTTTTCACTTTACCTTTTAAAGCAGCGAAAGCAACTAGTTGAAAACTACTTTACAACTAGTTTGTGCACCGGGCTCAACTAGTCAGTGTTTTTTTTTTCATATAAGCAACTGGTATTTTTTACGTGTTGATGTCCTTCGAAATGTCAATTGTCAGATTTCGACCAGAACATACCAGTCATCTACTAGTCATGATAAACTAGAATGATACTAGTTGTAAAATAGCAGTCCCATACTAGTTCAACATGGACTAGTATGATTTCCAAAAAATTAACTAGTCCCCATACAAGTCCAAAAAGGACAAGTATGAAATATACTAGTCCAATACTAGTTCAAAAGCATTGAACCTAGACTGGTATGATTTCTACCTGAATTTTCATGACTTACCCTTTATTTTATCTTTTGCCTTTATTTTCATGTTTATTCTTAAGAAAGCAGCCACTATTTGTATTTAACATATCACGGAAAGGCATCTGTGAATTATAAGAGATTTATAAGAGGAAAAAGGTAGCAAATGAGACGAATGAATTTTGTATGTTTTAACAGGTATGATTTCATCCAGAAAAATCTAGTTGTATACTGGTATGAAATGGATATTTCCCGACTAGTATGAGTTCTGCCAGAAAATTCTAGTTGCATACTAGTATTTTTCTGACTAGTTTGAGGTTTCGCTGTAGGGTAGAAACGGGTTTCTAAAAAATGGCATAGGTAGTAAAAATCCGAAATACAAGTTTTTTTTATAAAGAGTTGAATAATTTGTGGATTCTGACATACATACACTCAGGAAAAACACCGTTCTAAAATGCAGCACCACAGGTCTAAATTTCAGATTTTCGTGTTCCTGATTTTTTGGTCTTAAAAAAAGAACACTTGGTCTTGGAAATATACCACCCTGTCACAAAATAACAACAATGTTCTTGAAATGCAAACGAAGTTATCGAAAATAGAACGGTCAGTGTTATCATCAGAACACATAACGAGAACGTTACAACATCGTTGCATACTTCTAGGCATTTAGTCTGTAAACAACTGTAACAGAACAAATCCAGCAGCGAAGATACTGTCATTGCTGCCATAGAAAAAAGCTGCAATTAGGCGCCGGCAAACATAAGAACGCGATGGCCTGATGGTAAACACCTCCCTTCAGCAGTCAAAGCAGTGTGAGCTCGACTCCCGGTGGAGGCAAAAAACAACACAGCGTGAGAAATTGTCATTTAGAACTCTGAAAAATCATTTTTTTCGATTTTTTTTACTTTGACCAAAAATGTTCCTAAAATGAGCAAAATACGTTCTCAGAATAAATTAAAAATGTTCATAAATGAAGTCCAAACTGTTCATGGAATACAAAACATGTCTTGAAAAATTCGGTCTCAAAATAAGGCGTTAAGAGTTAAGTCAAAACGTTACTGACAGACTTTCGTGCACGAATTTTCTCAGTTTTGGACTTGTTTCGTTCGTTTTAGAACGATTTTTTCTTTAAGTGTACATACATTCAGTTTTAAAAATGTATCATTTACCACAAACAGGTGGTAATACTCATGGAAGTAACTGGTGCATATTTAATTATTCACACTAGCAGGTAACGAGCATATAAATTGAAACTTCCTCGCGTGACATTAAAATAAATTCCTATGAAAAGGGGAAAAGTCAAAGGCAAGTATTTTTGATAATGATAATGCCAACGGCAAGAGCTAAGAATAGAACACACCTTATATATAGTTTTTGAATTATCAAACAAAAACTGACAGAACTGAAAAATTACAATAGTCTTACCCACCTACATTTTTTCCAACTTTCTTACTTACCAACATACCTAAACTTTTCAAAATAGATTTCGGAAAAAAAATTTCAAATAGGTGGCAGCTTCATAAACCGCCTCAAGTGGCAAATCCACATAGTGAATAAATGAAGTATATTATCCACAAAAAAATTTCATCCAAATTGGTCAATATACGAAGAAATAAATAAATGACAGTCAGGTGGCAACCCTTGGTGTCAACACATTATCAAGACATTGTTAGTATGCGGGTGAAATTACCCTTGATTTGATACCCATATTGGCATATCTTTCTCAGTATTTAAGAAAAAATAAAATAGATGGCAACCCTGTAAACCACCCCAAATGCCCACACCCAAGTGGACAGTCTTAAAAGTAAGCAAATGCCAAATTTCATCGAAATCACTCACGCGGTGCTAAATGATCCAAAAATGTTTCCAATATGATCCCAAAATGAGTCTAATATCATCCCAAAATGATCCCGAAATGGCCCCAAAATGACCCAAAAATTACCTAAAAATGGTCCAAAAATGATCCCCAAATTACCCCAAAGTGATTGATTATAGCTTCCGAAAATGATTTCAAATTTATGCCCAAATGATCCTAAGGTTGAACACAAAATGATCCCAAAACAATCTCTAAATGATCCCAAAATTATCCCAAATGATCCTAAAATTATACAAATACTTATGTTCCCAAAATGACCACCATAATATACAAATATCTACAATACGGTAAAATGGTAACCCTACCTGAAAATACTTTAGGTGGTATGTCGTTGAAAATATCTTTCATTTGATCAACCCTGTAAACCACCCAAGTGGGATAGTCTTACGATCAGTCCCTGCAGGCAAAGGAACTGGTATGTGACTTATCACATTAGTATGAAAACGATCCAGAACTTTAACATGGGGTTGTCATTGGAGGGGACCAATTGCCACCTTATACAGACTGTTGGGGCGAAAATGTGACGGGTTGGAAGAAAGAATCCTGATTGGTTGAAAAGTAAGGAAGACTTGTGATTGGTTGAAAGGCCCAGCTCACTTCCGAAAATACACGAACAAACTCAACGACAAAAACCGAACCATTTCAAGACGACAAATGGTCCCTTTGGGCCAGCTGAAGTGGTGAATACGGACCTACTACTAGGATGACTCTGAGTAATGCAGGTGGTGGAAATTCACACACTCTGCATTACAATATGTCGTTCTAGTAGCGGGCCCGCTATAACTAGTTCAACCGCCTCTTTGGTGGCAATTGTCACCATTTGCCTGAAGGGAATCATACTAACTGATAACTCGGTGTAGATAAAATCTACCTAAGATCCATCAAAGTCGTTATTCAGTGCAAACTGGCAGATTGACAATGAAAGGTAAAGTATTAAAACTCATACCTAAATAATTACACTATTTAGGTTCACCAGCACGACGGCGAGTTATTTTTTTACCCCGAGTTAATTTGAAAAGTTGCCAAAAACATATGAATTGACTCATATGACGTTAACTCTGAGTTTAAAATATAAATTTTCTTTGTGCAAGTGAGTAAATATTGTAGAAATAATAGACTTTTAAAAATTTATACCGCCGTTGGTTTTGCAAAGGCATTGATGATTGTTTCGTAGTTTACTCAAACGATGTAACACAGGAAATCCTAATATGTGCATTATGGAGATTCAAATAAAAAATATTTGGTTCTTTTTTTCGGTCAGGGGGTTCAGGGGGTAAGAAACTATAGGTATTGATGAGAAAAAAAGGCTTGCAAAAAATTAGCGCTCTTAACCCTTAGGGGTGGCTATTTTTTCGCCCTTTCCCATACATTTTGTATGGGGAAAAATTGTATTTTTTTTAAAGTGAATTTTCTTTCAATTTTTGAAACTTTTTTCAAAATATTTTTGCATACTCTTAAATGCCATACAAAATGTATGGGAAAGGGCGAAAAAATAGCCGCTTAAATGCGGTAAGCGGTAATTTTTTGCAACGCTTATTTTCTCGTCAATACCCAAAGTTTCAGGGGGTAAGACCGAAAAAAAAATTTAATTTGAATCACCCTAATTGACATAGTTGTAAAAAGCTTAACTTCCAATGATGTAGCAACATAACGTACATACAAACATTCTTTTACAGTTACTCAAGCTTTTCTCTTAAATAACAGTTATTTATAAAGCTCAATTTTGTATGTTCATAACAGGGCCATAAGCACAAACAAGAACCGGAAAGAGAAGAGTATACCAAAAGCTTACCAACACAGCTTTATTTGTGAACCACTCATCAGGGTTGCCAGATTTTTAAAACAAAAACGGCGACTACAGAAGAAAAAACGCCTCGAAGGGACCGACAGTGCACAAAATTCGCAATTTCAATAAAACATATGAAAGCATAGTAGGGTGATAGGAATATATGCAAGCCTTGCACAATTTTGAATAATATTTGAAAGTTTTTTAAAAAAAAGTTGGAATAATTATGAGAAATTTCACTTTGAAAAAAAAAAAAATTATTTTTATATGTAGATTTTTAGCAGCGCAGATAATTCGGTTTGCGAAAAAAATAACAAATATCTATAATTGAAATAATTTATTAATAAACAGCCGATAAAACTAGATTTGCTGAACACAGAGTGTTGTGGTAAATCCACAATCTTGAAAATAAGAACATACGTTTCTTTTCTTGATCTACATCAAAACGGCTAATTTTCCCGAAGAAACCCGCATAACTATTTCACTTAAGAAAATTGATATCTAAATTTTTCCTTTAAGCCGTTTTGCTCTAACTTCGTTATGTAAAAAGTTATTATCTAAACTAAATGGGGATTTTTTTTTGTTTCCTCCTAGAAAAGTTCAAATTATTGAGAAAATGCCCATTAGATTTTTGTAGTAAAAAATGCCGAAATTGAGAGATGATAGATATGCTGCATTAAATCACATCTCATCAAAAAATATTAGGTTTGTTTATTGGGCTGCTCTAGCTTACGCCAGATTGAGATATTTCACAAAATTGTGTTTAACGAACAATTTTCTTGCTCTAGGTTGCTCTATCTTTTGTTTCATGAGTACGCTCAAAACAAAACTAGAGTAATCCAGATCACAAATTTCTGCTCTAGCTTTTTTTATGGAGTAAGTTAGAGCAGAGAAGCAATTGTCAGTCAGGAAAAAATAAATTTTTGAAAACTTCAAAAAAATTAGCTTGCAAGAAAATCAATGTTTGTGTAAACGTGAATTTGAATTAATTTTGAAGATTAAAACAAAAAAACCAATTAAAAAGAAACTATCGAGATTCAAGTGTTTCATGGCATTTCTGCTCCGAGTTGCTCTAAATTGCTCTATTTCTATTATGACAGCTGCCCTGCTCTGCTCTGCTCTAACCTGCTCTGAACTTTTTTTTGGTCAGTAAACAAACCTATTATAGAAGCCAACAGATTAAGTAAGCGTTTCCTTGACATTTACTTTGGCGGAAAAAATTTAAAAAAATCCAAAAGCGCCCAAAAGCGCCAATTCAAACAAAAAAGCCCAATTGGCGCAAAAGCGCTCAATCTAGCATCACTGCCTCTCATGCACCTCATACAACATTCAATTGCTGTATAAGCTTTTATGTTAAAGAAGCAAGTTCGTTAAAAAGTTTATTCTACATTCTGTTACTGTTACATATTGTCATATTTAACAGTTTTACGTTTAAAGACAAATGTTCGTTGTTTTTACGATATGTACTAAACTTGCTACTACTAGCCTTGCCTTGCGACTAAGATGGGGACGAAGTTTTTGTGGGATCAAAATTATATTTTTTTTATTCTCTAATAAAAATTTCATAATAATTATTAAAAAAAAAAAAAAAAAAACAATTTTTGTTGCCCGGGATATGTTTGGAAATTCTTATGTTTTCGGGTATCCAAATCAAGACTGCATTCAAGGAATTACTGGATTGACTCTAGTTTGTAAGTGGTCAAGAACCCCTTTTCCACAGTTTAGGGCATTTTTTTTTGTCCTATAATGTTGTGGCGTACGTCGACGACATGGAGATCCTTGTTTCGGGTCCCTTCCCTTCCGTGATGAGCGAGATCATGGAAAGAACATTGGCAACACTATGTGGGTGGACACAAGAGTGTGGCCTAGATCTGAATCCGGATAAAACGGAACTTCTTCTCTTCACGAGGAAGTATAAGCCACCTACCTTCGAACTACCGATGCTGAATGGCCAGCAGTTAACTCTATCTACCAGCATCAAATACTTGGGGCTAATAATTCATTGCAAATTAAATTGAAAGAGTGCATCGAGGAGCGGGTGCGGAAGGCATGTATCGCCTTCTACGCTTGCAAATCGATGTTTGGTAGGAAATGGGGTCTAAAAGCGAAGATCGTGATGTGGCGGTAGTCCGGCTTGTGCTGACCTACGGCTCGGTGGTGTGGTGGGAAGCTCTTCGTAAGAACTACTATATCACCAACCTGCAGAGGGTACATCGCACCGCGTGTGGGCTTACCCTGCCCCACTGCGGCTTTGGATCCTATTTTGAACCTGCTTCCAATTGACTTATATATACTTTGTACATCGGCACAAACCGCACTAAGACTCAGAGAGTCTGGCTTGGCTACTTTAGCTGAAGTTTTAGAAATATCCATTATCTGGGTTCCGCGACATAAAGGGATCAACTGTAATGAGAGGGCTGATGAGCTATCACGGGTGGGCTCATCAGTGGAGAACGAAGAGGTACCTAGACTAGATATTGGGGTACCCCTGGCAGTGGCCAAAGGGAACATTCAAAAATATTATTTTAACGAAGCACAACGGAAGTGGAAAGGTACTATCACCAGTGCAATATCTAGAGCCACCTGGCCGAACTACAGCGTGAGGAGGACAAGGAGTCACCTAAGCAGGTCCAGAGTAGACACCTACAAGCTTGTAGTAGTCTGCACGGGTCACTGGACGATAGTTAGGCATGCGGACATTAATATAAAAGAGACCGTTGAGCACTTCCTGTGTATGTAAGTGCCCGGCTCTAGCTAGAAGACGACTGAAAATCTAGGGAGGGTATCCGAATTAGACATCCTGGAATTTAAAAACAACTTTGGATGGTTGTGACATACACACGCATAACGAGCAGTAGGTTTCTACGAGTTTTATGGCATCAAAACGGCTTTTAAAGCCACTTGGGCGACCTTTTGTCGCAGCCATTCTACCTACCTACATACCTATCATCTTGATGTTGGTGTCGTCAGAGAAATTGCCAAAATAATGTCAACAATTTTTTTTGGAACGCCTACTCGAATGAAAAAAAATGCAAATAGCGTTGAAAAGAGAAATAACTAGAGATACTTAAAAATAAAACAATATAGTGGACAGGCACGCGGCAAAGCGCGTGGTGTAGGATTCGTGGTGGGAAAGAGACTTCACCGCCAAGTATTAGCGTTCACTCCTGTGGACGAGCGTCTCGCTGCGATCCGCATCAAGGCGAAGTTTTTCAACATAACATTTATCTGCGCCTATGCGCCGACTGAGGAGACGGACGACGCAGAGAAGGACTCCTTCTACGATAAACTTGCACAAACTTATGATCGTTTCCCCCAGCATGATATCAAAATCGTGCTCGGCGACTTTAATGCCAAGGTGGGCAAGGAAGGAGTCTTTGGTCCTACAGTTGGAAAATTCAGTCTCCACGATATAACATCCCCCAACGGCACTAGGTTGATTGACTTCGCCGCTGGAAGCATATCTCTCACTTAGTCTAATGTACATACATATGTATAATATACATTACATATGAAGACATGCATGGATGAAGGAGGTATGTCGCATTCTCACTCAATTTCTGTTTTTGGCATTGCTGAATAGTGTTTATGCAGATCTATATTTCTGTCTTATCAGAATCTGCCTATCGTCAAAATTGTAGAAGATAATTCATGGATGAAGGGGGTATGTACACAACTTTTCAATATTATTTGTGGAAGAAGGGGGTATGTTTCTATTTTTTCATATAAAACACTAAATATAAACTTATGCTTTTTATTGCATATTATGCAATGTCTTTTATGGCTTTGCATAATTTTTTTGTCAGTTTTCCATAAAGATTCGCAAAAACCTCAAATGTTTAAGCAAAACTTTAAAGTCGATTTTCTCGTTTCACTCAAAATGCGAGATACCCCCTTCATCCATGCATGTCTTCATATATACATCATATATTTGAGTGACCTCAAAACAATGTGTCACAATGAATTGCATAATATTTATGATAATCCTAATAGTCAGTTAATTCTATTTTCTATATCTAAGCACAACATAATTAAGGAATTCAGACACCTTTTCCCAGACATAGCATCAGTAAAAGTTAACCAGACAGTATTTTTCTGCATACACTATTTACTCAGCTAATAATCATGAATAATAATAAACGTATGAAAATCCATATATTGATCTGTTATATACATACAAAGTGCTCAGTTTTTAATGAATTGAAATACTTGCCTAACTCATCAACAAAAGACTAATAGCTAAGTGTATTTGATTAATAAATTTCCATCTTTTTGTTAGCAGATATATACGTACATATGTATGTATATACAAAAATTCAGATCAACTACATACTTTACCTTAAACAGTCATCTAAGTAATCGTATTTATTGTCTGGGATTTTATTGGCTAATGACCTGAGATAAGTTTGTTTACTTTTATTAGAGAACGCTTATGATTTTTGAGTATTTGTAGGAAATTTCCTGTACATTAGCTTATTCACAACTATGTTTAAGGTAATGTAAATAACTAAAACCCAGTACACAGTATCTCGATACACATATGTATGTACAACAGATACTAATCAATGCAGAGTATTGATGGAAGAAGGCAATTAAACTAATAAAAAAACAAAATAAAAAATAAATTAAATTAAAAAAAAAGTAAGTAAGTCTAAGTTCAGGTAAACCGAATATTAAATACCCAGCGGTAGTTTTCATATGATTTTTGAAATATTCCATTTCGGAAGTGGGCGTTGTCGATTTCGTCCATTATACCTTGTACCAATTTCAACGTTTTGTTTATAAAATAAAATAAAATAAAATAAAATAAAATAAAATAAAATAAAATAAAATAAAATAAAATAAAATAAAATAAAATAAAATAAAATAAAATAAAATAAAATAAAATAAAATAAAATAAAATAAAATAAAATAAAATAAAACAAAATAAAATAAAATAAAATAAAATAAAATAAAATAAAATAAAATAAAATAAAATAAAATAAAATAAAATAAAATAAAATAAAATAAAATAAAATAAAATAAAATAAAATAAAATAAAATAAAATAAAATAAAATAAAATAAAATAAAATAAAATAAAATAAAATAAAATAAAATAAAATAAAATAAAATAAAATAAAATAAAATAAAATAAAATAAAATAAAATAAAATAAAATAAAATAAAATAAAATAAAATAAAATAAAATAAAATAAAATAAAATAAAATAAAATAAAATAAAATAAAATAAAATAAAATAAAATAAAATAAAATAAAATAAAATAAAATAAAATAAAATAAAATAAAATAAAATAAAATAAAATAAAATAAAATAAAATAAAATAAAATAAAATAAAATAAAATAAAATAAAATAAAATAAAATAAAATAAAATAAAATAAAATAAAATAAAATAAAATAAAATAAAATAAAATAAAATAAAATAAAATAAAATAAAATAAAATAAGATAAAATAAAAAAAAATAAAAAAAAATAAAATAAAATAAAAAAAAAAAATAAAATAAAATAAAATAATATAAAAAAAAAATCATCGTAGCAATAAGCAAGCATAAAATAAAAAAAAAAATAAAACAAAATAAAATAAAATAAAATAAAATAAAATGAAATAAAATAAAATAAAATAAAATAAAATAAAATAAAATAAAATAAAATAAAATAAAATAAAATAAAATAAAATAAAATAAAATAAAATAAAATAAAATAAAATAAAATAAAATAAAATAAAATAAAATAAAATAAAATAAAATAAAATAAAATAAAATAAAATAAAATAAAATAAAATAAAATAAAATAAAATAAAATAAAATAAAATAAAATAAAATAAAATAAAATAAAATAAAATAAAATAAAATAAAATAAAATAAAATAAAATAAAATAAAATAAAATAAAATAAAATAAAATAAAATAAAATAAAATAAAATAAAATAAAATAAAATAAAATAAAATAAAATAAAATAAAATAAAATAAAATAAAATAAAATAAAATAAAATAAAATAAAATAAAATAAAATAAAATAAAATAAAATAAAATAAAATAAAATAAAATAAAATAAAATAAAATAAAATAAAATAAAATAAAATAAAATAAAATAAAATAAAATAAAATAAAATAAAATAAAATAAAACAAAATAAAATAAAATAATATAAAATAAAATAAAATAAAATAAAATAAAATAAAATAAAATAAAATAAAATAAAATAAAATAAAATAAAATAAAATAAAATAAAATAAAATAATATAAAATAAAATAAAATAAAATAAAATAAAATAAAATAAAATAAAATAAAATAAAATAAAATAAATTAAAATAAAATAAAATAAAACTAATTTAAAAAATAGAGTAAAATAAAAAAAAAATAAAACAAAACTAATTTAAAAAATAAAGTAAAATAAAAAAAAAATAAATAAAAAAATTTAAAAAATTTAATTAATTAATATATATTAAAAATAAATAAAATTAAATAAATCTAAACAAATAAATGTGGTATGACCTATTTCAAAACACCTTATTACGGGCAAATTTTTTTTTTTTGAAAAAGCGTTAACGAATAACGTTCTTCAATATAGTGTCACCTAAGCAAAATAACATTTCTCTCCACTGTAATCTATATTTATGCGCAAATAAAAATTCAAATCAACACCTACTAAAAATCTAAAGCGCCAATGTGTGAAATTGCCCAGCCGGTAATTGTGCTGCTATGTACCAATCTGATCAACAATCTATTGGCAAATCGGTTAAGTAAAATATGCTTATCTAGAAGATATTCGCGCAAAAAATGCTCCGAATAAATTTACTTAACTAAGGAGAGCTCAGTATTAAACGCGCTTTCACGCACAACTGGTGGTAGACGATTTGTATCCAAAACTTTTTTTCTTGAAATACTTCAAGCGGCAGTGAGCATTAAAAGATATAGATTTAAAAGTGATTTAAGTGATGTGATGCGATAATGTCACGCCATGGCGTATGCGTAACTGTTTAAAAGGCAAAAGAGAACTACTTGAAAAAACAAGTAGATTATTCCTGGGTAACAACTTTTTTTCAATATAAATTTTTCTGATCATCCTACATAGTTCTATACGTACATATACTAGACTGATTCATGCAACTAAAATGAAAAAAATTTAGCAAAAAGTCAATGAGAAGTATCACAAGAATAAGACAGAGTTAATTCGGCCAATGCAGTAGCCGAAATAATCATCAAGGTTCGAACTCAAATGTCACTCTAGGGAAAAAAATCCCAGATTTATTGTTGTTTCTGTTGTGGTTAAATTCAAACCGTGAAAAGAGCGTTTTTGATATGAACAAAAAGTAATAAAACGCTTCAGAAAATTTAAGCTAGAAATAACATCAAACTCAATGTAAGTAAAGATTATAATGGGATACAAAAAATAACAACAAATCACCCATATTTAAATCAATGCCGTTAAGGCTCCGGAATTGGCATAAAAAGTTTAAGCATTAACATCATTGGTGCAGTGGTATTTCTTTAGTTAGTACACGGCTAAAAAATGAACCTAAATTTTAAACCCGTATAAAGTTTAATACATTTTTCAAACTTTTTTGTACAATATTTGAAACCTTCTTTGATAACCACGCCCCCTTTTTCGATATCGAAAATTTCGAAAATCACACAAATTGACTTTTCTCGGCAGCTGAAATGGCTAAAATGATATAATTTTATAGGTGAATCCCCCTGGTTATTTTCTTATGATTTTTCCATAAATTAGAGTCGCAGGTCATTCAATGGTCAATCGAGTGGACTAATTAACTCAAAATAGATAAACAGTACATTCGTGCTTTTGGCGAGTGAGAGACACTTATGAAAGGGAAGTCACATTTTTTAATTATCCAATAATGTAGACCTGCGGTGTGTCTATCTAGTCATAAATGTTTTGATTTTTTGCGCTTGTTCCTGATAATGAAATGAATTATATTGATTTTATCTTGTTGATTCACTTAAGAGTGCTAAATTACCAAAATACGTGCCCGATAAAGCAAATGTCCATTAATTACAATATTTATTTTCATAATCTATATTATTATTCTAAAACACGGCGCTTAGCTAGACTAAACTACAATACGTATATAAAAGAAATGTATATCAGATGAAAGCTTATCATGAGCATGTTTGCAAAAAATTATAACAATTCCAATAGGTTAATTTGTTCATGAGAAATTAGCGTTTAAAGTTTGTACCCAATCTCTTTATATGGCACTATTAACATGCTTTGTAAATGTATATCCATACATATGTACATACAATGCTCGCATGGATTTCAGTCGAAATAGACAAACATTGAAAAAAATGTAAATATGTATGTATGTATGTATGTAAGTACATATGATTTCGCGCTACTTTGAATACAAAAGCAATGCAGGGGTAATAAGCAAACACACCCGATTATCGGGGGTTACATACTAGTTAATTTAAATTTAAAAATGCCAACTCTGCCCATTCATCGACTGTTAGTTGGAACAAAGTCAGCAGGAAGATTTTTCTAAAGACACTAATTAGGCATTTTCGGCAAATTTCATTCTATATAGTTATTATTTCACTCCACCCTATTCATAAAATTTTTCAACAGCAAATGAAATTTTCTAACCCATCTTAAATTTATGGATAATATTATTTTCATTCTTAAAATTCTTCTTCTTTCCCTTGCGACTACGGCATTTACTTTGGCTTCGCACACCTCGAATTTTCCACATTCTACTCCGCCCTGCCATAGCATAGATAATAGATTTTAATTGATTCAATACATACCAGCGCACATTAAACATACTTTTTTTTTTACATACCTTGCCAATTAGCGTACAATAACTGTCTGATAGCATTTATATAGAAATGAAAATTTGTATGTAGATAATCTATTATATATAAATGCGCAAACATAACTGGTTCATCCCTTTTTTGCAATAACCACAATTCTAAGGTATATAAAATTTGGTATGTATCGATATGTCTCGCCGAGCAGGGTGGCCGAAAACAAACCAAAAATTAAAAAAAATTAATTATATTATGATTTGAAAATCACACCACTACATGTGATAAACACGCATTCGCTTTATAGAGCCGCTGTTATGGGTGTATGTATGTAGGTATGACCACTGGCATTGTTGTGTTTGCATTCATTGCAGTAGGGTGAGTAGTTTTGTTGGCAGCAATAAGATAACATGAGCCAACTTTATTGAGCTTAGGTACAAATAGTGTTTACAAAAACAAAATCTGTGCGTGGGGATTCAAAGAAGCAAATGCTTTAAAAAAAAGGCACAAATAAGCTAGATCATGCACAAGGCCCTTCGTGGCTAGACTTAGTTTAATAAAATAAAATGGAAAATTGATAAAATTTAAAAAAAGTAAAATCAGAAATAGAAAAGTGATTGAAAGTAGAAAAATAAAATTTGTTGGAAATGAAAGGTAAGGGAATAATATAAAATAAATAAAAATGAAACAAAATGAAATAAATAAAATATTAAATTAAGAAAATAATAGGAGAGGAAAGGGATGGATAAAAGGAAAATTAAGGTAAGTTAAGGTAAGGTACGGAAAATATGACAGAAAAATCAAAGGGAAAGGAAAAGAATGGAAAAGAAAAAAGGAAGGGAAGAAAGGAAATGTAATGTAGGTAAAGCAGTGGAAAAGAGAAGCAAAAGGAGAAAGACAAAGAAAGGAAAGAAGAAAAAAAGAAGGGAAAGAAAAGGTAGCGAGGAAGAAGGTATGGAAAATAAATGAAAATAAAAAGAAAGAAAAATAAAGGAAAGAAAGGTAATGAAAAGCTAAAAAAAATAAGTTAAGGAAATGAATGAAAGAAAAAGAAAAGCAAAGGAGTTGCGGAAAGGAACAAAAGAAAATAAGGAAACGGTAGGAAAGGAAAGGTAAGGAAACGAAATGACAGGAAGGGAAATTTAAGAAAAAAAGTGAAAGAAAATAAAGGTAAGAAAAAAATAAAAGAAAAGAAATGAAATGGAACAAAAAAAATTAATAAAATGAAAGGAAACTAAAGCAACGGAAACGAAAGGAAAGGAAAGAAAAAGAAAATAAAAGGAAAAAAGGAATGTAATGGAAATGGAAAGAAGGATCAGGTAAGAATATAAAAGAAACGAAAAGAAAGAAAAAGAACAGAGAAGAAACAAAAAGAACAAAAAAGAAAGAAAGAAGGGAAATAAAATGAAATGAAAGAAGAGAAAAGGAAAGAAAAGGAAAGAAGAGAAAAGGAAAGAAAAGGAAAAGAAAGGAGAAGATAAGGAAAGGAAATAAAAGGGAAGAGAAGGAAAGAAAAGCAAAGAGAATAAATTGAGATGAAAGGAGAGGAAAGGAAAGGAAATAAAAGCAAATTAATGCTAAGGAAAGGAAAGGAAAGAAATACGTATGAAGACGACCCAAGAAGAATAAATAATTATCAACACTGAAACTATATTACTGAATGATGTAAAGAGGGAGGAAAAGGTAAAATGAATAGGAATGTATAGAAACCAAAAATATACAAAATATGGAAAAAAAAGGAAAATTTAAGAAATAGCAAAAAGGTAGGAAAATAAAATAAGGTTTTGTGGTTGAATTTCAACCACTGGGCGAACTCTAGTTGTGTTAAAATGCACATACAAAAGTTAATACAAAATACAAAACCTGTTAGTATGCAACGGTTCCATACTATATTTATGGGTTACACAGCTTTGTGATTACAGTAGAGCATCCCATTTTGGCTGAAAGTACCTGGGTGACCGAGCTTGCTCGGTGCTATCAATATAGCACTAACTTAGCTTACCTAAAATGATCCCAAAATTACCCTAAAATAATCCCAAATAATCCTAAAATTATCCCAAAAAGACCCTTGAATGTTCCCGAAATGATACGAAATTGAACCCAAAACGACCCAAAAATTATCCTATTGTATTTGTCCAAAATATGGGTAGTAAAACTATAGATTTAATCTCTAAATACTTTATTATTAAACATTTACAAAGAATATATTAAACCATGAAAAACTGTGATAAGTACGTCGCTCGAGTCTCAGAAAAAACGGAAGTGCCGATCAGCTCACATAAGTGTTGCCAGTTGATTTTCTGCAAGCAATGAAAGAAATGATCCAAAAATTATTCCCAAAAGACCCCAAAAACACCCTTAAATGTACACAAAATGATCCGAAAATGACCCCAAAATTATCCAAGAATGATCCCAAAATAATCCTAAAATAATCCTAAAATAATCCCAAAACGACCCTCAAATGTTCAGCGGACCATAGTTCAGCGGATTAAAGCCCAAAGGCTACGCTGGCTGGATCATGTTATGCGAATGGACAAAGAAGCACCAGCACAGAAAGTTTTCCTATCGACACCCGAATTCGGCAGCAGAGGAAGGGGGAGACTTCGACTGAGATGGAAACAACAGGTGGAGGATGACTTGAACTCCCTTGGGGTTTCCAATTGGAGTCAGTTATCGTTAAAAAGGAATGACTGGCGTGCTTTGATACGAAACGACCAAAATCGCCAAGGCGGTTAAGCGTCATTATGACGTAAGCCAAGATTAGACCCCTAAATGATCCCAAAATAATCCAAATATGATCCCGAAAATATACCTACAATACATATACAATACGGTAAAATGGTAACCCTGGGCGACAACCCTACTTGAAAATATTTTAGTTGGTATGTCGGCGAAAATACCTTTCATTTGATACCCATATTGGCATATACGGCTTCATAATTTAAAAAAATTGAGATAGGTGGCAACCCTATCAAAATTTCATCCAAATCGGTCAAGCTGAGATAGTCAGAGTCAGAGTAGATATACAAATAGACGATTTTGAAAATAAATTTTCTGAATTTTTTGTTTTTTTAAAGGTCGGAAAGCGATTAAAATAACGTTCCGGTTTCGGTTTTGCAACGCGTTTCGGTTTCGGTTCCGGTTTCCTTCCGGTTTCGGTTTCCAAATAAAAACAGGAACAAAAAATGTTTACTACTATGTAGATAAAATACTCAGGTACCTATCAGGAAAAGCAAAAAACAAAAATTTCTTTTGTAACTTTGCTCGACAATCTTCCACGAAAGTTTTCAGGGTTTACGGTTACGGTTTCGGTTTGAGTCGTTAGTTTTTTTACTAAACTATGGGTGGGTTTGCAGCTAAAATTTACCTACACCCCTAAGCACGCTAGGCAGTTTTGGTTTTGGCTTCGACGATATATACATAAATACTTCATCTGTAATCGAATGGTTTTTGGCCAAATAGAACTTTTAACCTCACTTAAGCTTTTCTATAATGAGAACTTTTAACCTCACTTAAGCTTTTCTATAATGAGTAAGTATCACTAACGCAACCGCAAGCATTGGCAGCACAGCGAAAACAGCAATTAACGCTTTCCGCGAAGTACCACCATTCTTATTATGCTTAATGTGGCTTCTATACAAGTATACATTTAAACTTTTAATTTTTGGATTTGTATGAAATTAAAATATGTAATTATTTCCTCTTAAATGTATTAACAGCAGGAATGAGCTTTTGAGATAATTATTTCAACGATTTTTTTGTGATTATTTATTAACACGTGCACGTTTATAAGTAAATACCTATGTTCAGATATCAATGCATTTCCCATTTTCGAAAACTTAACGGTTAAGTTTTTTCATTTATCTCGCCCTGCTTCTCCAGAAGGAGAGGTCAAAATACAATTTTTTTGTCTACGAACCACAAAAAACATAATGCAACTTTAAATTTAACTATGCAAGTATGTATTCAAGAGAAATAGTTTCTAATATACAGGGTGGGGCACTGAAAATCCGCGTGTAACCCACGAAGAGCATTACACCCGCTCAAAGTTACTGTATGGTGTGCTGTTTTCGCTGGAGGAGTCATCGGGCCTTTTTTCTTCGAAGACGTCGCGGGCCAAACGGTTACTGTGAATGGTGAGCGCTACAGAGCAATGATCAACGAGTTCTTTTTGCCGCAACTTGATGAATTGGGATTGGAAAACATGTGGTTCCAACAAGACGGTGCAACAGCAAACACTGCACGTGCCACAACCGATATGCTGAAGGATGCATTTCCCGGGCGCCTAATCTCCCGTTTTGGCGATTTGCACTGGCCAGCAAGATCGCCTGTTTTGACCGCTCCAGACTTCTTTTTGTGGGGCTTTTTGAAGTCGTGGGTTTATGTCAACAAGCCTCAGACTCTAGCAGCTCTTAAAGACAATATCGCAGGAAGTTTTGGCCAAATGCCATAAAAAGGGCTCAAATGACAATCAACTGTGGCGGCGGCCATTTACATGACATCATATTTTCGACTTGACGTAAAAAAATTGAAAAGACCGAATTAAAATAATCCCCAAGAACAATCAAAGTTTTTCATTTTTTTTTAATTACAGCCAAAAAACATCGGAAGGTTACTTTTGCGCCACCTTGTACAAATAAAAGTAATAACAATTGTGATATTTTTACGTTTTTTGTTTTACTTAATCAAATTTTTTTCGGTTTGTTTGATTACTTTTTAAAATGTTTTTTTTTTTTAATTTAATTTTTTTATTTATTTGTTTTTTTTTACTTTTTTTAATTTCATTTTATTTTTAATTTATTTTAATAAAATTTATTTTTTTTGTTTTATTATTTTTTATAAATTTTTTTTATTTTTTTATATTATTTTATTAGATTTTATTTAATTTTATTTCATTTCATTTCATTTCATTTCATTTCATTTTATTTTATTTTATTTTATTTTATTTTATTTTATTTTATTTTATTTTATTTTATTTTATTTTATTTTATTTTATTTTATTTTATTTTATTTTATTTTATTTTATTTTATTTTACTTTATTTTATTTTATTTTATTTTATTTTATTTTATTTTATTTTATTTTATTTTTTTATTTCATTTTTATTTATTTTTTAATAAAAATAGTTGTGATATTTTTTACGTTTATTGTTTTACTTAATAGATTTTTTTTTCATTTTGTTTTAATATTTTTTTTATTTGATCTAATTTTTTTATTTATTTTTTTCTTTATTATTATTTTAAATTTATTTTTAGATTATTTTATTTGGTTAAATTTTTTTTATTTTATTTTATTTCATTTTATTTTATTTTATTTTATTTTATTTTATTTTATTTTATTTTATTTTATTTTATTTTATTTTATTTTATTTATTTTATTTTTTTTAATTTAATTTTATTTTATTTTATTTTATTTTTTTTTTTTTTTTTTAATTTTATTTTATATCCCAAATAGATTTTTTATTTAATTCGAATCCAAGTGTGTTTTGATAAGTGCCTACTACATTTTCAAATTACTTGCATTTAATTAAAGATACAAGTCATATATGTAAATCTAAAATAAACAATCATTTGTTTGCCTTACACAGTTTTTTTCTTTATCGCATCATGTAACGAAAAATTACACTGCATATCTGCGTTGATAACAAAAAAACATACACAAATGTGCTGATTAAATTTTTATTTAAACAATAATGATAATGATTCTAAGGTAAATATAATTTTGATAATTTGTATTATTGGTATTTTTTGATATTTACTACGGATAAAAGTTAAATAAACACATGAATGCATACATTGTGTATCAACTGTATACAGATATAAATTGTGTACCTGAAAAAAAGAAATCCGCGCTTATTTGTAAATATCAAAAGCAGACATTTCCTTAAGCTGCAACGGAAATTAAAAGATATTCAAGAAAATGCAAACGTTATCTTCTATTTATATACACATACATCTCTAATAAGAAATTACCCTGAAGGAAAGATTGGTCCAAAAAATTTATACAACGTAAATTAAAGTAGGTGAATTGTATTTCACAAAATGTGAGTTTTTCTTGTGCACAAATTGACATTTGGCCTAAAATTGTTTACAATATAGGGGCCAATTGGTCCGTGCCTAGGACATTGGAAGTAACATCAAAAATTATTTAAAAAACGAATTTGTCTAAACGGAGTAGTTTGGCAAACTCTCCGGGTGTATTTCTACCACGAGAAGCTTCTCAGCAAAAACTCATTTGCTTGGCAAGTGCCGTTCGGAGTTGGCAAAAAACTGTAAGTCCCGCCAACTTGTAGGAACAACTCAAAAGCAACACACCACAAGTTGGAAAGAGAAGCTCGGCAAAAATCTCGCTAGTAATTGATATAGAGTTCCATATATGAAAGTTCTTAGGTTGAGAAGAGGAGTTCATTAAGGCATGTCCGTCCGTCTGTCCGTCTGTCCGTATATACGACAACTTGAGTAAAATTTAAATATTTTCATGAAATTTCGTAAACAGGTTACTTTCTGGCCAAGGTAGGTTGCTATTGAAAATGGGCGAAATTTGGATGATAACCACGCTCCCTTTTTCGATATCGAAAGTTTCGAAAATCACATAAATTGAAATATCTCGGTAGCTGAAATGGCTAAAATGATATAATTTTATAAGTGAATGCCCCTGGTCATTCTCTTATGATTTTTCCATAAATTATTTAAATGGGCGTTGCACCGCCCACTTTTAAGGAAGGCATTTTTGAAAATTCGTTTGGTCGTAACTTTTAAAGTGATTACGATAAAACGATGAAATTTGGCACAAAGCATACTATTATCGTTGGGATTATACCTGATGAAATTGAATAAAATCGCTCTCCAACCACGCCCACTTTCGATATCGAAAACTTCGAAAATCAGCCAAGTTTACATAATTCGGTATCGAAAATGGTTAAAATGATATAGTTTGGTGAACCACCTAGTCATTTTATTATGATTTTTTAGGTAAATTTTTTAAAGTAGGCGTGTTTTTGCGAAAAGCTTCTGTGTATGTAAATGAGCCCTTCGAAAAAAACAAAAAACCGATTTTTTTTTGGCCCTCCCTAATATATGAAAATATGTGAGAGTATTATATCTATAACTGAGCAAATATAATTCAAAAATTCTTGCGTTATAATTCCAAAAGACTATTTATTACACCTTCCACTTCCCACACAAATTTACAACAATACTCGAATTGTGTGAAAAAAAAATTCCTTGTAACTTGGTAATCCTTATAATAGAATACTCAGAAATAGATATTGTCTCAAATGCGTCCTTATTTCGTGAATTTTCATCGTTTATATTATCGAGAAAATCAATAAACAATAGCGTTTACAAATCCCACTTGTCGAAAACGAAAATCACAATAAATATGTGAAGAACTTTTGCTTGGAAGTGGAGTGCATACGACTAATGTGAATTCATTACAACATACAAACATATGAAGGGCCAAATACAAACATACATACATCGAAGCTCTGTTGGCAGCGCAACATGGATGAGTTCCCGGTAATTCCAACTT
>CAXKVI010000002.1:15587275-15649775 GCA_964058755.1 Campiglossa producta | reverse complement strand
AAACAAGATATAATAAGAAGGAAATAAATAAAAACTAAAATAAATTAAAACAAAATGAAAAATTCAAGGTAAAATTAAAAAATATATATTTTTGTTGAATAACCCTAATGCACACTCATAATTGAACAAAAGTGCGCACATGTTTGAATGAATGTTTGCTTTTACAGAAGTTTTAAATTAAAATCATGATATCTTCCTTTACTTATTACTTTTCTATTCGTATTTCAGGAAAAATTCAAGCGTGAATTTACTAAACGCTTTGCTTTTTGCTTTTGTAAAACACACACCCTACTCGATGGCCCAGAGCGTACATTTTCCATGCATACACGCGTCAGTTCAATACGTTCCAGTAGCGGTGCCAATACGTCAATACGTGTACGAAACAATTTTAATAACGCTGCATGGAATGGTGGGTGTAATAGTGGTGATGAAGCGTTTCCTATCAAAACGGTTGGCACAACTAAAACTTCCGAAACTAACAGCATGAACAAGAGAAACAACAAAAATTCTGTGACTACTACAAATAGTTGTGTGCTTCAGAATGGAAATGAAAAGTTAGATGCAATGACAGTGAATTCTCAAAACCAATGTAATTTACTAACATAACAACAAACAACAGCAGCAAAAGTCAACAGAGTAGTATTGTAGAAAGTTTAAGACAATAAAGTAATTTAGGAATTTGTTTTTTACCAGAAACTTGGTTGTATGCAATTCGTTTTATGAATGCAAAGTTTATGTGCCAATGCGACAGAAGATTTTCCTGTCAACACTGTGCTACTAAAATTGGAGGAAATTCCTCTAAGCGCATAGGGAAACAAATGTGTTGCTTTAGAATTTCTTCGTATTGTTACCTCAATAATTTCATCAGCAATTGTTTGAAAGAGTTTTTTTATCAAATTTTGCTCGTAGAATAAAAGTACTAGTTTACGCTAACATTTTTCTGCTGCCTAGATATTTTTTATTTTATTGACGCACGCTGTTAAACACAATGCAATATCATAAATAATAGAATAACTGCAATGAATTAAAAGGGAATTTGCATTCAAAATCATAAGAGCAACTGAGCATCTCACAAATTTTCTGAATGTAATAAAGTAGCAATAGTTGTTTTATCTCGTTTTCATACAAATATTAAAAGCATATTTATAGATGCATAGATACATACATTCATTTGTACTTAAGTGCTAGAATTAAGTGTTTATTAAAAAAACTTGCAATCGCAAAAAAACTGTGATCAAAAAAAATCTATTATTATGAATACTATATTACTTTTTACTAGCCATTTTGGGGCATTTATTATTTAAAGATATTTTTTAATAAAAATAAATAAATAATAAAATCATCTACTAAATAAAGTTGTTAACACACATATGTGTGTATAGGATATTATCAGCTGCTATAGTAGGAGAAAAACCTCTATATTTGTGCGTTTTAGCCTATATAATATGTGTGCGAAGTTTTATTGTTCTATGATAAAGGGTGACCCATGTCTATTTTTAGTTAAAGCTTTAGCTAGCAGCTTATACTAAGTTCGCAAAAAACTACCTCAAGGCCTCGAAAAAAAACAGGATTTTAATAATTTGCACATATTTAAAAAAAAACTGTGCAACAAATCTCCGCCTTTGAATTTATGTAAGGACAACAGGATCCTTTAAAAGGTTACTGAATTAACGTATTCACACGTATTCAGACATTGGAATTTCAAAAGTGTTTGAGTAGATTGAGTAACAATAAATTTTATAACAAAACTAATTGAGTACATCTTGAAACTTTACAATTATAGTGCACTTTTTTGGGTCCTACACGTCGTATGAGCAACTTTTAGTTATAAAAGTACGAATTGAAGTTGAATTGTATTCATGTTTTGTTTGATGTCTCCGCAAAGAATTGAGATATCGAAATAAAACTTACTCTACTTTCAGGACCGCATAATCAAAAAATCAATTTCAAGGATAGGTATATTCTGGCCACATTTTCGAATATTCTTTCATATTTGTATATCCATTTTCAGGACTTTTTGAAAAAAATCGAGTTTTTGAAAGTTGTAGAATACAAATTTTAAAGAACACTTCTATATCCTGAATGGATAATGAAAAAAAGATATATTTAGAACTTATTTCGGATCTTATAACTTTAAACTAGCTAAACTTGTATATTATATATATTTGTATATCCGGGCTATCTTGGGAGCAGCTTGACCAATTTGGATACAATTTTGAATATAGATCGTATGATTCATTCTATCCAATTGGGGGTTGCCACTGGGGGCGATTTACAGGGTTGTCACCTATCTAAATTTTTTTTAATTTTTTAGCAAGATGTGACAATATGGTTATCAAATGAAAGGTATTTGCCGCGACATACCAACTAAAATATTTTCAAGTAGGGTTGCCACCTTACCGAAGTATATTTGTAAAACCGGCACTATATCGAGCAAACCTTGACCGATTTGGATAAAATTTGGTATATAGATAGTTGATGCCACTTGGGGGCGTATGACGTACAGGGTTGCCATCTATGGCAATTTTTTTTTATTATGGAGAGAGATATGCTAAAATGGGTATCAAATGAAAGGTATTTTCGCCGACATACCAACTAAAATATTTTCAAGTAGGGTTACCGCCCAGGGTTACCATTTTACTGTATTGTATTTATATTGTATATTTTTGGGATCATATTTGGAACTTTTAGTGGTCACTTTGGGATAATTTTGGAGTCATTTTGGAATCATTTTGGGGCCACTTTGGGATCATACTATCTATGTGCCAAATTTCATCCCAATCGGCCAAGCTGTTCACGAGATAGTACCGGACCTACAAATATAAAAATATACTCCGGTACGGTGGCAACCCTAGGTGACAACCCTACTTGAAAATATTTTAGTTGATATGTCAGCGAAAATACCTTTCATTTGATACTCATATTGGCATATCTAGCACCATAAATAAAAAAAATTAAATAGGTGGCAACCCTGTAAATCGCCCCAAGTGACAACCCCAAAGTGTATAGTCTTAGAATCAATCATACTATCTATATGCCAAATTTCATCCCATTCGGTCAAGCTGTTCACGAGATAGTACCGGACCTACAAATATAAAAATATACAAATATGCAAATATACAAATATGCAAATATACAAATATACAAATATACAAATATACAAATATACAAATATACAAATATACAAATATACAAATATACAAATATACAAATATACAAATATGCAAATATACAAAGATACAAATATACAAATATACAAATATACAAATATACAAATATACAAATATACAAATATACAAATATACAAATATACAAATATACAAATATACAAATATACAAATATACAAATATACAAATATACAAATATACAAATATACAAATATGCAAATATACAAAGATACAAATATACAAATATACAAATATACAAATATACAAATATACAAATATACAAATATACAAATATACAAATATACAAATATACAAATATACAAATATACAAATATACAAATATACAAATATACAAATATACAAATATACAAATATACAAATATACAAATATACAAATATACAAATATACAAATATACAAATATACAAATATACAAATATACAAATATATAAATATACAAATATACAAATATACAAATATACAAATATACAAATATACAAATATACAAATATACAAATATACAAATATGCAAATATACAAATATACAAGTTTAGCTCGTTTAAAGTTATTAGATTTGAAACATTTTCAGAACATTTGAGGGTCTTTTTGGGGTCGTTTTGGGATTATTTTAGGATTATTTTTGGATTATTTTAGGGTCATTTTGGGATCATTTTAGGATCATTTTGGGGTCGTTTTGGGATCATTTTAGGATTATTTTTGGATTATTTTATGCTCATTTTGGGATCGTTTTGGGTAAGTAAAGTTAGCGCTTAATTGACAGCACGGAGCAAGCCCGCTCACCCAGGTAATTTTTCCTTAAATTAGCAACCACATTTTCGAATTTTGTTAAAACTTTCCGGTATGCATTTAAATAGAACAACTTTGACTTGGTAAGCCAAGTGGGTCCAAAACTTTTTTTTTTGTTTCAATTATGTTTATAACTTGGGGTAAACCTAAGCTCTCCACAAAAATTTGGCTCTGAGAAATTTTTGTTATACAAGATAAATACGTTTTTCGGCCTAGAAGTTTTTGATATTATGCATAGAGAAAAGGTGGCTCTAGCTCGAGAGGTACAGCCTTTACAAAAAAGAAAACTATTTTCATTGTCGATGGGGAACTTCGTTACAATTAAACAGTAAACAACTTTTATAAATTCTACTTCTAGTCCTCCCATAAAAACGTTGCCCACACTGGTCTAGCATGAATTATTCCGAGGTATATTAATCGCGTTTGTATTGGAGTTGTCATGCCTTCTTTATTTTTTTGGATTTAGTTAGTACCCAATGCCAATGAGGAAACATGTATACTTCCAGAAAATCCTTAAAAAGTTAATTTTAAAGCAGGAAATGTCAGAGTGTACAATTTCCACAAACTAACAGCCGACTTAGGCTAAACAAATCTTAAATGTATCACTTCAACACTAACAACCATTAGCGCCAGCCTTAAATTTAAGCAACAGTAACTCCTCCATCTCGACTTTCCCTTTCTTATTACAACGACAAATAAGCTTCTTACGTCGTACACCACTTTTGTATGTAAACTTTACTAGAGAAATGTCTGTGTTAATAAAAATACCTCCATCGCCCTCGACACCACAAACCAAACAACAACAACATGTACCGCTAGCAAGTGAAATAAAATGGGCTCAGTGTGCAGCATCCTTGCTAGAAAACAGTGACTCGTCACGCAAGTTTGATATTACATACTTCACTTTTTCATGTGTGAACACTCAATCTCTCTTCATATTAAATCAATTTTGCATATTTGTGCGGTGCACACATAGATAATGAAGTGAAAATAGCATGGCTGGTGTATAAATATTTAGCAATAATACCAAAAGTATTAACTTTTGTTTACAGTTTTTCTTTGACGCTGTGAGAATATCTGAGTATGTGTATACAGATAAACTTTTTTTGTTTTCAAAATTGTACGTATTTAAAGACCGAAGAGGTCTTTTGTATGCTTAAGTTTTGTTAATTAAATTTTTAAGAGCGTTCTTGAATTACGAATGTCAACTTAAAATCTGAAATGGGAAGAAAGCAATGGAATATTGTAAAACACTCGGCAAAAGGTACAAGTAGCAATATTAATATGTAGGTCAAAATTTGTATTTGTCATCATGTTGTTTAATGCGCTTAACAAAATTAAATAATACTAAAAGCTTTACACAAAAAGAGATACCCTTTTAACTTTTCAATATTTGAGAAGCTCTTCAAGGAAACAAAAAAAATAATAATTAACTGAAAGGAAACCAAATTATGCATTTAGGGGGGTTCTAATAAAAGTTCGCAGTTAAAAAAAAAAAATAAAAAAAAAGGCTGAAAAGTCGCAAATTGTTTAGGAATAGACAATGTCGTCTTAGATAGCACTTAATAAAAAAAATGCAAAATTTCTTTGTCACCAGAGACGCATGATTCCAGATAAAATTTTGTTTCTATTTTTATGTAGTCTGTTCAAATTAAACAAATGAAATAGCAATAATTCCCACAGTGCAAAATTTAGGTAGAGAGCTTACGTTTGCCGTCAGAGAGAAAACTTCAAAAGTGCCCATCGATTCGATGTGAGCTAACAAAAAGTTGTGTGTCTTTGTTTAACGACAAATTTGCTGCGGATTTTTGACAGCATTCATATAAAGGTTGTCTTTAAAAAAATTTTATCATCGTTTTTATTATTTTATTTTTAGTTTTGGTGTTTCCTAAGTTTAAAAGCTTATCCTTATTTATTCAGATCTAGCTACCAGCTGTAACCAAACGAGGCTTCAGACAGGGCGACTCCCTTTCGTGCGATTTCTTCAACCTGATGCTGGAGAAGATAATTCGAGCAGCAGAGCTAAACCGCAATGGTACAATCTATTACAAGAGCGTGCAATTGCTGGCGTATGCCGATGATATTGATATCATTGGCCTTAACAACCGCGCCGTAAGCGCTGCCTTCTCTGGACTGGATAAAGAAGCGAAAAAAGTGGGTCTTGCGGTCAACGAGGACAAGACGAAGTATTTGCTGTCATCAAAGAAAGAATCGGCGCACCTGCGCCTTGGCAGCCACGTCACTGTTGATAGTTACAAATTTGAAACTGTGAGGGACTTCGTCTATTTGGGAACCAGCATTAACAACGAAAATAATATCAGTCTAGAAATCCAACGGAGAATCACTCTTGCGAACAAGTGCTACTTTGGACTGAGTAGGCAATTGAGAAGTAAAGTCCTCTCTCGAAGAACAAAGATCACGCTCTATAAGTCTCTCATCATACCTGTCCTGATGTATGGCTCAGATTCATGGACAATGTCAAGAGAAGATGAGATGGCCCTTGGAGTATTTGAGAGAAAAGTTCTCCGGAAGATTTATGGTCCTTCCCGTGATGCCGACGGCGAGTATCGAAGGAGATTTAACGATGAGCTGTACGAGCTTTACGCAGATCTGACCATAGTCCAGCGAATTAAAGCCCAAAGGCTCCGCTGGCTGGGTCACGTCATGCGAATGGACAAAGAAGCTCCAGCCCAGAAGGTTTTCCAATCGTCACACGAATTCGGCAGCAGAGGAAGGGGGAGGCCTCGACTGAGATGGAAACAACAGGTGGAGGATGACTTGAACTCCCTTGGGGTTTCCAATTGGCGTCAGTTATCGCTAAAAAGGAATGACTGGCGTGCTTTGATAGGCGACGGCCAAAATCGCTTAGGCGGTTAAGCGCCAATAAATGATGATGATGAGCTACCAGCTGTTCGGTGTTGCTCAGACGTACTACGACTTTACGTATATATAAATTTTCAAATCGGCCAGCCCTCCAACTAACCTCATTTTGATTACTACAAACTGTATTGTCACCGTGCCCTCAAAAACTTGCTAAATTTGACATCCCTAGGTCGCCAGTTAAAAGACGATCGCAAAATTCCCAACTTCAAAATAGTTTTCGAAATATGTCGACCCGTGCACTACCTACCGGATTATCACTGATGATGAATTGCATTGTAACCAGGTTCTGACAAATGTTGTCATGTTTCAAGTCTCTAGATAACCGGTAAGCTACTCAAAAATCAATCGCAAGATTCCCCTTGTGTTTCAAAGATTTTCAATTATATCGACCAGCGCCCAGCCACCTATCGGAATTTTGATTTTTATACCCAGCTGTACTTGTACACAGGGTATTATAACTTTGTTAGGATAACGGTTGGTTGTACAGGTATAAAGGAATCGAGATAGATATAGACTTCCATATATCAATATGATCAGGATCGAAAAAAAATTTGATTGAGCCATGTCCGTCCGTCCGTCCGTCCGTCCGTCCGTCCGTCTGTCCGTTAACACGATAACTTGAGCAAATAATGAGATATCTTCACCAAATTTGGCATGCGTACTTATTTGGGTTCAGAATAGATTGCTATTGAAAATGGGTAAAATCGGACCATAACCCTTTTTCGATATCGAAAATTTCGAAAAACGTATAAAATGGGTTAATTCAATATTAGAAGCAGCTACAATGATAAAATTTGCAATATGTATTGATTTGGATGTTCTAAGGCCGATTTTATAAAAAATTTTTAAAAGGGGGCGTGGTACCGCCCACGTATATTTGAAGAAATTTTAAAATTTTGACTCTTAATAACTTCAGAACAGTTTATGCTAGTATAACGAAATTTCGTAGAGGACATACTATTGTTGTGGTAAATTCAGCTATAGAAAATAAACGAAATCGCTTCGCGACCACGCCTACTTTTTCATAAAAGTTATATTGGAAGGAGGTGGAAATATTGAAAAGTCCATATCTAATTAACTGATTTCGCTATAATAATATAATTTGGTACATACATCAACTTTCACATTCTTTACATAATTTTTTCAAAATTTTGGAAAGTGGGCGTGGCACCGCCCACTTATGAGTCAAGCAATTTTTAAATTCGACTGCTAACAACTTCAGCCATTTATATACAGGTGTTATCTACATTTTTTCTTTTGGCTATAACTTTTGAACGGAAGCAGCTAGAGCCTTGAATTTTAGCATTTTGGAAAGGTGATGCCTTCAGCTTTTTTTTAAGCTATAGATCATCAAAATCGCTTGAAAATTGTGGATTTGGCAGCCATTTATATACAGGTGTTTTCTACATTTTTTTCTTTTGGCTATAACTTTTGAACGGAAGCAGCTAGAGCATTGAATTTTAGCATTTTGGAAAGGTGATGCCTTCAGCTTTTTTTTAAGCTATAGACCATCAAAATCGCTTGAAAATTGTGGATTTGGCAGCCATTTATATACAGGTGTTTTCTACATTTTTTTCTTTTGGCTATAACTTTTGAACGGAAGCAGTTAGAGCATTGAATTTTAGCATTTTGGAAAGGTAATGCCATCAGCTTTTTTTTAAGCTATAGATCATCAAAATCGCTTGAAAATTGTGGATTTGGCAGCCATTTATATACAGGTGTTATCTACATTTTTTTCTTTTGGCTATAACTTTTGAACGGAAGCAGCTAGAGCATTGAATTTTAGCATTTTGCCCTCAAAAACTTGCTAAATTTGACATCCCTAGGTCGCCAGTTAAAAGACGATCGCAAAATTCCCAACTTCAAAATAGTTTTCGAAATATGTCGACCCGTGCACTACCTACCGGATTATCACTGATGATGAATTGCATTGTAACCAGGTTCTGACAAATGTTGTCATGTTTCAAGTCTCTAGATAACCGGTAAGCTACTCAAAAATCAATCGCAAGATTCCCCTTGTGTTTCAAAGATTTTCAATTATATCGACCAGCGCCCAGCCACCTATCGGAATTTTGATTTTTATACCCAGCTGTACTTGTACACAGGGTATTATAACTTTGTTAGGATAACGGTTGGTTGTACAGGTATAAAGGAATCGAGATAGATATAGACTTCCATATATCAATATGATCAGGATCGAAAAAAAATTTGATTGAGCCATGTCCGTCCGTCCGTCCGTCCGTCCGTCTGTCCGTTAACACGATAACTTGAGCAAATAATGAGATATCTTCACCAAATTTGGCATGCGTACTTATTTGGGTTCAGAATAGATTGCTATTGAAAATGGGTAAAATCGGACCATAACCACGCCCCTTTTTCGATATCGAAAATTTCGAAAAACGTATAAAATGGGTTAATTCAATATTAGAAGCAGCTACAATGATAAAATTTGCAATATGTATTGATTTGGATGTTCTAAGGCCGATTTTATAAAAAAATTTTAAAAGGGGGCGTGGTACCGCCCACGTATATTTGAAGAAATTTTAAAATTTTGACTCTTAATAACTTCAGAACAGTTTATGCTAGTATAACGAAATTTCGTAGAGGACATACTATTGTTGTGGTAAATTCAGCTATAGAAAATAAACGAAATTGCTTCGCGACCACGCCTACTTTTTCATAAAAGTTATATTGAAAGGAGGTGGAAATATTGAAAAGTCCATATCTAATTAACTGATTTCGCTATAATAATATAATTTGGTACATACATCAACTTTCACATTCTTTACATAATTTTTTCAAAATTTTGGAAAGTGGGCGTGGCACCGCCCAGGTGTTATCTACATTTTTTCTTTTGGCTATAACTTTTGAACGGAAGCAGCTAGAGCCTTGAATTTTAGCATTTTGGAAAGGTGATGCCTTCAGCTTTTTTTTAAGCTATAGATCATCAAAATCGCTTGAAAATTGTGGATTTGGCAGCCATTTATATACAGGTGTTTTCTACATTTTTTTCTTTTGGCTATAACTTTTGAACGGAAGCAGCTAGAGCATTGAATTTTAGCATTTTGGAAAGGTGATGCCTTCAGCTTTTTTTTAAGCTATAGACCATCAAAATCGCTTGAAAATTGTGGATTTGGCAGCCATTTATATACAGGTGTTTTCTACATTTTTTTCTTTTGGCTATAACTTTTGAACGGAAGCAGCTAGAGCATTGAATTTTAGCATTTTGGAAAGGTAATGCCATCAGCTTTTTTTTAAGCTATAGATCATCAAAATCGCTTGAAAATTGTGGATTTGGCAGCCATTTATATACAGGTGTTATCTACATTTTTTTCTTTTGGCTATAACTTTTGAACGGAAGCAGCTAGAGCATTGAATTTTAGCATTTTGGAAAGGTGATGCCTTCAGCTTTTTTTTTAAGCTATAGATCATCAAAATCGCTTGAAAATTGTGGATTTGGCAGCCATTTATATACAGGTGTTATCTACATTTTTTTCTTTTGGCTATAACTTTTGAACGGAAGCAGCTAGAGCCTTGAATTTTAGCATTTTGGAAAGGTGATGCCTTCAGCTTTTTTTTAAGCTATAGATCATCAAAATCGCTTGAAAATTGTGGATTTGGCAGCCATTTATATACAGGTGTTTTCTACATTTTTTTCTTTTGGCTATAACTTTTGAACGGAAGCAGCTAGAGCATTGAATTTTAGCATTTTGGAAAGGTGATGCCTTCAGCTTTTTTTTAAGCTATAGATCATCAAAATCGCTTGAAAATTGTGGATTTGGCAGCCATTTATTTACAGGTGTTTTCTACATTTTTTTCTTTTGGCTATAACTTTTGAACGGAAGCAGCTAGAGCATTGAATTTTAGCATTTTGGAAAGGTGATGCCTTCAGCTTTTTTTTAAGCTATAGATCATCAAAATCGCTTGAAAATTGTGGAATT
Source organism: Campiglossa producta (assembly GCA_964058755.1). Classification (NCBI taxonomy): domain Eukaryota; kingdom Metazoa; phylum Arthropoda; class Insecta; order Diptera; family Tephritidae; genus Campiglossa; species Campiglossa producta. The sequence continues at coordinate 15,638,977 of CAXKVI010000002.1, read as the reverse complement.
GGCAGCCATTTATATACAGGTGTTTTCTAAATTTTTTTCTTTTGGCTATAACTTTTGAACGGAAGCAGCTAGAGCATTGAATTTTAGCATTTTGGAAAGGTGATGCCTTCAGCTTTTTTTTAAGCTATAGATCATCAAAATCGCTTGAAAATTGTGGATTTGGCAGCCATTTATATACAGGTGTTATCTACATTTTTTTCTTTTGGCTATAACTTTTGAACGGAAGCAGCTAGAGCCTTGAATTTTAGCATTTTGGAAAGGTGATGCCTTCAGCTTTTTTTTAAGCTATAGATCATCAAAATCGCTTGAAAATTGTGGATTTGGCAGCCATTTATATACAGGTGTTATCTACATTTTTTTCTTTTGGCTATAACTTTTGAACGGAAGCAGCTAGAGCCTTGAATTTTAGCATTTTGGAAAGGTGATGCCTTCAGCTTTTTTTTAAGCTATAGATCATCAAAATCGCTTGAAAATTGTGGATTTGGCAGCCATTTATATACAGGTGTTTTCTACATTTTTTTCTTTTGGCTATAACTTTTGAACGGAAGCAGCTAGAGCATTGAATTTTAGCATTTTGGAAAGTTGATGCCTTCAGCTTTTTTTTAAGCTATAGATCATCAAAATCGCTTGAAAATTGTGGATTTGGCAGCCATTTATTTACAGGTGTTTTCTACATTTTTTTCTTTTGGCTATAACTTTTGAACGGAAGCAGCTAGAGCATTGAATTTTAGCATTTTGGAAAGGTGATGCCTTCAGCTTTTTTTTAAGCTATAGATCATCAAAATCGCTTGAATATTGTGGATTTGGCAGCCATTTATATACAGGTGTTATCTACATTTTTTTCTTTTGGCTATAACTTTTGAACGGAAGCAGCTAGAGCATTGAATTTTAGCATTTTGGAAAGGCTATGCCTTCAGCTTTTGTTTAAGCTATAGATCATCAAAATCGCTTGAAAATTGTGGAATTGGCAGCCATTTATATACAGGTATTTTCTAATTTTTTTTCTTTTGGCTATAACTTTTGAACGGAAGCAGCTAGAGCATTGAATTTTAGCATTTTGGAAAGGTGATGCCTTCAGCTTTTTTTTAAGCTATAGATCATCAAAATCGCTTGAAAATTGTGGATTTGGCAGCCATTTATATACAGGTGTTTTCTACATTTTTTTCTTTTGGCTATAACTTTTGAACGGAAGCAGCTAGAGCATTGAATTTTAGCATTTTGGAAAGGTGATGCCTTCAGCTTTTTTTTAAGCTATAGATCATCAAAATCGCTTGAAAATTGTGGATTTGGCAGCCATTTATATACAGGTGTTTTCTACATTTTTTTCTTTTGGCTATAACTTTTGAACGGAAGCAGCTAGAGCATTGAATTTTAGCATTTTGGAAAGTTGATGCCTTCAGCTTTTTTTTAAGCTATAGATCATCAAAATCGCTTGAAAATTGTGGATTTGGCAGCCATTTATATACAGGTGTTATCTAAATTTTTTTTCTTTTGGCTATAACTTTTGAACGGAAGCAGCTAGAGCATTGAATTTTAGCATTTTGGAAAGGTGATGCCTTCAGCTTTTTTTTAAGCTATAGATCATCAAAATCGCTTGAAAATTGTGGATTTGGCAGCCATTTATATACAGGTGTTATCTACATTTTTTTCTTTTGGCTATAACTTTTGAACGGCAGCAGCTAGAGCCTTGAATTTTAGCATTTTGGAAAGGTGATGCCTTCAGCTTTTTTTTAAGCTATAGATCATCAAAATCGCTTGAAAATTGTGGATTTGGCAGCCATTTATATACAGGTGTTATCTAAATTTTTTTCTTTTGGCTATAACTTTTGAACGGAAGCAGCTAGAGCATTGAATTTTAGCATTTTGGAAAGGTGATGCCTTCAGCTTTTTTTTAAGCTATAGATCATCAAAATCGCTTGAAAATTGTGGATTTGGCAGCCATTTATATACAGGTGTTTTCTACATTTTTTTTCTTTTGGCTATAACTTTTGAACGGAAGCAGCTAGAGCCTTGAATTTTAGCATTTTGGAAAGGTGATGCCTTCAGCTTTTTTTTAAGCTATAGATCATCAAAATCGCTTGAAAATTGTGGATTTGGCAGCCATTTATATACAGGTGTTATCTACATTTTTTTCTTTTGGCTATAACTTTTGAACGGAAGCAGCTAGAGCCTTGAATTTTAGCTTTTTGGAAAGGTGATGCCTTCAGCTTTTTTTTTAAGCTATAGATCATCAAAATCGCTTGAAAATTGTGGATTTGGCAGCCATTTATATACAGGTGTTTTCTACATTTTTTTCTTTTGGCTATAACTTTTGAACGGAAGCAGCTAGAGCATTGAATTTTAGCATTTTGGAAAGGTGATGCCTTCAGCTTTTTTTTAAGCTATAGACCATCAAAATCGCTTGAAAATTGTGGATTTGGCAGCCATTTATATACAGGTGTTATCTACATTTTTTTCTTTTGGCTATAACTTTTGAACGGAAGCAGCTAGAGCCTTGAATTTTAGCATTTTGGAAAGGTGATGCCTTCAGCTTTTTTTTAAGCTATAGATCATCAAAATCGCTTGAAAATTGTGGATTTGGCAGCCATTTATATACAGGTGTTATCTAAATTTTTTTTCTTTTGGCTATAACTTTTGAACGGAAGCAGCTAGAGCATTGAATTTTAGCATTTTGGAAAGGTGATGCCTTCAGCTTTTTTTTAAGCTATAGATCATCAAAATCGCTTGAAAATTGTGGATTTGGCAGCCATTTATATACAGGTGTTATCTACATTTTTTTCTTTTGGCTATAACTTTTGAACGGCAGCAGCTAGAGCCTTGAATTTTAGCATTTTGGAAAGGTGATGCCTTCAGCTTTTTTTTAAGCTATAGATCATCAAAATCGCTTGAAAATTGTGGATTTGGCAGCCATTTATATACAGGTGTTATCTAAATTTTTTTCTTTTGGCTATAACTTTTGAACGGAAGCAGCTAGAGCATTGAATTTTAGCATTTTGGAAAGGTGATGCCTTCAGCTTTTTTTTAAGCTATAGATCATCAAAATCGCTTGAAAATTGTGGATTTGGCAGCCATTTATATACAGGTGTTTTCTACATTTTTTTTCTTTTGGCTATAACTTTTGAACGGAAGCAGCTAGAGCCTTGAATTTTAGCATTTTGGAAAGGTGATGCCTTCAGCTTTTTTTTAAGCTATAGATCATCAAAATCGCTTGAAAATTGTGGATTTGGCAGCCATTTATATACAGGTGTTATCTACATTTTTTTCTTTTGGCTATAACTTTTGAACGGAAGCAGCTAGAGCCTTGAATTTTAGCTTTTTGGAAAGGTGATGCCTTCAGCTTTTTTTTTAAGCTATAGATCATCAAAATCGCTTGAAAATTGTGGATTTGGCAGCCATTTATATACAGGTGTTTTCTACATTTTTTTCTTTTGGCTATAACTTTTGAACGGAAGCAGCTAGAGCATTGAATTTTAGCATTTTGGAAAGGTGATGCCTTCAGCTTTTTTTTAAGCTATAGACCATCAAAATCGCTTGAAAATTGTGGATTTGGCAGCCATTTATATACAGGTGTTATCTACATTTTTTTCTTTTGGCTATAACTTTTGAACGGAAGCAGCTAGAGCCTTGAATTTTAGCATTTTGGAAAGGTGATGCCTTCAGCTTTTTTTTAAGCTATAGATCATCAAAATCGCTTGAAAATTGTGGATTTGGCAGCCATTTATATACAGGTGTTATCTAAATTTTTTTTCTTTTGGCTATAACTTTTGAACGGAAGCAGCTAGAGCATTGAATTTTAGCATTTTGGAAAGGTGATGCCTTCAGCTTTTTTTTAAGCTATAGATCATCAAAATCGCTTGAAAATTGTGGATTTGGCAGCCATTTATATACAGGTGTTATCTACATTTTTTTCTTTTGGCTATAACTTTTGAACGGCAGCAGCTAGAGCCTTGAATTTTAGCATTTTGGAAAGGTGATGCCTTCAGCTTTTTTTTAAGCTATAGATCATCAAAATCGCTTGAAAATTGTGGATTTGGCAGCCATTTATATACAGGTGTTATCTAAATTTTTTTCTTTTGGCTATAACTTTTGAACGGAAGCAGCTAGAGCATTGAATTTTAGCATTTTGGAAAGGTGATGCCTTCAGCTTTTTTTTAAGCTATAGATCATCAAAATCGCTTGAAAATTGTGGATTTGGCAGCCATTTATATACAGGTGTTTTCTACATTTTTTTCTTTTGGCTATAACTTTTGAACGGAAGCAGCTAGAGCCTTGAATTTTAGCATTTTGGAAAGGTGATGCCTTCAGCTTTTTTTTAAGCTATAGATCATCAAAATCGCTTGAAAATTGTGGATTTGGCAGCCATTTATATACAGGTGTTATCTACATTTTTTTCTTTTGGCTATAACTTTTGAACGGAAGCAGCTAGAGCCTTGAATTTTAGCTTTTTGGAAAGGTGATGCCTTCAGCTTTTTTTTTAAGCTATAGATCATCAAAATCGCTTGAAAATTGTGGATTTGGCAGCCATTTATATACAGGTGTTTTCTACATTTTTTTCTTTTGGCTATAACTTTTGAACGGAAGCAGCTAGAGCATTGAATTTTAGCATTTTGGAAAGGTGATGCCTTCAGCTTTTTTTTAAGCTATAGATCATCAAAATCGCTTGAAAATTGTGGATTTGGCAGCCATTTATATACAGGTGTTATCTACATTTTTTTCTTTTGGCTATAACTTTTGAACGGAAGCAGCTAGAGCCTTGAATTTTAGCTTTTTGGAAAGGTGATGCCTTCAGCTTTTTTTTAAGCTATAGATCATCAAAATCGCTTGAAAATTGTGGATTTGGCAGCCATTTATATACAGGTGTTTTCTACATTTTTTTCTTTTGGCTATAACTTTTGAACGGAAGCAGCTAGAGCCTTGAATTTTAGCATTTTGGAAAGGTGATGCCTTCAGCTTTTTTTTAAGCTATAGATCATCAAAATCGCTTGAAAATTGTGGATTTGGCAGCCATTTATATACAGGTGTTATCTACATTTTTTTCTTTTGGCTATAACTTTTGAACGGAAGCAGCTAGAGCCTTGAATTTTAGCTTTTTGGAAAGGTGATGCCTTCAGCTTTTTTTTTAAGCTATAGATCATCAAAATCGCTTGAAAATTGTGGATTTGGCAGCCATTTATATACAGGTGTTTTCTACATTTTTTTCTTTTGGCTATAACTTTTGAACGGAAGCAGCTAGAGCATTGAATTTTAGCATTTTGGAAAGGTGATGCCTTCAGCTTTTTTTTAAGCTATAGACCATCAAAATCGCTTGAAAATTGTGGATTTGGCAGCCATTTATATACAGGTGTTATCTACATTTTTTTCTTTTGGCTATAACTTTTGAACGGAAGCAGCTAGAGCCTTGAATTTTAGCATTTTGGAAAGGTGATGCCTTCAGCTTTTTTTTAAGCTATAGACCATCAAAATCGCTTGAAAATTGTGGATTTGGCAGCCATTTATATACAGGTGTTATCTAAATTTTTTTTCTTTTGGCTATAACTTTTGAACGGAAGCAGCTAGAGCATTGAATTTTAGCATTTTGGAAAGGTGATGCCTTCAGCTTTTTTTTAAGCTATAGATCATCAAAATCGCTTGAAAATTGTGGATTTGGCAGCCATTTATATACAGGTGTTATCTACATTTTTTTCTTTTGGCTATAACTTTTGAACGGCAGCAGCTAGAGCCTTGAATTTTAGCATTTTGGAAAGGTGATGCCTTCAGCTTTTTTTTAAGCTATAGATCATCAAAATCGCTTGAAAATTGTGGATTTGGCAGCCATTTATATACAGGTGTTTTCTACATTTTTTTTCTTTTGGCTATAACTTTTGAACGGAAGCAGCTAGAGCCTTGAATTTTAGCATTTTGGAAAGGTGATGCCTTCAGCTTTTTTTTAAGCTATAGATCATCAAAATCGCTTGAAAATTGTGGATTTGGCAGCCATTTATATACAGGTGTTATCTACATTTTTTTCTTTTGGCTATAACTTTTGAACGGAAGCAGCTAGAGCCTTGAATTTTAGCTTTTTGGAAAGGTGATGCCTTCAGCTTTTTTTTTAAGCTATAGATCATCAAAATCGCTTGAAAATTGTGGATTTGGCAGCCATTTATATACAGGTGTTTTCTACATTTTTTTCTTTTGGCTATAACTTTTGAACGGAAGCAGCTAGAGCATTGAATTTTAGCATTTTGGAAAGGTGATGCCTTCAGCTTTTTTTTAAGCTATAGACCATCAAAATCGCTTGAAAATTGTGGATTTGGCAGCCATTTATATACAGGTGTTATCTACATTTTTTTCTTTTGGCTATAACTTTTGAACGGAAGCAGCTAGAGCCTTGAATTTTAGCATTTTGGAAAGGTGATGCCTTCAGCTTTTTTTTAAGCTATAGATCATCAAAATCGCTTGAAAATTGTGGATTTGGCAGCCATTTATATACAGGTGTTATCTAAATTTTTTTTCTTTTGGCTATAACTTTTGAACGGAAGCAGCTAGAGCATTGAATTTTAGCATTTTGGAAAGGTGATGCCTTCAGCTTTTTTTTAAGCTATAGATCATCAAAATCGCTTGAAAATTGTGGATTTGGCAGCCATTTATATACAGGTGTTTTCTACATTTTTTTCTTTTGGCTATAACTTTTGAACGGAAGCAGCTAGAGCCTTGAATTTTAGCATTTTGGAAAGGTGATGCCTTCAGCTTTTTTTTAAGCTATAGACCATCAAAATCGCTTGAAAATTGTGGATTTGGCAGCCATTTATATACAGGTCTTATCTACATTTTTTTTCTTTTGGCTATAACTTTTGAACGGAAGCAGCTAGAGCATTGAATTTTAGCATTTTGGAAAGGTGATGCCTTCAGCTTTTTTTTAAGCTATAGATCATCAAAATCGCTTGAAAATTGTGGATTTGGCAGCCATTTATATACAGGTGTTATCTACATTTTTTTCTTTTGGCTATAACTTTTGAACGGCAGCAGCTAGAGCCTTGAATTTTAGCATTTTGGAAAGGTGATGCCTTCAGCTTTTTTTTAAGCTATAGATCATCAAAATCGCTTGAAAATTGTGGATTTGGCAGCCATTTATATACAGGTGTTATCTAAATTTTTTTCTTTTGGCTATAACTTTTGAACGGAAGCAGCTAGAGCATTGAATTTTAGCATTTTGGAAAGGTGATGCCTTCAGCTTTTTTTTAAGCTATAGATCATCAAAATCGCTTGAAAATTGTGGATTTGGCAGCCATTTATATACAGGTGTTATCTAAATTTTTTTCTTTTGGCTATAACTTTTGAACGGAAGCAGCTAGAGCATTGAATTTTAGCATTTTGGAAAGGTGATGCCTTCAGCTTTTTTTTAAGCTATAGATCATCAAAATCGCTTGAAAATTGTGGATTTGGCAGCCATTTATATACAGGTCTTATCTACATTTTTTTCTTTTGGCTTTAACTTTTGAACGGCAGCAGCTAGAGCCTTGAATTTTAGCATTTTGGAAAGGTGATGCCTTCAGCTTTTTTTTAAGCTATAGATCATCAAAATCGCTTGAAAATTGTGGATTTGGCAGCCATTTATATACAGGTGTTATCTACATTTTTTCTTTTGGCTATAACTTTTGAACGGAAGCAGCTAGAGCCTTGAATTTTAGCATTTTGGAAAGGTGATGCCTTCAGCTTTTTTTTAAGCTATAGATCATCAAAATCGCTTGAAAATTGTGGATTTGGCAGCCATTTATATACAGGTGTTTTCTACATTTTTTTCTTTTGGCTATAACTTTTGAACGGAAGCAGCTAGAGCATTGAATTTTAGCATTTTGGAAAGGTGATGCCTTCAGCTTTTTTTTAAGCTATAGACCATCAAAATCGCTTGAAAATTGTGGATTTGGCAGCCATTTATATACAGGTGTTATCTACATTTTTTTCTTTTGGCTATAACTTTTGAACGGAAGCAGCTAGAGCCTTGAATTTTAGCATTTTGGAAAGGTGATGCCTTCAGCTTTTTTTTAAGCTATAGATCATCAAAATCGCTTGAAAATTGTGGATTTGGCAGCCATTTATATACAGGTGTTTTCTACATTTTTTTCTTTTGGCTATAACTTTTGAACGGAAGCAGCTAGAGCATTGAATTTTAGCATTTTGGAAAGGTGATGCCTTCAGCTTTTTTTTAAGCTATAGATCATCAAAATCGCTTGAAAATTGTGGATTTGGCAGCCATTTATATACAGGTGTTATCTACATTTTTTTCTTTTGGCTATAACTTTTGAACGGCAGCAGCTAGAGCCTTGAATTTTAGCATTTTGGAAAGGTGATGCCTTCAGCTTTTTTTTAAGCTATAGATCATCAAAATCGCTTGAAAATTGTGGATTTGGCAGCCATTTATATACAGGTGTTATCTAAATTTTTTTCTTTTGGCTATAACTTTTGAACGGAAGCAGCTAGAGCATTGAATTTTAGCATTTTGGAAAGGTGATGCCTTCAGCTTTTTTTTAAGCTATAGATCATCAAAATCGCTTGAAAATTGTGGATTTGGCAGCCATTTATATACAGGTGTTATCTAAATTTTTTTCTTTTGGCTATAACTTTTGAACGGAAGCAGCTAGAGCATTGAATTTTAGCATTTTGGAAAGGTGATGCCTTCAGCTTTTTTTTAAGCTATAGATCATCAAAATCGCTTGAAAATTGTGGATTTGGCAGCCATTTATATACAGGTCTTATCTACATTTTTTTCTTTTGGCTTTAACTTTTGAACGGCAGCAGCTAGAGCCTTGAATTTTAGCATTTTGGAAAGGTGATGCCTTCAGCTTTTTTTTAAGCTATAGATCATCAAAATCGCTTGAAAATTGTGGATTTGGCAGCCATTTATATACAGGTGTTATCTACATTTTTTCTTTTGGCTATAACTTTTGAACGGAAGCAGCTAGAGCCTTGAATTTTAGCATTTTGGAAAGGTGATGCCTTCAGCTTTTTTTTAAGCTATAGATCATCAAAATCGCTTGAAAATTGTGGATTTGGCAGCCATTTATATACAGGTGTTTTCTACATTTTTTTCTTTTGGCTATAACTTTTGAACGGAAGCAGCTAGAGCATTGAATTTTAGCATTTTGGAAAGGTGATGCCTTCAGCTTTTTTTTAAGCTATAGACCATCAAAATCGCTTGAAAATTGTGGATTTGGCAGCCATTTATATACAGGTGTTATCTACATTTTTTTCTTTTGGCTATAACTTTTGAACGGAAGCAGCTAGAGCCTTGAATTTTAGCATTTTGGAAAGGTGATGCCTTCAGCTTTTTTTTAAGCTATAGATCATCAAAATCGCTTGAAAATTGTGGATTTGGCAGCCATTTATATACAGGTGTTTTCTACATTTTTTTCTTTTGGCTATAACTTTTGAACGGAAGCAGCTAGAGCATTGAATTTTAGCATTTTGGAAAGGTAATGCCATCAGCTTTTTTTTAAGCTATAGATCATCAAAATCGCTTGAAAATTGTGGATTTGGCAGCCATTTATATACAGGTGTTTTCTACATTTTTTTCTTTTGGCTATAACTTTTGAACGGAAGCAGCTAGAGCATTGAATTTTATCATTTTGGAAAGGTGATGCCTTCAGCTTTTTTTTAAGCTATAGATCATCAAAATCGCTTGAAAATTGTGGATTTGGCAGCCATTTATATACAGGTGTTTTCTACATTTTTTTCTTTTGGCTATAACTTTTGAACGGAAGCAGCTAGAGCATTGAATTTTAGCATTTTGGAAAGGTAATGCCATCAGCTTTTTTTTAAGCTATAGATCATCAAAATCGCTTGAAAATTGTGGATTTGGCAGCCATTTATATACAGGTGTTTTCTACATTTTTTTCTTTTGGCTATAACTTTTGAACGGAAGCAGCTAGAGCATTGAATTTTATCATTTTGGAAAGGTGATGCCTTCAGCTTTTTTTTAAGCTATAGATCATCAAAATCGCTTGAAAATTGTGGATTTGGCAGCCATTTATATACAGGTGTTTTCTACATTTTTTTCTTTTGGCTATAACTTTTGAACGGAAGCAGCTAGAGCATTGAATTTTAGCATTTTGGAAAGGTGATGCCTTCAGCTTTTTTTTAAGCTATAGATCATCAAAATCGCTTAAAAATTGTGGATTTGGCAGCCATTTATATACAGGTGTTTTCTACATTTTTTTCTTTTGGCTATAACTTTTGAACGGAAGCAGCTAGAGCATTGAATTTTAGCATTTTGGAAAGGTGATGCCTTCAGCTTTTTTTTAAGCTATAGATCATCAAAATTGCTTGAAAATTGTGGATTTGGCAGCCATTTATATACAGGTGTTATCTACATTTTTTTCTTTTGGCTATAACTTTTGAACGGAAGCAGCTAGAGCATTGAATTTTAGCATTTTGGAAAGGTAATGCCATCAGTTTATTTTTAAGCTATAGATCATCAAAATCGCTTGAAAATTGTGGATTTGGCAGCCATTTATATACAGGTGTTTTCTACATTTTTTTCTTTTGGCTATAACTTTTGAACGGAAGCAGCTAGAGCATTGAATTTTAGCATTTTGGAAAGGTGATGCCTTCAGCTTTTTTTTAAGCTATAGATCATCAAAATCGCTTGAAAATTGTGGATTTGGCAGCCATTTATATACAGGTGTTTTCTACATTTTTTTCTTTTGGCTATAACTTTTGAACGGAAGCAGCTAGAGCATTGAATTTTAGCATTTTGGAAAGGTGATGCCTTCAGCTTTTTTTTAAGCTATAGATCATCAAAATCGCTTGAAAATTGTGGATTTGGCAGCCATTTATATACAGGTGTTATCTACATTTTTTTCTTTTGGCTATAACTTTTGAACGGAAGCAGCTAGAGCATTGAATTTTAGCATTTTGGAAAGGTGATGCCTTCAGCTTTTTTTTAAGCTATAGATCATCAAAATCGCTTGAAAATTGTGGATTTGGCAGCCATTTATATACAGGTGTTTTCTACATTTTTTCTTTTGGCTATAACTTTTGAACGGAAGCAGCTAGAGCATTGAATTTTAGCATTTTGGAAAGGTGATGCCTTCAGCTTTTTTTTAAGCTATAGATCATCAAAATCGCTTGAAAATTGTGGATTTGGCAGCCATTTATATACAGGTGTTTTCTACATTTTTTTCTTTTGGCTATAACTTTTGAACGGAAGCAGCTAGAGCATTGAATTTTAGCATTTTGGAAAGGTGATGCCTTCAGCTTTTTTTTAAGCTATAGATCATCAAAATCGCTTGAAAATTGTGGATTTGGCAGCCATTTATATACAGGTGTTATCTACATTTTTTTCTTTTGGCTATAACTTTTGAACGGCAGCAGCTAGAGCCTTGAATTTTAGCATTTTGGAAAGGTGATGCCTTCAGCTTTTTTTTAAGCTATAGATCATCAAAATCGCTTGAAAATTGTGGATTTGGCAGCCATTTATATACAGGTGTTTTCTACATTTTTTTCTTTTGGCTATAACTTTTGAACGGAAGCAGCTAGAGCATTGAATTTTAGCATTTTGGAAAGGTGATGCCTTCAGCTTTTTTTTAAGCTATAGATCATCAAAATCGCTTGAAAATTGTGGATTTGGCAGCCATTTATTTACAGGTGTTTTCTACATTTTTTCTTTTGGCTATAACTTTTGAACGGAAGCAGCTAGAGCATTGAATTTTAGCATTTTGGAAAGGTGATGCCTTCAGCTTTTTTTTAAGCTATAGATCATCAAAATCGCTTGAAAATTGTGGATTTGGCAGCCATTTATATACAGGTGTTTTCTAAATTTTTTTCTTTTGGCTATAACTTTTGAACGGAAGCAGCTAGAGCATTGAATTTTAGCATTTTGGAAAGGTGATGCCTTCAGCTTTTTTTTAAGCTATAGATCATCAAAATCGCTTGAAAATTGTGGATTTGGCAGCCATTTATATACAGGTGTTATCTACATTTTTTTCTTTTGGCTATAACTTTTGAACGAAAGCAGCTAGAGCATTGAATTTTAGCATTTTGGAAAGGTGATGCCTTCAGCTTTTTTTTAAGCTATAGATCATCAAAATCGCTTGAAAATTGTGGATTTGGCAGCCATTTATATACAGGTGTTGTCTACATTTTTTTCTTTTGGCTATAACTTTTGAACGGAAGCAGCTAGAGCCTTGAATTTTAGCATTTTGGAAAGGTGATGCCTTCAGCTTTTTTTTAAGCTATAGATCATCAAAATCGCTTGAAAATTGTGGATTTGGCAGCCATTTATATACAGGTGTTTTCTAAATTTTTTTCTTTTGGCTATAACTTTTGAACGGAAGCAGCTAGAGCATTGAATTTTAGCATTTTGGAAAGGTGATGCCTTCAGCTTTTTTTTAAGCTATAGATCATCAAAATCGCTTGAAAATTGTGGATTTGGCAGCCATTTATATACAGGTGTTTTCTAAATTTTTTTCTTTTGGCTATAACTTTTGAACGGAAGCAGCTAGAGCATTGAATTTTAGCATTTTGGAAAGGTGATGCCTTCAGCTTTTTTTTAAGCTATAGATCATCAAAATCGCTTGAAAATTGTGGATTTGGCAGCCATTTATATACAGGTGTTTTCTAAATTTTTTTCTTTTGGCTATAACTTTTGAACGGAAGCAGCTAGAGCATTGAATTTTAGCATTTTGGAAAGGTGATGCCTTCAGCTTTTTTTTAAGCTATAGATCATCAAAATCGCTTGAAAATTGTGGATTTGGCAGCCATTTATTTACAGGTGTTTTCTACATTTTTTTCTTTTGGCTATAACTTTTGAACGGAAGCAGCTAGAGCATTGAATTTTAGCATTTTGGAAAGGTAATGCCATCAGCTTTTTTTTAAGCTATAGATCATCAAAATCGCTTGAAAATTGTGGATTTGGCAGCCATTTATTTACAGGTGTTTTCTACATTTTTTTCTTTTGGCTATAACTTTTGAACGGAAGCAGCTAGAGCATTGAATTTTAGCATTTTGGAAAGGTAATGCCATCAGCTTTTTTTTAAGCTATAGATCATCAAAATCGCTTGAAAATTGTGGATTTGGCAGCCATTTATATACAGGTGTTTTCTACATTTTTTTCTTTTGGCTATAACTTTTGAACGGAAGCAGCTAGAGCATTGAATTTTAGCATTTTGGAAAGGTGATGCCTTCAGCTTTTTTTTAAGCTATAGATCATCAAAATCGCTTGAAAATTGTGGATTTGGCAGCCATTTATATACAGGTGTTATCTACATTTTTTTCTTTTGGCTATAACTTTTGAACGGAAGCAGCTAGAGCCTTGAATTTTAGCATTTTGGAAAGGTGATGCCTTCAGCTTTTTTTTAAGCTATAGATCATCAAAATCGCTTGAAAATTGTGGATTTGGCAGCCATTTATTTACAGGTGTTTTCTACATTTTTTTCTTTTGGCTATAACTTTTGAACGGAAGCAGCTAGAGCCTTGAATTTTAGCATTTTGGAAAGGTAATGCCATCAGCTTTTTTTTAAGCTATAGATCATCAAAATCGCTTGAAAATTGTGGATTTGGCAGCCATTTATATACAGGTGTTTTCTACATTTTTTTCTTTTGGCTATAACTTTTGAACGGAAGCAGCTAGAGCATTGAATTTTAGCATTTTGGAAAGGTGATGCCTTCAGCTTTTTTTTAAGCTATAGATCATCAAAATCGCTTGAAAATTGTGGATTTGGCAGCCATTTATATACAGGTGTTTTCTACATTTTTTCTTCTGGCTATAACTTTTGAACGGAAGCAGCTAGAGCATTGAATTTTAGCATTTTGGAAAGGTAATGCCATCAGCTTTTTTTTAAGCTATAGATCATCAAAATCGCTTGAAAATTGTGGATTTGGCAGCCATTTATATACAGGTGTTATCTACATTTTTTTCTTTTGGCTATAACTTTTGAACGGAAGCAGCTAGAGCATTGAATTTTAGCATTTTGGAAAGGTAATGCCATCAGCTTTTTTTTAAGCTATAGATCATCAAAATCGCTTGAAAATTGTGGATTTGGCAGCCATTTATTTACAGGTGTTTTCTACATTTTTTTCTTTTGGCTATAACTTTTGAACGGAAGCAGCTAGAGCATTGAATTTTAGCATTTTGGAAAGGTAATGCCATCAGCTTTTTTTTAAGCTATAGATCATCAAAATCGCTTGAAAATTGTGGATTTGGCAGCCATTTATTTACAGGTGTTTTCTACATTTTTTTCTTTTGGCTATAACTTTTGAACGGAAGCAGCTAGAGCATTGAATTTTAGCATTTTGGAAAGGTGATGCCTTCAGCTTTTTTTTAAGCTATAGATCATCAAAATCGCTTGAAAATTGTGGATTTGGCAGCCATTTATATACAGGTGTTTTCTACATTTTTTCTTCTGGCTATAACTTTTGAACGGAAGCAGCTAGAGCATTGAATTTTAGCATTTTGGAAAGGTAATGCCATCAGCTTTTTTTTAAGCTATAGATCATCAAAATCGCTTGAAAATTGTGGATTTGGCAGCCATTTATTTACAGGTGTTTTCTACATTTTTTTCTTTTGGCTATAACTTTTGAACGGAAGCAGCTAGAGCATTGAATTTTAGCATTTTGGAAAGGTAATGCCATCAGCTTTTTTTTAAGCTATAGATCATCAAAATCGCTTGAAAATTGTGGATTTGGCAGCCATTTATATACAGGTGTTTTCTACATTTTTTCTTCTGGCTATAACTTTTGAACGGAAGCAGCTAGAGCATTGAATTTTAGCATTTTGGAAAGGTAATGCCATCAGCTTTTTTTTAAGCTATAGATCATCAAAATCGCTTGAAAATTGTGGATTTGGCAGCCATTTATATACAGGTGTTTTCTACATTTTTTTCTTTTGGCTATAACTTTTGAACGGAAGCAGCTAGAGCATTGAATTTTAGCATTTTGGAAAGGTGATGCCTTCAGCTTTTTTTTAAGCTATAGATCATCAAAATCGCTTGAAAATTGTGGATTTGGCAGCCATTTATATACAGGTGTTTTCTACATTTTTTCTTCTGGCTATAACTTTTGAACGGAAGCAGCTAGAGCATTGAATTTTAGCATTTTGGAAAGGTAATGCCATCAGCTTTTTTTTAAGCTATAGATCATCAAAATCGCTTGAAAATTGTGGATTTGGCAGCCATTTATATACAGGTGTTATCTACATTTTTTTCTTTTGGCTATAACTTTTGAACGGAAGCAGCTAGAGCATTGAATTTTAGCATTTTGGAAAGGTGATGCCTTCAGCTTTTTTTTAAGCTATAGATCATCAAAATCGCTTGAAAATTGTGGATTTGGCAGCCATTTATTTACAGGTGTTTTCTACATTTTTTCTTTTGGCTATAACTTTTGAACGGAAGCAGCTAGAGCATTGAATTTTAGCATTTTGGAAAGGTGATGCCTTCAGCTTTTTTTTAAGCTATAGATCATCAAAATCGCTTGAAAATTGTGGATTTGGCAGCCATTTATATACAGGTGTTATCTACATTTTTTTCTTTTGGCTATAACTTTTGAACGGAAGCAGCTAGAGCATTGAATTTTAGCATTTTGGAAAGGTGATGCCTTCAGCTTTTTTTTAAGCTATAGATCATCAAAATCGCTTGAAAATTGTGGATTTGGCAGCCATTTATATACAGGTGTTTTCTACATTTTTTCTTCTGGCTATAACTTTTGAACGGAAGCAGCTAGAGCATTGAATTTTAGCATTTTGGAAAGGTAATGCCATCAGCTTTTTTTTAAGCTATAGATCATCAAAATCGCTTGAAAATTGTGGATTTGGCAGCCATTTATTTACAGGTGTTTTCTACATTTTTTTCTTTTGGCTATAACTTTTGAACGGAAGCAGCTAGAGCATTGAATTTTAGCATTTTGGAAAGGTAATGCCATCAGCTTTTTTTTAAGCTATAGATCATCAAAATCGCTTGAAAATTGTGGATTTGGCAGCCATTTATATACAGGTGTTTTCTACATTTTTTTCTTTTGGCTATAACTTTTGAACGGAAGCAGCTAGAGCATTGAATTTTAGCATTTTGGAAAGGTGATGCCTTCAGCTTTTTTTTAAGCTATAGATCATCAAAATCGCTTGAAAATTGTGGATTTGGCAGCCATTTATATACAGGTGTTATCTACATTTTTTTCTTTTGGCTATAACTTTTGAACGGAAGCAGCTAGAGCCTTGAATTTTAGCATTTTGGAAAGGTGATGCCTTCAGCTTTTTTTTAAGCTATAGATCATCAAAATCGCTTGAAAATTGTGGATTTGGCAGCCATTTATTTACAGGTGTTTTCTACATTTTTTTCTTTTGGCTATAACTTTTGAACGGAAGCAGCTAGAGCCTTGAATTTTAGCATTTTGGAAAGGTAATGCCATCAGCTTTTTTTTAAGCTATAGATCATCAAAATCGCTTGAAAATTGTGGATTTGGCAGCCATTTATATACAGGTGTTTTCTACATTTTTTTCTTTTGGCTATAACTTTTGAACGGAAGCAGCTAGAGCATTGAATTTTAGCATTTTGGAAAGGTGATGCCTTCAGCTTTTTTTTAAGCTATAGATCATCAAAATCGCTTGAAAATTGTGGATTTGGCAGCCATTTATATACAGGTGTTTTCTACATTTTTTTCTTTTGGCTATAACTTTTGAACGGAAGCAGCTAGAGCATTGAATTTTAGCATTTTGGAAAGGTGATGCCTTCAGCTTTTTTTTAAGCTATAGATCATCAAAATCGCTTGAAAATTGTGGATTTGGCAGCCATTTATATACAGGTGTTTTCTACATTTTTTCTTCTGGCTATAACTTTTGAACGGAAGCAGCTAGAGCATTGAATTTTAGCATTTTGGAAAGGTAATGCCATCAGCTTTTTTTTAAGCTATAGATCATCAAAATCGCTTGAAAATTGTGGATTTGGCAGCCATTTATATACAGGTGTTATCTACATTTTTTTCTTTTGGCTATAACTTTTGAACGGAAGCAGCTAGAGCATTGAATTTTAGCATTTTGGAAAGGTGATGCCTTCAGCTTTTTTTTAAGCTATAGATCATCAAAATCGCTTGAAAATTGTGGATTTGGCAGCCATTTATTTACAGGTGTTTTCTACATTTTTTCTTTTGGCTATAACTTTTGAACGGAAGCAGCTAGAGCATTGAATTTTAGCATTTTGGAAAGGTGATGCCTTCAGCTTTTTTTTAAGCTATAGATCATCAAAATCGCTTGAAAATTGTGGATTTGGCAGCCATTTATATACAGGTGTTTTCTAAATCTTTTTCTTTTGGCTATAACTTTTGAACGGAAGCAGCTAGAGCATTGAATTTTAGCATTTTGGAAAGGTGATGCCTTCAGCTTTTTTTTAAGCTATAGATCATCAAAATCGCTTGAAAATTCTGGATTTGGCAGCCATTTATTTACAGGTGTTTTCTACATTTTTTTCTTTTGGCTATAACTTTTGAACGGAAGCAGCTAGAGCATTGAATTTTAGCATTTTGGAAAGGTAATGCCATCAGCTTTTTTTTAAGCTATAGATCATCAAAATCGCTTGAAAATTGTGGATTTGGCAGCCATTTATTTACAGGTGTTTTCTACATTTTTTTCTTTTGGCTATAACTTTTGAACGGAAGCAGCTAGAGCATTGAATTTTAGCATTTTGGAAAGGTAATGCCATCAGCTTTTTTTTAAGCTATAGATCATCAAAATCGCTTGAAAATTGTGGATTTGGCAGCCATTTATATACAGGTGTTTTCTACATTTTTTTCTTTTGGCTATAACTTTTGAACGGAAGCAGCTAGAGCATTGAATTTTAGCATTTTGGAAAGGTGATGCCTTCAGCTTTTTTTTAAGCTATAGATCATCAAAATCGCTTGAAAATTGTGGATTTGGCAGCCATTTATATACAGGTGTTATCTACATTTTTTTCTTTTGGCTATAACTTTTGAACGGAAGCAGCTAGAGCCTTGAATTTTAGCATTTTGGAAAGGTGATGCCTTCAGCTTTTTTTTAAGCTATAGATCATCAAAATCGCTTGAAAATTGTGGATTTGGCAGCCATTTATTTACAGGTGTTTTCTACATTTTTTTCTTTTGGCTATAACTTTTGAACGGAAGCAGCTAGAGCCTTGAATTTTAGCATTTTGGAAAGGTAATGCCATCAGCTTTTTTTTAAGCTATAGATCATCAAAATCGCTTGAAAATTGTGGATTTGGCAGCCATTTATATACAGGTGTTTTCTACATTTTTTTCTTTTGGCTATAACTTTTGAACGGAAGCAGCTAGAGCATTGAATTTTAGCATTTTGGAAAGGTGATGCCTTCAGCTTTTTTTTAAGCTATAGATCATCAAAATCGCTTGAAAATTGTGGATTTGGCAGCCATTTATATACAGGTGTTATCTACATTTTTTTCTTTTGGCTATAACTTTTGAACGGAAGCAGCTAGAGCCTTGAATTTTAGCATTTTGGAAAGGTGATGCCTTCAGCTTTTTTTTAAGCTATAGATCATCAAAATCGCTTGAAAATTGTGGATTTGGCAGCCATTTATTTACAGGTGTTTTCTACATTTTTTTCTTTTGGCTATAACTTTTGAACGGAAGCAGCTAGAGCATTGAATTTTAGCATTTTGGAAAGGTGATGCCTTCAGCTTTTTTTTAAGCTATAGATCATCAAAATCGCTTGAAAATTGTGGATTTGGCAGCCATTTATATACAGGTGTTATCTACATTTTTTTCTTTTGGCTATAACTTTTGAACGGAAGCAGCTAGAGCCTTGAATTTTAGCATTTTGGAAAGGTGATGCCTTCAGCTTTTTTTTAAGCTATAGATCATCAAAATCGCTTGAAAATTGTGGATTTGGCAGCCATTTATATACAGGTGTTTTCTACATTTTTTTCTTTTGGCTATAACTTTTGAACGGAAGCAGCTAGAGCATTGAATTTTAGCATTTTGGAAAGGTGATGCCTTCAGCTTTTTTTTAAGCTATAGATCATCAAAATCGCTTGAAAATTGTGGATTTGGCAGCCATTTATTTACAGGTGTTTTCTACATTTTTTCTTTTGGCTATAACTTTTGAACGGAAGCAGCTAGAGCATTGAATTTTAGCATTTTGGAAAGGTGATGCCTTCAGCTTTTTTTTAAGCTATAGATCATCAAAATCGCTTGAAAATTGTGGATTTGGCAGCCATTTATATACAGGTGTTTTCTAAATTTTTTTCTTTTGGCTATAACTTTTGAACGGAAGCAGCTAGAGCATTGAATTTTAGCATTTTGGAAAGGTGATGCCTTCAGCTTTTTTTTAAGCTATAGATCATCAAAATCGCTTGAAAATTGTGGATTTGGCAGCCATTTATATACAGGTGTTATCTACATTTTTTTCTTTTGGCTATAACTTTTGAACGAAAGCAGCTAGAGCATTGAATTTTAGCATTTTGGAAAGGTGATGCCTTCAGCTTTTTTTTAAGCTATAGATCATCAAAATCGCTTGAAAATTGTGGATTTGGCAGCCATTTATATACAGGTGTTGTCTACATTTTTTTCTTTTGGCTATAACTTTTGAACGGAAGCAGCTAGAGCCTTGAATTTTAGCATTTTGGAAAGGTGATGCCTTCAGCTTTTTTTTAAGCTATAGATCATCAAAATCGCCTGAAAATTGTGGATTTGGCAGCCATTTATATACAGGTGTTTTCTAAATTTTTTTCTTTTGGCTATAACTTTTGAACGGAAGCAGCTAGAGCATTGAATTTTAGCATTTTGGAAAGGTGATGCCTTCAGCTTTTTTTTAAGCTATAGATCATCAAAATCGCTTGAAAATTGTGGATTTGGCAGCCATTTATTTACAGGTGTTTTCTACATTTTTTTCTTTTGGCTATAACTTTTGAACGGAAGCAGCTAGAGCATTGAATTTTAGCATTTTGGAAAGGTAATGCCATCAGCTTTTTTTTAAGCTATAGATCATCAAAATCGCTTGAAAATTGTGGATTTGGCAGCCATTTATTTACAGGTGTTTTCTACATTTTTTTCTTTTGGCTATAACTTTTGAACGGAAGCAGCTAGAGCATTGAATTTTAGCATTTTGGAAAGGTAATGCCATCAGCTTTTTTTAAGCTATAGATCATCAAAATCGCTTGAAAATTGTGGATTTGGCAGCCATTTATATACAGGTGTTTTCTACATTTTTTTCTTTTGGCTATAACTTTTGAACGGAAGCAGCTAGAGCATTGAATTTTAGCATTTTGGAAAGGTGATGCCTTCAGCTTTTTTTTAAGCTATAGATCATCAAAATCGCTTGAAAATTGTGGATTTGGCAGCCATTTATATACAGGTGTTATCTACATTTTTTTCTTTTGGCTATAACTTTTGAACGGAAGCAGCTAGAGCCTTGAATTTTAGCATTTTGGAAAGGTGATGCCTTCAGCTTTTTTTTAAGCTATAGATCATCAAAATCGCTTGAAAATTGTGGATTTGGCAGCCATTTATTTACAGGTGTTTTCTACATTTTTTTCTTTTGGCTATAACTTTTGAACGGAAGCAGCTAGAGCCTTGAATTTTAGCATTTTGGAAAGGTAATGCCATCAGCTTTTTTTTAAGCTATAGATCATCAAAATCGCTTGAAAATTGTGGATTTGGCAGCCATTTATATACAGGTGTTTTCTACATTTTTTTCTTTTGGCTATAACTTTTGAACGGAAGCAGCTAGAGCATTGAATTTTAGCATTTTGGAAAGGTGATGCCTTCAGCTTTTTTTTAAGCTATAGATCATCAAAATCGCTTGAAAATTGTGGATTTGGCAGCCATTTATATACAGGTGTTTTCTACATTTTTTTCTTTTGGCTATAACTTTTGAACGGAAGCAGCTAGAGCATTGAATTTTAGCATTTTGGAAAGGTGATGCCTTCAGCTTTTTTTTAAGCTATAGATCATCAAAATCGCTTGAAAATTGTGGATTTGGCAGCCATTTATATACAGGTGTTTTCTACATTTTTTCTTCTGGCTATAACTTTTGAACGGAAGCAGCTAGAGCATTGAATTTTAGCATTTTGGAAAGGTAATGCCATCAGCTTTTTTTTAAGCTATAGATCATCAAAATCGCTTGAAAATTGTGGATTTGGCAGCCATTTATATACAGGTGTTATCTACATTTTTTTCTTTTGGCTATAACTTTTGAACGGAAGCAGCTAGAGCATTGAATTTTAGCATTTTGGAAAGGTGATGCCTTCAGCTTTTTTTTAAGCTATAGATCATCAAAATCGCTTGAAAATTGTGGATTTGGCAGCCATTTATTTACAGGTGTTTTCTACATTTTTTCTTTTGGCTATAACTTTTGAACGGAAGCAGCTAGAGCATTGAATTTTAGCATTTTGGAAAGGTGATGCCTTCAGCTTTTTTTTAAGCTATAGATCATCAAAATCGCTTGAAAATTGTGGATTTGGCAGCCATTTATATACAGGTGTTTTCTAAATCTTTTTCTTTTGGCTATAACTTTTGAACGGAAGCAGCTAGAGCATTGAATTTTAGCATTTTGGAAAGGTGATGCCTTCAGCTTTTTTTTAAGCTATAGATCATCAAAATCGCTTGAAAATTGTGGATTTGGCAGCCATTTATTTACAGGTGTTTTCTACATTTTTTCTTTTGGCTATAACTTTTGAACGGAAGCAGCTAGAGCATTGAATTTTAGCATTTTGGAAAGGTGATGCCTTCAGCTTTTTTTTAAGCTATAGATCATCAAAATCGCTTGAAAATTGTGGATTTGGCAGCCATTTATATACAGGTGTTTTCTAAATCTTTTTCTTTTGGCTATAACTTTTGAACGGAAGCAGCTAGAGCATTGAATTTTAGCATTTTGGAAAGGTGATGCCTTCAGCTTTTTTTTAAGCTATAGATCATCAAAATCGCTTGAAAATTGTGGATTTGGCAGCCATTTATTTACAGGTGTTTTCTACATTTTTTTCTTTTGGCTATAACTTTTGAACGGAAGCAGCTAGAGCATTGAATTTTAGCATTTTGGAAAGGTAATGCCATCAGCTTTTTTTTAAGCTATAGATCATCAAAATCGCTTGAAAATTGTGGATTTGGCAGCCATTTATTTACAGGTGTTTTCTACATTTTTTTCTTTTGGCTATAACTTTTGAACGGAAGCAGCTAGAGCATTGAATTTTAGCATTTTGGAAAGGTAATGCCATCAGCTTTTTTTTAAGCTATAGATCATCAAAATCGCTTGAAAATTGTGGATTTGGCAGCCATTTATATACAGGTGTTTTCTACATTTTTTTCTTTTGGCTATAACTTTTGAACGGAAGCAGCTAGAGCATTGAATTTTAGCATTTTGGAAAGGTGATGCCTTCAGCTTTTTTTTAAGCTATAGATCATCAAAATCGCTTGAAAATTGTGGATTTGGCAGCCATTTATATACAGGTGTTATCTACATTTTTTTCTTTTGGCTATAACTTTTGAACGGAAGCAGCTAGAGCCTTGAATTTTAGCATTTTGGAAAGGTGATGCCTTCAGCTTTTTTTTAAGCTATAGATCATCAAAATCGCTTGAAAATTGTGGATTTGGCAG
Source organism: Campiglossa producta (assembly GCA_964058755.1). Lineage (NCBI taxonomy): Eukaryota > Metazoa > Arthropoda > Insecta > Diptera > Tephritidae > Campiglossa > Campiglossa producta. The sequence continues at coordinate 15,616,435 of CAXKVI010000002.1, read as the reverse complement.
CCATTTATTTACAGGTGTTTTCTACATTTTTTTCTTTTGGCTATAACTTTTGAACGGAAGCAGCTAGAGCCTTGAATTTTAGCATTTTGGAAAGGTAATGCCATCAGCTTTTTTTTAAGCTATAGATCATCAAAATCGCTTGAAAATTGTGGATTTGGCAGCCATTTATATACAGGTGTTATCTACATTTTTTTCTTTTGGCTATAACTTTTGAACGGAAGCAGCTAGAGCCTTGAATTTTAGCATTTTGGAAAGGTGATGCCTTCAGCTTTTTTTTAAGCTATAGATCATCAAAATCGCTTGAAAATTGTGGATTTGGCAGCCATTTATTTACAGGTGTTTTCTACATTTTTTTCTTTTGGCTATAACTTTTGAACGGAAGCAGCTAGAGCATTGAATTTTAGCATTTTGGAAAGGTAATGCCATCAGCTTTTTTTTAAGCTATAGATCATCAAAATCGCTTGAAAATTGTGGATTTGGCAGCCATTTATATACAGGTGTTTTCTACATTTTTTTCTTTTGGCTATAACTTTTGAACGGAAGCAGCTAGAGCATTGAATTTTAGCATTTTGGAAAGGTGATGCCTTCAGCTTTTTTTTAAGCTATAGATCATCAAAATCGCTTGAAAATTGTGGATTTGGCAGCCATTTATATACAGGTGTTATCTACATTTTTTTCTTTTGGCTATAACTTTTGAACGGAAGCAGCTAGAGCATTGAATTTTAGCATTTTGGAAAGGTGATGCCTTCAGCTTTTTTTTAAGCTATAGATCATCAAAATCGCTTGAAAATTGTGGATTTGGCAGCCATTTATATACAGGTGTTTTCTACATTTTTTTCTTTTGGCTATAACTTTTGAACGGAAGCAGCTAGAGCATTGAATTTTAGCATTTTGGAAAGGTGATGCCTTCAGCTTTTTTTTAAGCTATAGATCATCAAAATCGCTTGAAAATTGTGGATTTGGCAGCCATTTATTTACAGGTGTTTTCTACATTTTTTTCTTTTGGCTATAACTTTTGAACGGAAGCAGCTAGAGCATTGAATTTTAGCATTTTGGAAAGGTGATGCCTTCAGCTTTTTTTTAAGCTATAGATCATCAAAATCGCTTGAAAATTGTGGATTTGGCAGCCATTTATATACAGGTGTTATCTACATTTTTTTCTTTTGGCTATAACTTTTGAACGGAAGCAGTTAGAGCATTGAATTTTAGCATTTTGGAAAGGCGATGCCTTCAGCTTTTTTTTAAGCTATAGATCATCAAAATCGCTTGAAAATTGTGGATTTGGCAGCCATTTATATACAGGTGTTATCTACATTTTTTTCTTTTGGCTATAACTTTTGAACGGAAGCAGTTAGAGCATTGAATTTTAGCATTTTGGAAAGGCGATGCCTTCAGCTTTTTTTTAAGCTATAGATCATCAAAATCGCTTGAAAATTGTGGATTTGGCAGCCATTTATATACAGGTGTTATCTACATTTTTTTCTTTTGGCTATAACTTTTGAACGGAAGCAGCTAGAGCCTTGAATTTTAGCATTTTGGAAAGGTGATGCCTTCAGCTTTTTTTTAAGCTATAGATCATCAAAATCGCTTGAAAATTGTGGATTTGGCAGCCATTTATATACAGGTGTTTTCTACATTTTTTTCTTTTGGCTATAACTTTTGAACGGAAGCAGCTAGAGCATTGAATTTTAGCATTTTGGAAAGGTGATGCCTTCAGCTTTTTTTTAAGCTATAGATCATCAAAATCGCTTGAAAATTGTGGATTTGGCAGCCATTTATTTACAGGTGTTTTCTACATTTTTTTCTTTTGGCTATAACTTTTGAACGGAAGCAGCTAGAGCATTGAATTTTAGCATTTTGGAAAGGTGATGCCTTCAGCTTTTTTTTAAGCTATAGATCATCAAAATCGCTTGAAAATTGTGGATTTGGCAGCCATTTATATACAGGTGTTGTCTACATTTTTTTCTTTTGGCTATAACTTTTGAACGGAAGCAGCTAGAGCCTTGAATTTTAGCATTTTGGAAAGGTGATGCCTTCAGCTTTTTTTTAAGCTATAGATCATCAAAATCGCTTGAAAATTGTGGATTTGGCAGCCATTTATATACAGGTGTTTTCTAAATTTTTTTCTTTTGGCTATAACTTTTGAACGGAAGCAGCTAGAGCATTGAATTTTAGCATTTTGGAAAGGTGATGCCTTCAGCTTTTTTTTAAGCTATAGATCATCAAAATCGCTTGAAAATTGTGGATTTGGCAGCCATTTATATACAGGTGTTACCTACATTTTTTTCTTTTGGCTATAACTTTTGAACGGAAGCAGCTAGAGCATTGAATTTTAGCATTTTGGAAAGGTGATGCCTTCAGCTTTTTTTTAAGCTATAGATCATCAAAATCGCTTGAAAATTGTGGATTTGGCAGCCATTTATATACAGGTGTTGTCTACATTTTTTTCTTTTGGCTATAACTTTTGAACGGAAGCAGTTAGAGCATTGAATTTTAGCATTTTGGAAAGGTGATGCCTTCAGCTTTTTTTTAAGCTATAGATCATCAAAATCGCTTGAAAATTGTGGATTTGGCAGCCATTTATTTACAGGTGTTTTCTACATTTTTTTCTTTTGGCTATAACTTTTGAACGGAAGCAGCTAGAGCATTGAATTTTAGCATTTTGGAAAGGTAATGCCATCAGCTTTTTTTTAAGCTATAGATCATCAAAATCGCTTGAAAATTGTGGATTTGGCAGCCATTTATATACAGGTGTTATCTACATTTTTTTCTTTTGGCTATAACTTTTGAACGGAAGCAGTTAGAGCATTGAATTTTAGCATTTTGGAAAGGTGATGCCTTCAGCTTTTTTTTAAGCTATAGATCATCAAAATCGCTTGAAAATTGTGGATTTGGCAGCCATTTATATACAGGTGTTGTCTACATTTTTTTCTTTTGGCTATAACTTTTGAACGGAAGCAGTTAGAGCATTGAATTTTAGCATTTTGGAAAGGTGATGCCTTCAGCTTTTTTTTAAGCTATAGATCATCAAAATCGCTTGAAAATTGTGGATTTGGCAGCCATTTATTTACAGGTGTTTTCTACATTTTTTTCTTTTGGCTATAACTTTTGAACGGAAGCAGCTAGAGCCTTGAATTTTAGCATTTTGGAAAGGTGATGCCTTCAGCTTTTTTTTAAGCTATAGATCATCAAAATCGCTTGAAAATTGTGGATTTGGCAGCCATTTATATACAGGTGTTGTCTACATTTTTATCTTTTGGCTATAACTTTTGAACGGAAGCAGCTAGAGCATTGAATTTTAGCATTTTGGAAAGGTGATGCCTTCAGCTTTTTTTTAAGCTATAGATCATCAAAATCGCTTGAAAATTGTGGATTTGGCAGCCATTTATATACAGGTGTTTTCTACATTTTTTTCTTTTGGCTATAACTTTTGAACGGAAGCAGCTAGAGCATTGAATTTTAGCATTTTGGAAAGGTGATGCCTTCAGCTTTTTTTTAAGCTATAGATCATCAAAATCGCTTGAAAATTGTGGATTTGGCAGCCATTTATTTACAGGTGTTTTCTACATTTTTTTCTTTTGGCTATAACTTTTGAACGGAAGCAGCTAGAGCATTGAATTTTAGCATTTTGGAAAGGTGATGCCTTCAGCTTTTTTTTAAGCTATAGATCATCAAAATCGCTTGAAAATTGTGGATTTGGCAGCCATTTATATACAGGTGTTATCTACATTTTTTTCTTTTGGCTATAACTTTTGAACGGAAGCAGTTAGAGCATTGAATTTTAGCATTTTGGAAAGGCGATGCCTTCAGCTTTTTTTTAAGCTATAGATCATCAAAATCGCTTGAAAATTGTGGATTTGGCAGCCATTTATATACAGGTGTTATCTACATTTTTTTCTTTTGGCTATAACTTTTGAACGGAAGCAGTTAGAGCATTGAATTTTAGCATTTTGGAAAGGCGATGCCTTCAGCTTTTTTTTAAGCTATAGATCATCAAAATCGCTTGAAAATTGTGGATTTGGCAGCCATTTATATACAGGTGTTATCTACATTTTTTTCTTTTGGCTATAACTTTTGAACGGAAGCAGCTAGAGCCTTGAATTTTAGCATTTTGGAAAGGTGATGCCTTCAGCTTTTTTTTAAGCTATAGATCATCAAAATCGCTTGAAAATTGTGGATTTGGCAGCCATTTATATACAGGTGTTTTCTACATTTTTTTCTTTTGGCTATAACTTTTGAACGGAAGCAGCTAGAGCATTGAATTTTAGCATTTTGGAAAGGTGATGCCTTCAGCTTTTTTTTAAGCTATAGATCATCAAAATCGCTTGAAAATTGTGGATTTGGCAGCCATTTATTTACAGGTGTTTTCTACATTTTTTTCTTTTGGCTATAACTTTTGAACGGAAGCAGCTAGAGCATTGAATTTTAGCATTTTGGAAAGGTGATGCCTTCAGCTTTTTTTTAAGCTATAGATCATCAAAATCGCTTGAAAATTGTGGATTTGGCAGCCATTTATATACAGGTGTTGTCTACATTTTTTTCTTTTGGCTATAACTTTTGAACGGAAGCAGCTAGAGCCTTGAATTTTAGCATTTTGGAAAGGTGATGCCTTCAGCTTTTTTTTAAGCTATAGATCATCAAAATCGCTTGAAAATTGTGGATTTGGCAGCCATTTATATACAGGTGTTTTCTAAATTTTTTTCTTTTGGCTATAACTTTTGAACGGAAGCAGCTAGAGCATTGAATTTTAGCATTTTGGAAAGGTGATGCCTTCAGCTTTTTTTTAAGCTATAGATCATCAAAATCGCTTGAAAATTGTGGATTTGGCAGCCATTTATATACAGGTGTTTTCTACATTTTTTTCTTTTGGCTATAACTTTTGAACGGAAGCAGCTAGAGCATTGAATTTTAGCATTTTGGAAAGGTAATGCCATCAGCTTTTTTTTAAGCTATAGATCATCAAAATCGCTTGAAAATTGTGGATTTGGCAGCCATTTATATACAGGTGTTGTCTACATTTTTTTCTTTTGGCTATAACTTTTGAACGGAAGCAGTTAGAGCATTGAATTTTAGCATTTTGGAAAGGTGATGCCTTCAGCTTTTTTTTAAGCTATAGATCATCAAAATCGCTTGAAAATTGTGGATTTGGCAGCCATTTATTTACAGGTGTTTTCTACATTTTTTTCTTTTGGCTATAACTTTTGAACGGAAGCAGCTAGAGCATTGAATTTTAGCATTTTGGAAAGGTGATGCCTTCAGCTTTTTTTTAAGCTATAGATCATCAAAATCGCTTGAAAATTGTGGATTTGGCAGCCATTTATATACAGGTGTTTTCTACATTTTTTTCTTTTGGCTATAACTTTTGAACGGAAGCAGCTAGAGCATTGAATTTTAGCATTTTGGAAAGGTGATGCCTTCAGCTTTTTTTTAAGCTATAGATCATCAAAATCGCTTGAAAATTGTGGATTTGGCAGCCATTTATATACAGGTGTTTTCTACATTTTTTTCTTTTGGCTACAACTTTTGAACGGAAGCAGCTAGAGCATTGAATTTTAGCATTTTGGAAAGGTAATGCCATCAGCTTTTTTTTAAGCTATAGATCATCAAAATCGCTTGAAAATTGTGGATTTGGCAGCCATTTATATACAGGTGTTTTCTACATTTTTTTCTTTTGGCTATAACTTTTGAACGGAAGCAGCTAGAGCATTGAATTTTAGCATTTTGGAAAGGTAATGCCATCAGCTTTTTTTTAAGCTATAGATCATCAAAATCGCTTGAAAATTGTGGATTTGGCAGCCATTTATATACAGGTGTTATCTACATTTTTTTCTTTTGGCTATAACTTTTGAACGGAAGCAGCTAGAGCCTTGAATTTTAGCATTTTGGAAAGGTGATGCCTTCAGCTTTTTTTTAAGCTATAGATCATCAAAATCGCTTGAAAATTGTGGATTTGGCAGCCATTTATATACAGGTGTTTTCTACATTTTTTTCTTTTGGCTACAACTTTTGAACGGAAGCAGCTAGAGCATTGAATTTTAGCATTTTGGAAAGGTAATGCCATCAGCTTTTTTTTAAGCTATAGATCATCAAAATCGCTTGAAAATTGTGGATTTGGCAGCCATTTATATACAGGTGTTTTCTACATTTTTTTCTTTTGGCTATAACTTTTGAACGGAAGCAGCTAGAGCATTGAATTTTAGCATTTTGGAAAGGTGATGCCTTCAGCTTTTTTTTAAGCTATAGATCATCAAAATCGCTTGAAAATTGTGGATTTGGCAGCCATTTATATACAGGTGTTATCTACATTTTTTTCTTTTGGCTATAACTTTTGAACGGAAGCAGTTAGAGCATTGAATTTTAGCATTTTGGAAAGGTGATGCCTTCAGCTTTTTTTTAAGCTATAGATCATCAAAATCGCTTGAAAATTGTGGATTTGGCAGCCATTTATATACAGGTGTTTTCTACATTTTTTTCTTTTGGCTATAACTTTTGAACGGAAGCAGCTAGAGCATTGAATTTTAGCATTTTGGAAAGGTGATGCCTTCAGCTTTTTTTTAAGCTATAGATCATCAAAATCGCTTGAAAATTGTGGATTTGGCAGCCATTTATATACAGGTGTTTTCTACATTTTTTTCTTTTGGCTACAACTTTTGAACGGAAGCAGCTAGAGCATTGAATTTTAGCATTTTGGAAAGGTAATGCCATCAGCTTTTTTTTAAGCTATAGATCATCAAAATCGCTTGAAAATTGTGGATTTGGCAGCCATTTATATACAGGTGTTATCTACATTTTTTTCTTTTGGCTATAACTTTTGAACGGAAGCAGTTAGAGCATTGAATTTTAGCATTTTGGAAAGGTGATGCCTTCAGCTTTTTTTTAAGCTATAGATCATCAAAATCGCTTGAAAATTGTGGATTTGGCAGCCATTTATATACAGGTGTTATCTACATTTTTTTCTTTTGGCTATAACTTTTGAACGGAAGCAGTTAGAGCATTGAATTTTAGCATTTTGGAAAGGTGATGCCTTCAGCTTTTTTTTAAGCTATAGATCATCAAAATCGCTTGAAAATTGTGGATTTGGCAGCCATTTATATACAGGTGTTTTCTACATTTTTTTCTTTTGGCTATAACTTTTGAACGGAAGCAGCTAGAGCATTGAATTTTAGCATTTTGGAAAGGTAATGCCATCAGCTTTTTTTTAAGCTATAGATCATCAAAATCGCTTGAAAATTGTGGATTTGGCAGCCATTTATATACAGGTGTTTTCTACATTTTTTTCTTTTGGCTACAACTTTTGAACGGAAGCAGCTAGAGCATTGAATTTTAGCATTTTGGAAAGGTAATGCCTTCAGCTTTTTTTTAAGCTATAGATCATCAAAATCGCTTGAAAATTGTGGATTTGGCAGCCATTTATATACAGGTGTTATCTACATTTTTTTCTTTTGGCTATAACTTTTGAACGGAAGCAGTTAGAGCATTGAATTTTAGCATTTTGGAAAGGTGATGCCTTCAGCTTTTTTTTAAGCTATAGATCATCAAAATCGCTTGAAAATTGTGGATTTGGCAGCCATTTATATACAGGTGTTTTCTACATTTTTTTCTTTTGGCTATAACTTTTGAACGGAAGCAGCTAGAGCATTGAATTTTAGCATTTTGGAAAGGTAATGCCATCAGCTTTTTTTTAAGCTATAGATCATCAAAATCGCTTGAAAATTGTGGATTTGGCAGCCATTTATATACAGGTGTTTTCTACATTTTTTTCTTTTGGCTACAACTTTTGAACGGAAGCAGCTAGAGCATTGAATTTTAGCATTTTGGAAAGGTAATGCCATCAGCTTTTTTTTAAGCTATAGATCATCAAAATCGCTTGAAAATTGTGGATTTGGCAGCCATTTATATACAGGTGTTTTCTACATTTTTTTCTTTTGGCTACAACTTTTGAACGGAAGCAGCTAGAGCATTGAATTTTAGCATTTTGGAAAGGTAATGCCATCAGCTCTTTTTTAAGCTATAGATCATCAAAATCGCTTGAAAATTGTGGATTTGGCAGCCATTTATATACAGGTGTTTTCTACATTTTTTTCTTTTGGCTATAACTTTTGAACGGAAGCAGCTAGAGCATTGAATTTTAGCATTTTGGAAAGGTGATGCCTTCAGCTTTTTTTTAAGCTATAGATCATCAAAATCGCTTGAAAATTGTGGATTTGGCAGCCATTTATATACAGGTGTTATCTACATTTTTTTCTTTTGGCTATAACTTTTGAACGGAAGCAGTTAGAGCATTGAATTTTAGCATTTTGGAAAGGCGATGCCTTCAGCTTTTGTTTAAGCTATAGATCATCAAAATCGCTTGAAAATTGTGGATTTGGCAGCCATTTATATACAGGTGTTATCTAAATTTTTTTCTTTTGGCTATAACTTTTGAACGGAAGCATCTAGAGCATTGAATTTTAGCATTTTGGAAAGGTGATGCCTTCAGCTTTTTTTTAAGCTATAGATCATCAAAATCTCTTGAAAATTGTGGATTTGGCAGCCATTTATATACAGGTGTTATCTACATTTTTTTCTTTTGGCTATAACTTTTGAACGGAAGCAGTTAGAGCATTGAATTTTAGCATTTTGGAAAGGCGATGCCTTCAGCTTTTGTTTAAGCTATAGATCATCAAAATCGCTTGAAAATTGTGGATTTGGCAGCCATTTATATACAGGTGTTATCTACATTTTTTTCTTTTGGCTATAACTTTTGAACGGAAGCAGCTAGAGCCTTGAATTTTAGCATTTTGGAAAGGTGATGTCTTGAGCTTTTTTTTAAGCTATAGATCATCAAAATCGCTTGAATATTGTGGATTTGGCAGCCATTTATATACAGGTGTTATCTACATTTTTTTCTTTTGGCTATAACTTTTGAACGGAAGCAGCTAGAGCATTGAATTTTAGCATTTTGGAAAGGCTATGCCTTCAGCTTTTGTTTAAGCTATAGATCATCAAAATCGCTTGAAAATTGTGGAATTGGCAGCCATTTATATACAGGTGTTTTCTAAATTTTTTTCTTTTGGCTATAACTTTTGAACGGAAGCAGCTAGAGCATTGAATTTTAGCATTTTGGAAAGGTGATGCCTTCAGCTTTTTTTTAAGGTATAGATCATCAAAATCGCTTGAAAATTGTGGATTTGGCAGCCATTTATATACAGGTGTTTTCTACATTTTTTTCTTTTGGCTATAACTTTTGAACGGAAGCAGCTAGAGCATTGAATTTTAGCATTTTGGAAAGGTGATGCCTTCAGCTTTTTTTTAAGCTATAGATCATCAAAATCGCTTGAAAATTGTGGATTTGGCAGCCATTTATATACAGGTGTTTTCTACATTTTTTTCTTTTGGCTATAACTTTTGAACGGAAGCAGCTAGAGCATTGAATTTTAGCATTTTGGAAAGGTGATGCCTTCAGCTTTTTTTTAAGCTATAGATCATCAAAATCGCTTGAAAATTGTGGATTTGGCAGCCATTTATATACAGGTGTTTTCTACATTTTTTTCTTTTGGCTATAACTTTTGAACGGAAGCAGCTAGAGCATTGAATTTTAGCATTTTGGAAAGGTGATGCCTTCAGCTTTTTTTTAAGCTATAGATCATCAAAATCGCTTGAAAATTGTGGATTTGGCAGCCATTTATATACAGGTGTTTTCTACATTTTTTTCTTTTGGCTATAACTTTTGAACGGAAGCAGCTAGAGCATTGAATTTTAGCATTTTGGAAAGTTGATGCCTTCAGCTTTTTTTTAAGCTATAGATCATCAAAATCGCTTGAAAATTGTGGATTTGGCAGCCATTTATATACAGGTGTTTTCTACATTTTGTTCTTTTGGCTATAACTTTTGAACGGAAGCAGCTAGAGCATTGAATTTTAGCATTTTGGAAAGTTGATGCCTTCAGCTTTTTTTTAAGCTATAGATCATCAAAATCGCTTGAAAATTGTGGATTTGGCAGCCATTTATATACAGGTGTTATCTACATTTTTTTCTTTTGGCTATAACTTTTGAACGGAAGCAGTTAGAGCATTGAATTTTAGCATTTTGGAAAGGTGATGCCTTCAGCTTTTTTTTAAGCTATAGATCATCAAAATCGCTTGAAAATTGTGGATTTGGCAGCCATTTATATACAGGTGTTTTCTACATTTTTTTCTTTTGGCTATAACTTTTGAACGGAAGCAGCTAGAGCATTGAATTTTAGCATTTTGGAAAGGTGATGCCTTCAGCTTTTTTTTAAGCTATAGATCATCAAAATCGCTTGAAAATTGTGGATTTGGCAGCCATTTATTTACAGGTGTTTTCTACATTTTTTTCTTTTGGCTATAACTTTTGAACGGAAGCAGCTAGAGCATTGAATTTTAGCATTTTGGAAAGGCTATGCCTTCAGCTTTTTTTTAAGCTATAGATCATCAAAATCGCTTGAAAATTGTGGATTTGGCAGCCATTTATATACAGGTGTTATCTACATTTTTTTCTTTTGGCTATAACTTTTGAACGGAAGCAGTTAGAGCATTGAATTTTTAGCATTTTGGAAAGGCGATGCCTTCAGCTTTTTTTTAAGCTATAGATCATCAAAATCGCTTGAAAATTGTGGATTTGGCAGCCATTTATATACAGGTGTTATCTACATTTTTTTCTTTTGGCTATAACTTTTGAACGGAAGCAGTTAGAGCATTGAATTTTAGCATTTTGGAAAGGCGATGCCTTCAGCTTTTTTTTAAGCTATAGATCATCAAAATCGCTTGAAAATTGTGGATTTGGCAGCCATTTATATACAGGTGTTATCTACATTTTTTTCTTTTGGCTATAACTTTTGAACGGAAGCAGTTAGAGCATTGAATTTTAGCATTTTGGAAAGGCGATGCCTTCAGCTTTTTTTTAAGCTATAGATCATCAAAATCGCTTGAAAATTGTGGATTTGGCAGCCATTTATATACAGGTGTTATCTACATTTTTTTCTTTTGGCTATAACTTTTGAACGGAAGCAGTTAGAGCATTGAATTTTTAGCATTTTGGAAAGGCGATGCCTTCAGCTTTTTTTTAAGCTATAGATCATCAAAATCGCTTGAAAATTGTGGATTTGGCAGCCATTTATATACAGGTGTTATCTACATTTTTTTCTTTTGGCTATAACTTTTGAACGGAAGCAGTTAGAGCATTGAATTTTTAGCATTTTGGAAAGGCGATGCCTTCAGCTTTTTTTTAAGCTATAGATCATCAAAATCGCTTGAAAATTGTGGATTTGGCAGCCATTTATATACAGGTGTTATCTACATTTTTTTCTTTTGGCTATAACTTTTGAACGGAAGCAGTTAGAGCATTGAATTTTTAGCATTTTGGAAAGGCGATGCCTTCAGCTTTTTTTTAAGCTATAGATCATCAAAATCGCTTGAAAATTGTGGATTTGGCAGCCATTTATATACAGGTGTTATCTACATTTTTTTCTTTTGGCTATAACTTTTGAACGGAAGCAGTTAGAGCATTGAATTTTAGCATTTTGGAAAGGCGATGCCTTCAGCTTTTTTTTAAGCTATAGATCATCAAAATCGCTTGAAAATTGTGGATTTGGCAGCCATTTATATACAGGTGTTATCTACATTTTTTTCTTTTGGCTATAACTTTTGAACGGAAGCAGCTAGAGCCTTGAATTTTAGCATTTTGGAAAGGTGATGCCTTCAGCTTTTTTTTAAGCTATAGATCATCAAAATCGCTTGAAAATTGTGGATTTGGCAGCCATTTATATACAGGTGTTTTCTACATTTTTTTCTTTTGGCTATAACTTTTGAACGGAAGCAGCTAGAGCATTGAATTTTAGCATTTTGGAAAGGTGATGCCTTCAGCTTTTTTTTAAGCTATAGATCATCAAAATCGCTTGAAAATTGTGGATTTGGCAGCCATTTATTTACAGGTGTTTTCTACATTTTTTTCTTTTGGCTATAACTTTTGAACGGAAGCAGCTAGAGCATTGAATTTTAGCATTTTGGAAAGGTGATGCCTTCAGCTTTTTTTTAAGCTATAGATCATCAAAATCGCTTGAAAATTGTGGATTTGGCAGCCATTTATATACAGGTGTTATCTACATTTTTTTCTTTTGGCTATAACTTTTGAACGGAAGCAGCTAGAGCATTGAATTTTAGCATTTTGGAAAGGTGATGCCTTCAGCTTTTTTTTAAGGTATAGATCATCAAAATCGCTTGAAAATTGTGGAATTGGCAGCCATTTATTTACAGGTGTTTTCTACATTTTTTTCTTTTGGCTATAACTTTTGAACGGAAGCAGCTAGAGCATTGAATTTTAGCATTTTGGAAAGGCTATGCCTTCAGCTTTTGTTTAAGCTATAGATCATCAAAATCGCTTGAAAATTGTGGAATTGGCAGCCATTTATATACAGGTGTTATTTACATTTTTTTCTTTTGGCTATAACTTTTGAACGGAAGCAGTTAGAGCATTGAATTTTTAGCATTTTGGAAAGGCGATGCCTTCAGCTTTTTTTTAAGCTATAGATCATCAAAATCGCTTGAAAATTGTGGATTTGGCAGCCATTTATTTACAGGTGTTTTCTACATTTTTTTCTTTTGGCTATAACTTTTGAACGGAAGCAGCTAGAGCATTGAATTTTTAGCATTTTGGAAAGGCGATGCCTTCAGCTTTTTTTTAAGCTATAGATCATCAAAATCGCTTGAAAATTGTGGATTTGGCAGCCATTTATATACAGGTGTTTTCTACATTTTTTTCTTTTGGCTATAACTTTTGAACGGAAGCAGCTAGAGCCTTGAATTTTAGCATTTTGGAAAGGTGATGCCTTCAGCTTTTTTTTAAGCTATAGATCATCAAAATCGCTTGAAAATTGTGGATTTGGCAGCCATTTATATACAGGTGTTATCTACATTTTTTTCTTTTGGCTATAACTTTTGAACGGAAGCAGCTAGAGCATTGAATTTTAGCATTTTGGAAAGGTGATGCCTTCAGCTTTTTTTTAAGCTATAGATCATCAAAATCGCTTGAAAATTGTGGATTTGGCAGCCATTTATTTACAGGTGTTTTCTACATTTTTTTCTTTTGGCTATAACTTTTGAACGGAAGCAGCTAGAGCATTGAATTTTAGCATTTTGGAAAGGCTATGCCTTCAGCTTTTTTTTAAGCTATAGATCATCAAAATCGCTTGAAAATTGTGGATTTGGCAGCCATTTATATACAGGTGTTATCTACATTTTTTTCTTTTGGCTATAACTTTTGAACGGAAGCAGTTAGAGCATTGAATTTTTAGCATTTTGGAAAGGCGATGCCTTCAGCTTTTTTTTAAGCTATAGATCATCAAAATCGCTTGAAAATTGTGGATTTGGCAGCCATTTATATACAGGTGTTATCTACATTTTTTTCTTTTGGCTATAACTTTTGAACGGAAGCAGTTAGAGCATTGAATTTTAGCATTTTGGAAAGGCGATGCCTTCAGCTTTTTTTTAAGCTATAGATCATCAAAATCGCTTGAAAATTGTGGATTTGGCAGCCATTTATATACAGGTGTTATCTACATTTTTTTCTTTTGGCTATAACTTTTGAACGGAAGCAGCTAGAGCCTTGAATTTTAGCATTTTGGAAAGGTGATGCCTTCAGCTTTTTTTTAAGCTATAGATCATCAAAATCGCTTGAAAATTGTGGATTTGGCAGCCATTTATATACAGGTGTTTTCTACATTTTTTTCTTTTGGCTATAACTTTTGAACGGAAGCAGCTAGAGCATTGAATTTTAGCATTTTGGAAAGGTGATGCCTTCAGCTTTTTTTTAAGCTATAGATCATCAAAATCGCTTGAAAATTGTGGATTTGGCAGCCATTTATTTACAGGTGTTTTCTACATTTTTTTCTTTTGGCTATAACTTTTGAACGGAAGCAGCTAGAGCATTGAATTTTAGCATTTTGGAAAGGTGATGCCTTCAGCTTTTTTTTAAGCTATAGATCATCAAAATCGCTTGAAAATTGTGGATTTGGCAGCCATTTATATACAGGTGTTATCTACATTTTTTTCTTTTGGCTATAACTTTTGAACGGAAGCAGTTAGAGCATTGAATTTTTAGCATTTTGGAAAGGCGATGCCTTCAGCTTTTTTTTAAGCTATAGATCATCAAAATCGCTTGAAAATTGTGGATTTGGCAGCCATTTATATACAGGTGTTATCTACATTTTTTTCTTTTGGCTATAACTTTTGAACGGAAGCAGCTAGAGCCTTGAATTTTAGCATTTTGGAAAGGTGATGCCTTCAGCTTTTTTTTAAGCTATAGATCATCAAAATCGCTTGAAAATTGTGGATTTGGCAGCCATTTATATACAGGTGTTTTCTACATTTTTTTCTTTTGGCTATAACTTTTGAACGGAAGCAGCTAGAGCATTGAATTTTAGCATTTTGGAAAGGTGATGCCTTCAGCTTTTTTTTAAGCTATAGATCATCAAAATCGCTTGAAAATTGTGGATTTGGCAGCCATTTATTTACAGGTGTTTTCTACATTTTTTTCTTTTGGCTATAACTTTTGAACGGAAGCAGCTAGAGCATTGAATTTTAGCATTTTGGAAAGGTGATGCCTTCAGCTTTTTTTTAAGCTATAGATCATCAAAATCGCTTGAAAATTGTGGATTTGGCAGCCATTTATATACAGGTGTTATCTACATTTTTTTCTTTTGGCTATAACTTTTGAACGGAAGCAGCTAGAGCATTGAATTTTAGCATTTTGGAAAGGTGATGCCTTCAGCTTTTGTTTAAGCTATAGATCATCAAAATCGCTTGAAAATTGTGGATTTGGCAGCCATTTATATACAGGTGTTATCTACATTTTTTTCTTTTGGCTATAACTTTTGAACGGAAGCAGCTAGAGCATTGAATTTTAGCATTTTGGAAAGGCGATGCCTTCAGCTTTTGTTTAAGCTATAGATCATACAAATCGCTTGAAAATTGTGGATTTGGCAGCCATTTATATACAGGTGTTATCTACATTTTTGTTCTTTTGGCTATAACTTTTGAACGGAAGCAGCTAGAGCATTGAATTTTAGCATTTTGGAAAGTTGATGCCTTCAGCTTTTTTTTAAGCTATAGATCATCAAAATCGCTTGAAAATTGTGGATTTGGCAGCCATTTATATACAGGTGTTTTCTACATTTTTTTCTTTTGGCTATAACTTTTGAACGGAAGCAGCTAGAGCATTGAATTTTAGCATTTTGGAAAGGTGATGCCTTCAGCTTTTTTTTAAGCTATAGATCATCAAAATCGCTTGAAAATTGTGGATTTGGCAGCCATTTATATACAGGTGTTTTCTACATTTTTTTCTTTTGGCTATAACTTTTGAACGGAAGCAGCTAGAGCATTGAATTTTAGCATTTTGGAAAGGTGATGCCTTCAGCTTTTTTTTAAGCTATAGATCATCAAAATCGCTTGAAAATTGTGGATTTGGCAGCCATTTATATACAGGTGTTTTCTACATTTTTTTCTTTTGGCTATAACTTTTGAACGGAAGCAGCTAGAGCATTGAATTTTAGCATTTTGGAAAGGTGATGCCTTCAGCTTTTTTTTAAGCTATAGATCATCAAAATCGCTTGAAAATTGTGGATTTGGCAGCCATTTATTTACAGGTGTTTTCTACATTTTTTTCTTTTGGCTATAACTTTTGAACGGAAGCAGCTAGAGCATTGAATTTTAGCATTTTGGAAAGGTGATGCCTTCAGCTTTTTTTTAAGCTATAGATCATCAAAATCGCTTGAAAATTGTGGATTTGGCAGCCATTTATATACAGGTGTTATCTACATTTTTTTCTTTTGGCTATAACTTTTGAACGGAAGCAGTTAGAGCATTGAATTTTTAGCATTTTGGAAAGGCGATGCCTTCAGCTTTTTTTTAAGCTATAGATCATCAAAATCGCTTGAAAATTGTGGATTTGGCAGCCATTTATATACAGGTGTTATCTACATTTTTTTCTTTTGGCTATAACTTTTGAACGGAAGCAGTTAGAGCATTGAATTTTAGCATTTTGGAAAGGCGATGCCTTCAGCTTTTTTTTAAGCTATAGATCATCAAAATCGCTTGAAAATTGTGGATTTGGCAGCCATTTATATACAGGTGTTATCTACATTTTTTTCTTTTGGCTATAACTTTTGAACGGAAGCAGCTAGAGCCTTGAATTTTAGCATTTTGGAAAGGTGATGCCTTCAGCTTTTTTTTAAGCTATAGATCATCAAAATCGCTTGAAAATTGTGGATTTGGCAGCCATTTATATACAGGTGTTTTCTACATTTTTTTCTTTTGGCTATAACTTTTGAACGGAAGCAGCTAGAGCATTGAATTTTAGCATTTTGGAAAGGTGATGTCTTCAGCTTTTTTTTAAGCTATAGATCATCAAAATCGCTTGAAAATTGTGGATTTGGCAGCCATTTATTTACAGGTGTTTTCTATATTTTTTTCTTTTGGCTATAACTTTTGAACGGAAGCAGCTAGAGCATTGAATTTTAGCATTTTGGAAAGGTGATGCCTTCAGCTTTTTTTTAAGCTATAGATCATCAAAATCGCTTGAAAATTGTGGATTTGGCAGCCATTTATATACAGGTGTTGTCTACATTTTTTTCTTTTGGCTATAACTTTTGAACGGAAGCAGCTAGAGCCTTGAATTTTAGCATTTTGGAAAGGTGATGCCTTCAGCTTTTTTTTAAGCTATAGATCATCAAAATCGCTTGAAAATTGTGGATTTGGCAGCCATTTATATACAGGTGTTTTCTACATTTTTTTCTTTTGGCTATAACTTTTGAACGGAAGCAGCTAGAGCATTGAATTTTAGCATTTTGGAAAGGTGATGCCTTCAGCTTTTTTTTAAGCTATAGATCATCAAAATCGCTTGAAAATTGTGGATTTGGCAGCCATTTATATACAGGTGTTATCTACATTTTTTTCTTTTGGCTATAACTTTTGAACGGAAGCAGCTAGAGCATTGAATTTTAGCATTTTGGAAAGGCGATGCCTTCAGCTTTTGTTTAAGCTATAGATCATACAAATCGCTTGAAAATTGTGGATTTGGCAGCCATTTATATACAGGTGTTATCTACATTTTTGTTCTTTTGGCTATAACTTTTGAACGGAAGCAGCTAGAGCATTGAATTTTAGCATTTTTGAAAGGTGATGCCTTCAGCTTTTTTTTAAGCTATAGATCATCAAAATCGCTTGAAAATTGTGGATTTGGCAGCCATTTATATACAGGTGTTTTCTACATTTTTTTCTTTTGGCTATAACTTTTGAACGGAAGCAGCTAGAGCATTGAATTTTAGCATTTTGGAAAGTTGATGCCTTCAGCTTTTTTTTAAGCTATAGATCATCAAAATCGCTTGAAAATTGTGGATTTGGCAGCCATTTATATACAGGTGTTATCTAAATTTTTTTTCTTTTGGCTATAACTTTTGAACGGAAGCAGCTAGAGCATTGAATTTTAGCATTTTGGAAAGGTGATGCCTTCAGCTTTTTTTTAAGCTATAGATCATCAAAATCGCTTGAAAATTGTGGATTTGGCAGCCATTTATATACAGGTGTTATCTACATTTTTTTCTTTTGGCTATAACTTTTGAACGGCAGCAGCTAGAGCCTTGAATTTTAGCATTTTGGAAAGGTGATGCCTTCAGCTTTTTTTTAAGCTATAGATCATCAAAATCGCTTGAAAATTGTGGATTTGGCAGCCATTTATATACAGGTGTTATCTAAATTTTTTTCTTTTGGCTATAACTTTTGAACGGAAGCAGCTAGAGCCTTGAATTTTAGCATTTTGGAAAGGTGATGTCTTCAGCTTTTTTTTAAGCTATAGATCATCAAAATCGCTTGAATATTGTGGATTTGGCAGCCATTTATATACAGGTGTCATCTACATTTTTTTCTTTTGGCTATAACTTTTGAACGGAAGCAGCTAGAGCATTGAATTTTAGCATTTTGGAAAGGCTATCCCTTCAGCTTTTGTTTAAGCTATAGATCATCAAAATCGCTTGAAAATTGTGGAATTGGCAGCCATTTATATACAGGTGTTTTCTAAATTTTTTTCTTTTGGCTATAACTTTTGAACGGAAGCAGCTAGAGCATTGAATTTTAGCATTTTGGAAAGGTGATGCCTTCAGCTTTTTTTTAAGCTATAGATCATCAAAATCGCTTGAAAATTGTGGATTTGGCAGCCATTTATATACAGGTGTTTTCTACATTTTTTTCTTTTGGCTATAACTTTTGAACGGAAGCAGCTAGAGCATTGAATTTTAGCATTTTGGAAAGGTGATGCCTTCAGCTTTTTTTTAAGCTATAGATCATCAAAATCGCTTGAAAATTGTGGATTTGGCAGCCATTTATATACAGGTGTTATCTACATTTTTTTCTTTTGGCTATAACTTTTGAACGGAAGCAGCTAGAGCATTGAATTTTAGCATTTTGGAAAGGCGATGCCTTCAGCTTTTGTTTAAGCTATAGATCATACAAATCGCTTGAAAATTGTGGATTTGGCAGCCATTTATATACAGGTGTTATCTACATTTTTGTTCTTTTGGCTATAACTTTTGAACGGAAGCAGCTAGAGCATTGAATTTTAGCATTTTTGAAAGGTGATGCCTTCAGCTTTTTTTTAAGCTATAGATCATCAAAATCGCTTGAAAATTGTGGATTTGGCAGCCATTTATATACAGGTGTTTTCTACATTTTTTTCTTTTGGCTATAACTTTTGAACGGAAGCAGCTAGAGCATTGAATTTTAGCATTTTGGAAAGTTGATGCCTTCAGCTTTTTTTTAAGCTATAGATCATCAAAATCGCTTGAAAATTGTGGATTTGGCAGCCATTTATATACAGGTGTTATCTAAATTTTTTTTCTTTTGGCTATAACTTTTGAACGGAAGCAGCTAGAGCATTGAATTTTAGCATTTTGGAAAGGTGATGCCTTCAGCTTTTTTTTAAGCTATAGATCATCAAAATCGCTTGAAAATTGTGGATTTGGCAGCCATTTATATACAGGTGTTATCTACATTTTTTTCTTTTGGCTATAACTTTTGAACGGCAGCAGCTAGAGCCTTGAATTTTAGCATTTTGGAAAGGTGATGCCTTCAGCTTTTTTTTAAGCTATAGATCATCAAAATCGCTTGAAAATTGTGGATTTGGCAGCCATTTATATACAGGTGTTATCTAAATTTTTTTCTTTTGGCTATAACTTTTGAACGGAAGCAGCTAGAGCATTGAATTTTAGCATTTTGGAAAGGTGATGCCTTCAGCTTTTTTTTAAGCTATAGATCATCAAAATCGCTTGAAAATTGTGGATTTGGCAGCCATTTATATACAGGTGTTATCTAAATTTTTTTCTTTTGGCTATAACTTTTGAACGGAAGCAGCTAGAGCATTGAATTTTAGCATTTTGGAAAGGTGATGCCTTCAGCTTTTTTTTAAGCTATAGATCATCAAAATCTCTTGAAAATTGTGGATTTGGCAGCTATTTATATACAGGTCTTATCTACATTTTTTTCTTTTGGCTATAACTTTTGAACGGCAGCAGCTAGAGCCTTGAATTTTAGCATTTTGGAAAGGTGATGCCTTCAGCTTTTTTTTAAGCTATAGATCATCAAAATCGCTTGAAAATTGTGGATGTGGCAGCCATTTATATACAGGTGTTTTCTACATTTTTTTCTTTTGGCTATAACTTTTGAACGGAAGCAGCTAGAGCCTTGAATTTTAGCATTTTGGAAAGGTGATGCCTTCAGCTTTTTTTTAACCTATAGATCATCAAAATCGCTTGAAAATTGTGGATTTGGCAGCCATTTATATACAGGTGTTATCTACATTTTTTTCTTTTGGCTATAACTTTTGAACGGAAGCAGCTAGAGCCTTGAATTTTAGCATTTTGGAAAGGTGATGCCTTCAGCTTTTTTTAAGCTATAGATCATCAAAATCGCTTGAAAATTGTGGATTTGGCAGCCATTTATATACAGGAGTTATCTACATTTTTTCTTTTGGCTATAACTTTTGAACGGAAGCAGCTAGAGCCTTGAATTTTAGCATTTTGGAAAGGTGATGCCTTCAGCTTTTTTTTAAGCTATAGATCATCAAAATCGCTTGAAAATTGTGGATTTGGCAGCCATTTATATACAGGTGTTTTCTACATTTTTTTCTTTTGGCTATAACTTTTGAACGGAAGCAGCTAGAGCATTGAATTTTAGCATTTTGGAAAGGTGATGCCTTCAGCTTTTTTTTAAGCTATAGACCATCAAAATCGCTTGAAAATTGTGGATTTGGCAGCCATTTATATACAGGTGTTATCTACATTTTTTTCTTTTGGCTATAACTTTTGAACGGAAGCAGCTAGAGCCTTGAATTTTAGCATTTTGGAAAGGTGATGCCTTCAGCTTTTTTTTAAGCTATAGATCATCAAAATCGCTTGAAAATTGTGGATTTGGCAGCCATTTATATACAGGTGTTTTCTACATTTTTTTCTTTTGGCTATAACTTTTGAACGGAAGCAGCTAGAGCATTGAATTTTAGCATTTTGGAAAGGTAATGCCATCAGCTTTTTTTTAAGCTATAGATCATCAAAATCGCTTGAAAATTGTGGATTTGGCAGCCATTTATATACAGGTGTTATCTACATTTTTTTCTTTTGGCTATAACTTTTGAACGGAAGCAGCTAGAGCATTGAATTTTATCATTTTGGAAAGGTGATGCCTTCAGCTTTTTTTTAAGCTATAGATCATCAAAATCGCTTGAAAATTGTGGATTTGGCAGCCATTTATATACAGGTGTTTTCTACATTTTTTTCTTTTGGCTATAACTTTTGAACGGAAGCAGCTAGAGCCTTGAATTTTAGCATTTTGGAAAGGTGATGCCTTCAGCTTTTTTTTAAGCTATAGATCATCAAAATCGCTTGAAAATTGTGGATTTGGCAGCCATTTATATACAGGTGTTTTCTACATTTTTTTCTTTTGGCTATAACTTTTGAACGGAAGCAGCTAGAGCATTGAATTTTAGCATTTTGGAAAGGTAATGCCATCAGCTTTTTTTTAAGCTATAGATCATCAAAATCGCTTGAAAATTGTGGATTTGGCAGCCATTTATATACAGGTGTTTTCTACATTTTTTTCTTTTGGCTATAACTTTTGAACGGAAGCAGCTAGAGCATTGAATTTTAGCATTTTGGAAAGGTAATGCCATCAGCTTTTTTTTAAGCTATAGATCATCAAAATCGCTTGAAAATTGTGGATTTGGCAGCCATTTATATACAGGTGTTATCTACATTTTTTTCTTTTGGCTATAACTTTTGAACGGAAGCAGCTAGAGCATTGAATTTTATCATTTTGGAAAGGTGATGCCTTCAGCTTTTTTTTAAGCTATAGATCATCAAAATCGCTTGAAAATTGTGGATTTGGCAGCCATTTATATACAGGTGTTTTCTACATTTTTTTCTTTTGGCTATAACTTTTGAACGGAAGCAGCTAGAGCCTTGAATTTTAGCATTTTGGAAAGGTGATGCCTTCAGCTTTTTTTTAAGCTATAGATCATCAAAATCGCTTGAAAATTGTGGATTTGGCAGCCATTTATATACAGGTGTTTTCTACATTTTTTTCTTTTGGCTATAACTTTTGAACGGAAGCAGCTAGAGCATTGAATTTTAGCATTTTGGAAAGGTAATGCCATCAGCTTTTTTTTAAGCTATAGATCATCAAAATCGCTTGAAAATTGTGGATTTGGCAGCCATTTATATACAGGTGTTTTCTACATTTTTTTCTTTTGGCTATAACTTTTGAACGGAAGCAGCTAGAGCATTGAATTTTATCATTTTGGAAAGGTGATGCCTTCAGCTTTTTTTTAAGCTATAGATCATCAAAATCGCTTGAAAATTGTGGATTTGGCAGCCATTTATATACAGGTGTTTTCTACATTTTTTTCTTTTGGCTATAACTTTTGAACGGAAGCAGCTAGAGCCTTGAATTTTAGCATTTTGGAAAGGTGATGCCTTCAGCTTTTTTTTAAGCTATAGATCATCAAAATCGCTTGAAAATTGTGGATTTGGCAGCCATTTATATACAGGTGTTTTCTACATTTTTTTCTTTTGGCTATAACTTTTGAACGGAAGCAGCTAGAGCATTGAATTTTATCATTTTGGAAAGGTGATGCCTTCAGCTTTTTTTTAAGCTATAGATCATCAAAATCGCTTGAAAATTGTGGATTTGGCAGCCATTTATATACAGGTGTTTTCTACATTTTTTTCTTTTGGCTATAACTTTTGAACGGAAGCAGCTAGAGCATTGAATTTTAGCATTTTGGAAAGGTGATGCCTTCAGCTTTTTTTTAAGCTATAGATCATCAAAATCGCTTAAAAATTGTGGATTTGGCAGCCATTTATATACAGGTGTTTTCTACATTTTTTTCTTTTGGCTATAACTTTTGAACGGAAGCAGCTAGAGCATTGAATTTTATCATTTTGGAAAGGTGATGCCTTCAGCTTTTTTTTAAGCTATAGATCATCAAAATCGCTTGAAAATTGTGGATTTGGCAGCCATTTATATACAGGTGTTTTCTACATTTTTTTCTTTTGGCTATAACTTTTGAACGGAAGCAGCTAGAGCATTGAATTTTAGCATTTTGGAAAGGTGATGCCTTCAGCTTTTTTTTAAGCTATAGATCATCAAAATCGCTTGAAAATTGTGGATTTGGCAGCCATTTATATACAGGTGTTTTCTACATTTTTTTCTTTTGGCTATAACTTTTGAACGGAAGCAGCTAGAGCATTGAATTTTATCATTTTGGAAAGGTGATGCCTTCAGCTTTTTTTTAAGCTATAGATCATCAAAATCGCTTGAAAATTGTGGATTTGGCAGCCATTTATATACAGGTGTTTTCTACATTTTTTTCTTTTGGCTATAACTTTTGAACGGAAGCAGCTAGAGCATTGAATTTTAGCATTTTGGAAAGGTGATGCCTTCAGCTTTTTTTTAAGCTATAGATCATCAAAATCGCTTGAAAATTGTGGATTTGGCAGCCATTTATTTACAGGTGTTTTCTAATTTTTTTTCTTTTGGCTATAACTTTTGAACGGAAGCAGCTAGAGCATTGAATTTTAGCATTTTGGAAAGGTGATGCCTTCAGCTTTTTTTTAAGCTATAGATCATCAAAATCGCTTGAAAATTGTGGATTTGGCAGCCATTTATATACAGGTGTTGTCTACATTTTTTTCTTTTGGCTATAACTTTTGAACGGAAGCAGCTAGAGCATTGAATTTTAGCATTTTGGAAAGGTGATGCCTTCAGCTTTTTTTTAAGCTATAGATCATCAAAATCGCTTGAAAATTGTGGATTTGGCAGCCATTTATATACAGGTGTTATCTACATTTTTTTCTTTTGGCTATAACTTTTGAACGGAAGCAGCTAGAGCATTGAATTTTAGCACTTTGGAAAGGTGATGCCTTCAGCTTTTTTTTAAGCTATAGATCATCAAAATCGCTTGAAAATTGTGGATTTGGCAGCCATTTATTTACAGGTGTTTTCTACATTTTTTTCTTTTGGCTATAACTTTTGAACGGAAGCAGCTAGAGCCTTGAATTTTAGCATTTTGGAAAGGTGATGCCTTCAGCTTTTTTTTAAGCTATAGATCATCAAAATCGCTTGAAAATTGTGGATTTGGCAGCCATTTATATACAGGTGTTTTCTAAATTTTTTCTTTTGGCTATAACTTTTGAACGGAAGCAGCTAGAGCATTGAATTTTAGCATTTTGGAAAGGTGATGCCTTCAGCTTTTTTTTAAGCTATAGATCATCAAAATCGCTTGAAAATTGTGGATTTGGCAGCCATTTATATACAGGTGTTTTCTACATTTTTTTCTTTTGGCTATAACTTTTGAACGGAAGCAGCTAGAGCATTGAATTTTAGCATTTTGGAAAGGTGATGCCTTCAGCTTTTTTTTAAGCTATAGATCATCAAAATCGCTTGAAAATTGTGGATTTGGCAGCCATTTATATACAGGTGTTATCTACATTTTTTTCTTTTGGCTATAACTTTTGAACGGAAGCAGCTAGAGCATTGAATTTTAGCATTTTGGAAAGGTGATGCCTTCAGCTTTTTTTTAAGCTATAGATCATCAAAATCGCTTGAAAATTGTGGATTTGGCAGCCATTTATATACAGGTGTTGTCTACATTTTTTTCTTTTGGCTATAACTTTTGAACGGAAGCAGCTAGAGCCTTGAATTTTAGCATTTTGGAAAGGTGATGCCTTCAGCTTTTTTTTAAGCTATAGATCATCAAAATCGCTTGAAAATTGTGGATTTGGCAGCCATTTATATACAGGTGTTATCTACATTTTTTTCTTTTGGCTATAACTTTTGAACGGAAGCAGCTAGAGCATTGAATTTTAGCATTTTGGAAAGGTAATGCCATCAGCTTTTTTTTAAGCTATAGATCATCAAAATCGCTTGAAAATTGTGGATTTGGCAGCCATTTATATACAGGTGTTTTCTACATTTTTTTCTTTTGGCTATAACTTTTGAACGGAAGCAGCTAGAGCATTGAATTTTAGCATTTTGGAAAGGTAATGCCATCAGCTTTTTTTTAAGCTATAGATCATCAAAATCGCTTGAAAATTGTGGATTTGGCAGCCATTTATATACAGGTGTTATCTACATTTTTTTCTTTTGGCTATAACTTTTGAACGGAAGCAGCTAGAGCATTGAATTTTAGCATTTTGGAAAGGTAATGCCATCAGCTTTTTTTTAAGCTATAGATCATCAAAATCGCTTGAAAATTGTGGATTTGGCAGCCATTTATATACAGGTGTTTTCTACATTTTTTTCTTTTGGCTATAACTTTTGAACGGAAGCAGCTAGAGCCTTGAATTTTAGCATTTTGGAAAGGTGATGCCTTCAGCTTTTTTTTAAGCTATAGATCATCAAAATCGCTTGAAAATTGTGGATTTGGCAGCCATTTATATACAGGTGTTTTCTACATTTTTTTCTTTTGGCTATAACTTTTGAACGGAAGCAGCTAGAGCCTTGAATTTTAGCATTTTGGAAAGGTGATGCCTTCAGCTTTTTTTTAAGCTATAGATCATCAAAATCGCTTGAAAATTGTGGATTTGGCAGCCATTTATATACAGGTGTTTTCTACATTTTTTTCTTTTGGCTATAACTTTTGAACGGAAGCAGCTAGAGCCTTGAATTTTAGCATTTTGGAAAGGTGATGCCTTCAGCTTTTTTTTAAGCTATAGATCATCAAAATCGCTTGAAAATTGTGGATTTGGCAGCCATTTATATACAGGTGTTATCTACATTTTTTTCTTTTGGCTATAACTTTTGAACGGAAGCAGCTAGAGCCTTGAATTTTAGCATTTTGGAAAGGTGATGCCTTCAGCTTTTTTTTAAGCTATAGATCATCAAAATCGCTTGAAAATTGTGGATTTGGCAGCCATTTATATACAGGTGTTTTCTACATTTTTTTCTTTTGGCTATAACTTTTGAACGGAAGCAGCTAGAGCATTGAATTTTAGCATTTTGGAAAGGTGATGCCTTCAGCTTTTTTTTAAGCTATAGATCATCAAAATCGCTTGAAAATTGTGGATTTGGCAGCCATTTATATACAGGTGTTGTCTACATTTTTTTCTTTTGGCTATAACTTTTGAACGGAAGCAGCTAGAGCCTTGAATTTTAGCATTTTGGAAAGGTGATGCCTTCAGCTTTTTTTTAAGCTATAGATCATCAAAATCGCTTGAAAATTGTGGATTTGGCAGCCATTTATATACAGGTGTTATCTACATTTTTTTCTTTTGGCTATAACTTTTGAACGGAAGCAGCTAGAGCATTGAATTTTAGCATTTTGGAAAGGTAATGCCATCAGCTTTTTTTTAAGCTATAGATCATCAAAATCGCTTGAAAATTGTGGATTTGGCAGCCATTTATATACAGGTGTTTTCTACATTTTTTTCTTTTGGCTATAACTTTTGAACGGAAGCAGCTAGAGCCTTGAATTTTAGCATTTTGGAAAGGTGATGCCTTCAGCTTTTTTTAAGCTATAGATCATCAAAATCGCTTGAAAATTGTGGATTTGGCAGCCATTTATATACAGGTGTTTTCTACATTTTTTTCTTTTGGCTATAACTTTTGAACGGAAGCAGCTAGAGCCTTGAATTTTAGCATTTTGGAAAGGTGATGCCTTCAGCTTTTTTTTAAGCTATAGATCATCAAAATCGCTTAAAAATTGTGGATTTGGCAGCCATTTATATACAGGTGTTTTCTACATTTTTTTCTTTTGGCTATAACTTTTGAACGGAAGCAGCTAGAGCATTGAATTTTAGCATTTTGGAAAGGTGATGCCTTCAGCTTTTTTTTAAGCTATAGATCATCAAAATCGCTTGAAAATTGTGGATTTGGCAGCCATTTATATACAGGTGTTTTCTACATTTTTTTCTTTTGGCTATAACTTTTGAACGGAAGCAGCTAGAGCCTTGAATTTTAGCATTTTGGAAAGGTGATGCCTTCAGCTTTTTTTTAAGCTATAGATCATCAAAATCGCTTGAAAATTGTGGATTTGGCAGCCATTTATATACAGGTGTTTTCTACATTTTTTTCTTTTGGCTATAACTTTTGAACGGAAGCAGCTAGAGCATTGAATTTTAGCATTTTGGAAAGGTGATGCCTTCAGCTTTTTTTTAAGCTATAGATCATCAAAATCGCTTGAAAATTGTGGATTTGGCAGCCATTTATATACAGGTGTTATCTACATTTTTTTCTTTTGGCTATAACTTTTGAACGGAAGCAGCTAGAGCCTTGAATTTTAGCATTTTGGAAAGGTGATGCCTTCAGCTTTTTTTTAAGCTATAGATCATCAAAATCGCTTGAAAATTGTGGATTTGGCAGCCATTTATATACAGGTGTTTTCTACATTTTTTTCTTTTGGCTATAACTTTTGAACGGAAGCAGCTAGAGCATTGAATTTTAGCATTTTGGAAAGGTGATGCCTTCAGCTTTTTTTTAAGCTATAGATCATCAAAATCGCTTGAAAATTGTGGATTTGGCAGCCATTTATATACAGGTGTTATCTAAATTTTTTTCTTTTGGCTATAACTTTTGAACGGAAGCAGCTAGAGCATTGAATTTTAGCATTTTGGAAAGGTGATGCCTTCAGCTTTTTTTTAAGCTATAGATCATCAAAATCTCTTGAAAATTGTGGATTTGGCAGCTATTTATATACAGGTCTTATCTACATTTTTTTCTTTTGGCTATAACTTTTGAACGGCAGCAGCTAGAGCCTTGAATTTTAGCATTTTGGAAAGGTGATGCCTTCAGCTTTTTTTTAAGCTATAGATCATCAAAATCGCTTGAAAATTGTGGATGTGGCAGCCATTTATATACAGGTGTTTTCTACATTTTTTTCTTTTGGCTATAACTTTTGAACGGAAGCAGCTAGAGCCTTGAATTTTAGCATTTTGGAAAGGTGATGCCTTCAGCTTTTTTTTAACCTATAGATCATCAAAATCGCTTGAAAATTGTGGATTTGGCAGCCATTTATATACAGGTGTTATCTACATTTTTTTCTTTTGGCTATAACTTTTGAACGGAAGCAGCTAGAGCCTTGAATTTTAGCATTTTGGAAAGGTGATGCCTTCAGCTTTTTTTAAGCTATAGATCATCAAAATCGCTTGAAAATTGTGGATTTGGCAGCCATTTATATACAGGAGTTATCTACATTTTTTCTTTTGGCTATAACTTTTGAACGGAAGCAGCTAGAGCCTTGAATTTTAGCATTTTGGAAAGGTGATGCCTTCAGCTTTTTTTTAAGCTATAGATCATCAAAATCGCTTGAAAATTGTGGATTTGGCAGCCATTTATATACAGGTGTTTTCTACATTTTTTTCTTTTGGCTATAACTTTTGAACGGAAGCAGCTAGAGCATTGAATTTTAGCATTTTGGAAAGGTGATGCCTTCAGCTTTTTTTTAAGCTATAGACCATCAAAATCGCTTGAAAATTGTGGATTTGGCAGCCATTTATATACAGGTGTTATCTACATTTTTTTCTTTTGGCTATAACTTTTGAACGGAAGCAGCTAGAGCCTTGAATTTTAGCATTTTGGAAAGGTGATGCCTTCAGCTTTTTTTTAAGCTATAGATCATCAAAATCGCTTGAAAATTGTGGATTTGGCAGCCATTTATATACAGGTGTTTTCTACATTTTTTTCTTTTGGCTATAACTTTTGAACGGAAGCAGCTAGAGCATTGAATTTTAGCATTTTGGAAAGGTAATGCCATCAGCTTTTTTTTAAGCTATAGATCATCAAAATCGCTTGAAAATTGTGGATTTGGCAGCCATTTATATACAGGTGTTATCTACATTTTTTTCTTTTGGCTATAACTTTTGAACGGAAGCAGCTAGAGCATTGAATTTTATCATTTTGGAAAGGTGATGCCTTCAGCTTTTTTTTAAGCTATAGATCATCAAAATCGCTTGAAAATTGTGGATTTGGCAGCCATTTATATACAGGTGTTTTCTACATTTTTTTCTTTTGGCTATAACTTTTGAACGGAAGCAGCTAGAGCCTTGAATTTTAGCATTTTGGAAAGGTGATGCCTTCAGCTTTTTTTTAAGCTATAGATCATCAAAATCGCTTGAAAATTGTGGATTTGGCAGCCATTTATATACAGGTGTTTTCTACATTTTTTTCTTTTGGCTATAACTTTTGAACGGAAGCAGCTAGAGCATTGAATTTTAGCATTTTGGAAAGGTAATGCCATCAGCTTTTTTTTAAGCTATAGATCATCAAAATCGCTTGAAAATTGTGGATTTGGCAGCCATTTATATACAGGTGTTTTCTACATTTTTTTCTTTTGGCTATAACTTTTGAACGGAAGCAGCTAGAGCATTGAATTTTAGCATTTTGGAAAGGTAATGCCATCAGCTTTTTTTTAAGCTATAGATCATCAAAATCGCTTGAAAATTGTGGATTTGGCAGCCATTTATATACAGGTGTTATCTACATTTTTTTCTTTTGGCTATAACTTTTGAACGGAAGCAGCTAGAGCATTGAATTTTATCATTTTGGAAAGGTGATGCCTTCAGCTTTTTTTTAAGCTATAGATCATCAAAATCGCTTGAAAATTGTGGATTTGGCAGCCATTTATATA
>CAXKVI010000002.1:15561057-15587075 GCA_964058755.1 Campiglossa producta | reverse complement strand
CCAAAATGCTAAATTTCAATGCTCTAGCTGCTTTCCGTTTCAAAAGTTATAGCCAAAAGAAAAAAATGTAGATAACACCTGTATATAAATGGCTGCCAAATCCACAATTTTCAAGCGATTTTGATGATCTATAGCTTTAAAAAAAGCTGAAGGCATCACCTTTCCAAAATGCCTAAAATTCAATGCTCTAGCTGCTTCCGTTCAAAAGTTATAGCCAAAAGAAAAAAATGTAGATAACACCTGTATATAAATGGCTGCCAAATCCACAATTTCAAGCGATTTTGATGATCTATAGCTTAAAAAAAGCTGAAGGCATCACCTTTCCAAAATGCTAAATTTCAATGCTCTAGCTGCTTCCGTTCAAAAGTTATAGCCAAAAGAAAAAAATGTAGATAACACCTGTATATAAATGGCTGCCAAATCCACAATTTTCAAGCGATTTTGATGATCTATAGCTTAAAAAAAAGCTGAAGGCATCACCTTTCCAAAATGCTAAATTTCAATGCTCTAGCTGCTTCCGTTCAAAAGTTATAGCCAAAAGAAAAAAATGTAGATAACACCTGTATATAAATGGCTGCCAAATCCACAATTTTCAAGCGATTTTGATGATCTATAGCTTAAAAAAAGCTGAAGGCATCACCTTTTCCAAAATGCTAAAATTCAATGCTCTAGCTGCTTCCGTTCAAAAGTTATAGCCAAAAGAAAAAAATGTAGATAACACCTGTATATAAATGGCTGCCAAATCCACAATTTTCAAGCGATTTTGATGATCTATAGCTTAAAAAAAGCTGAAGGCATCACCTTTCCAAAATGCTAAATTTCAATGCTCTAGCTGCTTCCGTTCAAAAGTTATAGCCAAAAGAAAAAAATGTAGATAACACCTGTATATAAATGGCTGCCAAATCCACAATTTTCAAGCGATTTTGATGATCTATAGCTTAAAAAAAGCTGAAGGCATCACCTTTCCAAAATGCTAAAATTTCAATGCTCTAGCTGCTTCCGTTCAAAAGTTATAGCCAAAAGAAAAAAATGTAGATAACACCTGTATATAATGGCTGCCAAATCCACAATTTTCAAGCGATTTTGATGATCTATAGCTTAAAAAAAGCTGAAGGCATCACCTTTCCAAAATGCTAAATTCAATGCTCTAGCTGCTTCCGTTCAAAAGTTATAGCCAAAAGAAAAAAATGTAGATAACACCTGTATATAAATGGCTGCCAAATCCACAATTTTCAAGCGATTTTGATGATCTATAGCTTAAAAAAAGCTGAAGGCATCACCTTTCCAAAATGCTAAAATTCAATGCTCTAGCTGCTTCCGTTCAAAAGTTATAGCAAAAGAAAAAAATGTAGATAACACCTGTATATAAATGGCTGCCAAATCCACAATTTTCAAGCGATTTTGATGATCTATAGCTTAAAAAAAGCTGAAGGCATCATCTTTCCAAAATGCTAAAATTCAATGCTCTAGCTGCTTCCGTTCAAAAGTTATAGCCAAAAGAAAAAAAATTTAGATAACACCTGTATATAAATGGCTGCCAAATCCACAATTTTAAAGCGATTTTGATGATCTATAGCTTAAAAAAAGCTGAAGGCATCACCTTTCCAAAATGCTAAAATTCAATGCTCTAGCTGCTTCCGTTCAAAAGTTATAGCCAAAAGAAAAAAATGTAGATAACACCTGTATATAAATGGCTGCCAAATCCACAATTTTCAAGCGATTTTGATGATCTATAGCTTAAAAAAAGCTGAAGGCATCACCTTTCCAAAATGCTAAATTTCAATGCTCTAGCTGCTTCCATTCAAAAGTTATAGCCAAAAGAAAAAAATGTAGATAACACCTGTATATAAATGGCTGCCAAATCCACAATTTTCAAGCGATTTTGATGATCTATAGCTTAAAAAAAGCTGAAGGCATCACCTTTCCAAAATGCTAAATTTCAATGCTTTAGCTGCTTCCGTTCAAAAGTTATAGCCAAAAGAAAAAAATGTAGATAACACCTGTATATAAATGGCTGCCAAATCCACAATTTTCAAGCGATTTTGATGATCTATAGCTTAAAAAAAGCTGAAGGCATCACCTTTCCAAAATGCTAAAATTCAATGCTCTAGCTGCTTCCGTTCAAAAGTTATAGCCAAAAGAAAAAAATGTAGATAACACCTGTATATAAATGGCTGCCAAATCCACAATTTTCAAGCGATTTTGATGATCTATAGCTTAAAAAAAGCTGAAGGCATCACCTTTCCAAAATGCTAAAATTCAATGCTCTAGCTGCTTCCGTTCAAAAGTTATAGCCAAAAGAAAAAAATGTAGATAACACCTGTATATAAATGGCTGCCAAATCCACAATTTTCAAGCGATTTTGATGATCTATAGCTTAAAAAAAGCTGAAGGCATCATCTTTCCAAAATGCTAAAATTCAATGCTCTAGCTGCTTCCGTTCAAAAGTTATAGCCAAAAGAAAAAAAATTTAGATAACACCTGTATATAAATGGCTGCCAAATCCACAATTTTAAAGCGATTTTGATGATCTATAGCTTAAAAAAAGCTGAAGGCATCACCTTTCCAAAATGCTAAAATTCAATGCTCTAGCTGCTTCCGTTCAAAAGTTATAGCCAAAAGAAAAAAATGTAGATAACACCTGTATATAAATGGCTGCCAAATCCACAATTTTCAAGCGATTTTGATGATCTATAGCTTAAAAAAAGCTGAAGGCATCACCTTTCCAAAATGCTAAATTTCAATGCTCTAGCTGCTTCCATTCAAAAGTTATAGCCAAAAGAAAAAAATGTAGATAACACCTGTATATAAATGGCTGCCAAATCCACAATTTTCAAGCGATTTTGATGATCTATAGCTTAAAAAAAGCTGAAGGCATCACCTTTCCAAAATGCTAAATTTCAATGCTCTAGCTGCTTCCGTTCAAAAGTTATAGCCAAAAGAAAAAAATGTAGATAACACCTGTATATAAATGGCTGCCAAATCCACAATTTTCAAGCGATTTTGATGATCTATAGCTTAAAAAAAGCTGAAGGCATCACCTTTCCAAAATGCTAAAATTCAATGCTCTAGCTGCTTCCGTTCAAAAGTTATAGCCAAAAGAAAAAAAATGTAGATAACACCTGTATATAAATGGCTGCCAAATCCACAATTTTCAAGCGATTTTGATGATCTATAGCTTAAAAAAAAGCTGAAGGCATCGCCTTTCCGAAATGCTAACATTCAATGCTCTAGCTGCTTCCGTTCAAAAGTTATAGCCAAAAGAAAAAAATGTAGATAACACCTGTATATAAATGGCTGCCAAATCCACAATTTTCAAGCGATTTTGATGATCTATAGCTTAAAAAAAGCTGAAGGCATCATCTTTCCAAAATGCTAAAATTCAATGCTCTAGCTGCTTCCGTTCAAAAGTTATAGCCAAAAGAAAAAAAATGTAGATAACACCTGTATATAAATGGCTGCCAAATCCACAATTTTAAAGCGATTTTGATGATCTATAGCTTAAAAAAAGCTGAAGGCATCACCTTTCCAAAATGCTAAAATTCAATGCTCTAGCTGCTTCCGTTCAAAAGTTATAGCCAAAAGAAAAAAATGTAGATAACACCTGTATATAAATGGCTGCCAAATCCACAATTTTCAAGCGATTTTGATGATCTATAGCTTAAAAAAAGCTGAAGGCATCACCTTTCCAAAATGCTAAAATTCAATGCTCTAGCTGCTTCCGTTCAAAAGTTATAGCCAAAAGAAAAAAATGTAGATAACACCTGTATATAAATGGCTGCCAAATCCACAATTTTCAAGCGATTTTGATGATCTATAGCTTAAAAAAAGCTGAAGGCATCACCTTTCCAAAATGCTAAAATTCAATGCTCTAGCTGCTTCCGTTCAAAAGTTATAGCCAAAAGAAAAAAATGTAGATAACACCTGTATATAAATGGCTGCCAAATCCACAATTTTCAAGCGATTTTGATGATCTATAGCTTAAAAAAAGCTGAAGGCATCACCTTTCCAAAATGCTAAATTTCAATGCTCTAGCTGCTTCCGTTCAAAAGTTATAGCCAAAAGAAAAAAATTTAGATAACACCTGTATATAAATGGCTGCCAAATCCACAATTTTCAAGCGATTTTGATGATCTATAGCTTAAAAAAAGCTGAAGGCATCACCTTTCCAAAATGCTAAAATTCAATGCTCTAGCTGCTTCCGTTCAAAAGTTATAGCCAAAAGAAAAAAATGTAGATAACACCTGTATATAAATGGCTGCCAAATCCACAATTTTCAAGCGATTTTGATGATCTATAGCTTAAAAAAGCTGAAGGCATCACCTTTCCAAAATGCTAAATTTCAATGCTCTAGCTGCTTCCGTTCAAAAGTTATAGCCAAAAGAAAAAAATGTAGATAACACCTGAATATAAATGGCTGCCAAATCCACAATTTTCAAGCGATTTTGATGATCTATAGCTTAAAAAAAGCTGAAGGCATCACCTTTCCAAAATGCTAAAATTCAATGCTCTAGCTGCTTCCGTTCAAAAGTTATAGCCAAAAGAAAAAAATGTAGATAACACCTGTATATAAATGGCTGCCAAATCCACAATTTTCAAGCGATTTTGATGATCTATAGCTTAAAAAAAGCTGAAGGCATCACCTTTCCAAAATGCTAAAATTCAATGCTCTAGCTGCTTCCGTTCAAAAGTTATAGCCAAAAGAAAAAAATGTAGATAACACCTGTATATAAATGGCTGCCAAATCCACAATTTTCAAGCGATTTTGATGATCTATAGCTTAAAAAAAGCTGAAGGCATCACCTTTCCAAAATGCTAAAATTCAATGCTCTAGCTGCTTCCGTTCAAAAGTTATAGCCAAAAGAAAAAAATGTAGATAACACCTGTATATAAATGGCTGCCAAATCCACAATTTTCAAGCGATTTTGATGATCTATAGCTTAAAAAAAGCTGAAGGCATCACCTTTCCAAAATGCTAAAATTCAATGCTCTAGCTGCTTCCGTTCAAAAGTTATAGCCAAAAGGAAAAAATGTAGATAACACCTGTATATAAATGGCTGCCAAATCCACAATTTTCAAGCGATTTTGATGATCTATAGCTTAAAAAAAGCTGAAGGCATCACCTTTCCAAAATGCTAAATTTCAATGCTCTAGCTGCTTCCGTTCAAAAGTTATAGCCAAAAGAAAAAAATGTAGATAACACCTGTATATAAATGGCTGCCAAATCCACAATTTTCAAGCGATTTTGATGATCTATAGCTTAAAAAAAAGCTGAAGGCATCACCTTTCCAAAATGCTAAAATTCAATGCTCTAGCTGCTTCCGTTCAAAAGTTATAGCCAAAAGAAAAAAATGTAGATAACACCTGTATATAAATGGCTGCCAAATCCACAATTTTCAAGCGATTTTGATGATCTATAGCTTAAAAAAAGCTGAAGGCATCACCTTTCCAAAATGCTAAAATTCAATGCTCTAGCTGCTTCCGTTCAAAAGTTATAGCCAAAAGAAAAAAATGTAGATAACACCTGTATATAAATGGCTGCCAAATCCACAATTTTCAAGCGATTTTGATGATCTATAGCTTAAAAAAAGCTGAAGGCATCACCTTTCCAAAATGCTAAAATTCAATGCTCTAGCTGCTTCCGTTCAAAAGTTATAGCCAAAAGGAAAAAATGTAGATAACACCTGTATATAAATGGCTGCCAAATCCACAATTTTCAAGCGATTTTGATGATCTATAGCTTAAAAAAAGCTGAAGGCATCACCTTTCCAAAATGCTAAATTTCAATGCTCTAGCTGCTTCCGTTCAAAAGTTATAGCCAAAAGAAAAAAATTTAGATAACACCTGTATATAAATGGCTGCCAAATCCACAATTTTCAAGCGATTTTGATGATCTATAGCTTAAAAAAAGCTGAAGGCATCACCTTTCCAAAATGCTAAATTTCAATGCTCTAGCTGCTTCCGTTCAAAAGTTATAGCCAAAAGAAAAAAATGTAGATAACACCTGTATATAAATGGCTGCCAAATCCACAATTTTCAAGCGATTTTGATGATCTATAGCTTAAAAAAAAGCTGAAGGCATCACCTTTCCAAAATGCTAAAATTCAATGCTCTAGCTGCTTCCGTTCAAAAGTTATAGCCAAAAGAAAAAAATTTAGAAAACACCTGTATATAAATGGCTGCCAAATCCACAATTTTCAAGCGATTTTGATGATCTATAGCTTAAAAAAAGCTGAAGGCATCACCTTTCCAAAATGCTAAAATTCAATGCTCTAGCTGCTTCCGTTCAAAAGTTATAGCCAAAAGAAAAAAAATGTAGATAACACCTGTATATAAATGGCTGCCAAATCCACAATTTTCAAGCGATTTTGATGATCTATAGCTTAAAAAAAGCTGAAGGCATCACCTTTCCAAAATGCTAAAATTCAATGCTCTAGCTGCTTCCGTTCAAAAGTTATAGCCAAAAGAAAAAAATGTAGATAACACCTGTATATAAATGGCTGCCAAATCCACAATTTTCAAGCGATTTTGATGATCTATAGCTTAAAAAAGCTGAAGGCATCACCTTTCCAAAATGCTAAATTTCAATGCTCTAGCTGCTTCCGTTCAAAAGTTATAGCCAAAAGAAAAAAATGTAGATAACACCTGAATATAAATGGCTGCCAAATCCACAATTTTCAAGCGATTTTGATGATCTATAGCTTAAAAAAAGCTGAAGGCATCACCTTTCCAAAATGCTAAAATTCAATGCTCTAGCTGCTTCCGTTCAAAAGTTATAGCCAAAAGAAAAAAATGTAGATAACACCTGTATATAAATGGCTGCCAAATCCACAATTTTCAAGCGATTTTGATGATCTATAGCTTAAAAAAAGCTGAAGGCATCACCTTTCCAAAATGCTAAAATTCAATGCTCTAGCTGCTTCCGTTCAAAAGTTATAGCCAAAAGAAAAAAATGTAGATAACACCTGTATATAAATGGCTGCCAAATCCACAATTTTCAAGCGATTTTGATGATCTATAGCTTAAAAAAAGCTGAAGGCATCACCTTTCCAAAATGCTAAAATTCAATGCTCTAGCTGCTTCCGTTCAAAAGTTATAGCCAAAAGAAAAAAATGTAGATAACACCTGTATATAAATGGCTGCCAAATCCACAATTTTCAAGCGATTTTGATGATCTATAGCTTAAAAAAAGCTGAAGGCATCACCTTTCCAAAATGCTAAAATTCAATGCTCTAGCTGCTTCCGTTCAAAAGTTATAGCCAAAAGGAAAAAAATGTAGATAACACCTGTATATAAATGGCTGCCAAATCCACAATTTTCAAGCGATTTTGATGATCTATAGCTTAAAAAAAGCTGAAGGCATCACCTTTCCAAAATGCTAAATTTCAATGCTCTAGCTGCTTCCGTTCAAAAGTTATAGCCAAAAGAAAAAAATGTAGATAACACCTGTATATAAATGGCTGCCAAATCCACAATTTTCAAGCGATTTTGATGATCTATAGCTTAAAAAAAAGCTGAAGGCATCACCTTTCCAAAATGCTAAAATTCAATGCTCTAGCTGCTTCCGTTCAAAAGTTATAGCCAAAAGAAAAAAATGTAGATAACACCTGTATATAAATGGCTGCCAAATCCACAATTTTCAAGCGATTTTGATGATCTATAGCTTAAAAAAAGCTGAAGGCATCACCTTTCCAAAATGCTAAAATTCAATGCTCTAGCTGCTTCCGTTCAAAAGTTATAGCCAAAAGAAAAAAATGTAGATAACACCTGTATATAAATGGCTGCCAAATCCACAATTTTCAAGCGATTTTGATGATCTATAGCTTAAAAAAAGCTGAAGGCATCACCTTTCCAAAATGCTAAAATTCAATGCTCTAGCTGCTTCCGTTCAAAAGTTATAGCCAAAAGGAAAAAATGTAGATAACACCTGTATATAAATGGCTGCCAAATCCACAATTTTCAAGCGATTTTGATGATCTATAGCTTAAAAAAAGCTGAAGGCATCACCTTTCCAAAATGCTAAATTTCAATGCTCTAGCTGCTTCCGTTCAAAAGTTATAGCCAAAAGAAAAAAATTTAGATAACACCTGTATATAAATGGCTGCCAAATCCACAATTTTCAAGCGATTTTGATGATCTATAGCTTAAAAAAAGCTGAAGGCATCACCTTTCCAAAATGCTAAATTTCAATGCTCTAGCTGCTTCCGTTCAAAAGTTATAGCCAAAAGAAAAAAATGTAGATAACACCTGAATATAAATGGCTGCCAAATCCACAATTTTCAAGCGATTTTGATGATCTATAGCTTAAAAAAAGCTGAAGGCATCACCTTTCCAAAATGCTAAATTTCAATGCTCTAGCTGCTTCCGTTCAAAAGTTATAGCCAAAAGAAAAAAATGTAGATAACACCTGTATATAAATGGCTGCCAAATCCACAATTTTCAAGCGATTTTGATGATCTATAGCTTAAAAAAAGCTGAAGGCATCACCTTTCCAAAATGCTAAATTTCAATGCTCTAGCTGCTTCCGTTCAAAAGTTATAGCCAAAAGAAAAAAATGTAGATAACACCTGAATATAAATGGCTGCCAAATCCACAATTTTCAAGCGATTTTAATGATCTATAGCTTAAAAAAAAGTTGAAGGCATCACCTTTCCAAAATGCTAAAATTCAATGCTCTAACTGCTTCCGTTCAAAAGTTATAGCCAAAAGAAAAAAATGTAGATAACACCTGTATATAAATGGCTGCCAAATCCACAATTTTCAAGCGATTTTGATGATCTATAGCTTAAAAAAAGCTGAAGGCATCACCTTTCCAAAATGCTAAAATTCAATGCTCTAACTGCTTCCGTTCAAAAGTTATAGCCAAAAGAAAAAAATGTAGATAACACCTGTATATAAATGGCTGCCAAATCCACAATTTTGAAGCGATTTTGATGATCTATAGCTTAAAAAAAAGCTGAAGGCATCACCTTTCCAAAATGCTAAAATTCAATGCTCTAGCTGCTTCCGTTCAAAAGTTATAGCCAAAAGAAAAAAATGTAGATAACACCTGTATAAAATGGCTGCCAAATCCACAATTTTCAAGCGATTTTGATGATCTATAGCTTAAAAAAAGCTGAAGGCATCACCTTTCCAAAATGCTAAAATTCAATGCTCTAGCTGCTTCCGTTCAAAAGTTATAGCCAAAAGAAAAAAAATGTAGATAACACCTGTATATAAATGGCTGCCAAATCCACAATTTTCAAGCGATTTTGATGATCTATAGCTTAAAAAAAGCTGAAGGCGTCACCTTTCCAAAATGCTAAAATTCAATGCTCTAACTGCTTCCGTTCAAAAGTTATAGCCAAAAGAAAAAAATGTAGATAACACCTGTATATAAATGGCTGCCAAATCCACAATTTTGAAGCGATTTTGATGATCTATAGCTTAAAAAAAGCTGAAGGCATCACCTTTCCAAAATGCTAAATTTCAATGCTCTAGCTGCTTCCGTTCAAAAGTTATAGCCAAAAGAAAAAAATGTAGATAACACCTGAATATAAATGGCTGCCAAATCCACAATTTTCAAGCGATTTTGATGATCTATAGCTTAAAAAAAGCTGAAGGCATCACCTTTCCAAAATGCTAAAATTCAATGCTCTAGCTGCTTCCGTTCAAAAGTTATAGCCAAAAGAAAAAAATGTAGATAACAACTGTATATAAATGGCTGCCAAATCCACAATTTTCAAGCGATTTTGATGATCTATAGCTTAAAAAAAAGCTGAAGGCGTCACCTTTCCAAAATGCTAAAATTCAATGCTCTAGCTGCTTCCGTTCAAAAGTTATAGCCAAAACAAAAAAATTTAGATAACACCTGTATATAAATGGCTGCCAAATCCACAATTTTCAAGCGATTTTGATGATCTATAGCTTAAAAAAAAGCTGAAGGCATCACCTTTCCAAAATGCTAAATTTCAATGCTCTAGCTGCTTCCGTTCAAAAGTTATAGCCAAAAGAAAAAAATGTAGATAACACCTGAATATAAATGGCTGCCAAATCCACAATTTTCAAGCGATTTTGATGATCTATAGCTTAAAAAAAGCTGAAGGCATCACCTTTCCAAAATGCTAAATTTCAATGCTCTAGCTGCTTCCGTTCAAAAGTTATAGCCAAAAGAAAAAAATGTAGATAACACCTGAATATAAATGGCTGCCAAATCCACAATTTTCAAGCGATTTTGATGATCTATAGCTTAAAAAAAAGCTGAAGGCGTCACCTTTCCAAAATGCTAAAATTCAATGCTCTAGCTGCTTCCGTTCAAAAGTTATAGCCAAAAGAAAAAAATGTAGATAACAACTGTATATAAATGGCTGCCAAATCCACAATTTTCAAGCGATTTTGATGATCTATAGCTTAAAAAAAAGCTGAAGGCGTCACCTTTCCAAAATGCTAAAATTCAATGCTCTAGCTGCTTCCGTTCAAAAGTTATAGCCAAAACAAAAAAATTTAGATAACACCTGTATATAAATGGCTGCCAAATCCACAATTTTCAAGCGATTTTGATGATCTATAGCTTAAAAAAAAGCTGAAGGCATCACCTTTCCAAAATGCTAAATTTCAATGCTCTAGCTGCTTCCGTTCAAAAGTTATAGCCAAAAGAAAAAAATGTAGATAACACCTGTATATAAATGGCTGCCAAATCCACAATTTTCAAGCGATTTTGATGATCTATAGCTTAAAAAAAAGCTGAAGGCGTCACCTTTCCAAAATGCTAAAATTCAATGCTCTAGCTGCTTCCGTTCAAAAGTTATAGCCAAAACAAAAAAATTTAGATAACACCTGTATATAAATGGCTGCCAAATCCACAATTTTCAAGCGATTTTGATGATCTATAGCTTAAAAAAAAGCTGAAGGCATCACCTTTCCAAAATGCTAAATTTCAATGCTCTAGTTGCTTCCGTTCAAAAGTTATAGCCAAAAGAAAAAAATGTAGATAACACCTGAATATAAATGGCTGCCAAATCCACAATTTTCAAGCGATTTTGATGATCTATAGCTTAAAAAAAGCTGAAGGCATCACCTTTCCAAAATGCTAAAATTCAATGCTCTAGCTGCTTCCGTTCAAAAGTTATAGCCAAAAGAAAAAAAATGTAGATAACACCTGTATATAAATGGCTGCCAAATCCACAATTTTCAAGCGATTTTGATGATCTATAGCTTAAAAAAAAGCTGAAGGCGTCACCTTTCCAAAATGCTAAAATTCAATGCTCTAGCTGCTTCCGTTCAAAAGTTATAGCCAAAAGAAAAAAATGTAGATAACAACTGTATATAAATGGCTGCCAAATCCACAATTTTGAAGCGATTTTGATGATCTATAGCTTAAAAAAAGCTGAAGGCATCACCTTTCCAAAATGCTAAAATTCAATGCTCTAGCTGCTTCCGTTCAAAAGTTATAGCCAAAAGAAAAAAATGTAGATAACACCTGTATATAAATGGCTGCCAAATCCACAATTTTCAAGCGATTTTGATGATCTATAGCTTAAAAAAAGCTGAAGGCATCACCTTTCCAAAATGCTAAAATTCAATGCTCTAGCTGCTTCCGTTCAAAAGTTATAGCCAAAAGAAAAAAAATGTAGATAACACCTGTATATAAATGGCTGCCAAATCCACAATTTTAAAGCGATTTTGATGATCTATAGCTTAAAAAAAGCTGAAGGCATCACCTTTCCAAAATGCTAAAATTCAATGCTCTAGCTGCTTCCGTTCAAAAGTTATAGCCAAAAGAAAAAAATGTAGATAACACCTGTATATAAATGGCTGCCAAATCCACAATTTTAAAGCGATTTTGATGATCTATAGCTTAAAAAAAGCTGAAGGTATCACCTTTCCAAAATGGTAAAATTCAATGCTCTAGCTGCTTCCGTTCAAAAGTTATAGCCAAAAGAAAAAAATGTAGATAACACCTGTATATAAATGGCTGCCAAATCCACAATTTTAAAGCGATTTTGATGATCTATAGCTTAAAAAAAGCTGAAGGCATCACCTTTCCAAAATGCTAAAATTCAATGCTCTAGCTGCTTCCGTTCAAAAGTTATAGCCAAAAGAAAAAAATGTAGATAACACCTGTATATAAATGGCTGCCAAATCCACAATTTTAAAGCGATTTTGATGATCTATAGCTTAAAAAAAGCTGAAGGCATCACCTTTCCAAAATGCTAAAATTCAATGCTCTAGCTGCTTCCGTTCAAAAGTTATAGCCAAAAGAAAAAAATGTAGATAACACCTGTATATAAATGGCTGCCAAATCCACAATTTTAAAGCGATTTTGATGATCTATAGCTTAAAAAAAGCTGAAGGCATCACCTTTCCAAAATGCTAAAATTCAATGCTCTAGCTGCTTCCGTTCAAAAGTTATAGCCAAAAGAAAAAAATGTAGATAACACCTGTATATAAATGGCTGCCAAATCCACAATTTTAAAGCGATTTTGATGATCTATAGCTTAAAAAAAGCTGAAGGCATCACCTTTCCAAAATGCTAAAATTCAAAGCTCTAGCTGCTTCCGTTCAAAAGTTATAGCCAAAAGAAAAAAATGTAGATAACACCTGTATATAAATGGCTGCCAAATCCACAATTTTAAAGCGATTTTGATGATCTATAGCTTAAAAAAAGCTGAAGGCATCACCTTTCCAAAATGCTAAAATTCAATGCTCTAGCTGCTTCCGTTCAAAAGTTATAGCCAAAAGAAAAAAATGTAGATAACACCTGTATATAAATGGCTGCCAAATCCACAATTTTAAAGCGATTTTGATGATCTATAGCTTAAAAAAAGCTGAAGGCATCACCTTTCCAAAATGCTAAAATTCAATGCTCTAGCTGCTTCCTTTCAAAAGTTATAGCCAAAAGAAAAAAATGTAGATAACACCTGTATATAAATGGCTGCCAAATCCACAATTTTAAAGCGATTTTGATGATCTATAGCTTAAAAAAAGCTGAAGGCATCACCTTTCCAAAATGCTAAAATTCAATGCTCTAGCTGCTTCCGTTCAAAAGTTATAGCCAAAAGAAAAAAATGTAGATAACACCTGTATATAAATGGCTGCCAAATCCACAATTTTAAAGCGATTTTGATGATCTATAGCTTAAAAAAAGCTGAAGGCATCACCTTTCCAAAATGCTAAAATTCAAAATTCTAGCTGCTTCCGTTCAAAAGTTATAGCCAAAAGAAAAAAATGTAGATAACACCTGTATATAAATGGCTGCCAAATCCACAATTTTAAAGCGATTTTGATGATCTATAGCTTAAAAAAAGCTGAAGGCATCACCTTTCCAAAATGCTAAAATTCAATGCTCTAGCTGCTTCCGTTCAAAAGTTATAGCCAAAAGAAAAAAAATGTAGATAACACCTGTATATAAATGGCTGCCAAATCCACAATTTTGAAGCGATTTTGATGATCTATAGCTTAAAAAAAAGCTGAAGGCATCACCTTTCCAAAATGCTAAAATTCAATGCTCTAGCTGCTTCCGTTCAAAAGTTATAGCCAAAAGAAAAAAAATGTAGATAACACCTGTATATAAATGGCTGCCAAATCCACAATTTTAAAGCGATTTTGATGATCTATAGCTTAAAAAAAGCTGAAGGCATCACCTTTCCAAAATGCTAAATTTCAATGCTCTAGCTGCTTCCGTTCAAAAGTTATAGCCAAAAGAAAAAAAATGTAGATAACACCTGTATATAAATGGCTGCCAAATCCACAATTTTAAAGCGATTTTGATGATCTATAGCTTAAAAAAAGCTGAAGGCATCACCTTTCCAAAATGCTAAAATTCAATGCTCTAGCTGCTTCCGTTCAAAAGTTATAGCCAAAAGAAAAAAATGTAGATAACACCTGTATATAAATGGCTGCCAAATCCACAATTTTAAAGCGATTTTGATGATCTATAGCTTAAAAAAAGCTGAAGGCATCACCTTTCCAAAATGCTAAAATTCAAAATTCTAGCTGCTTCCGTTCAAAAGTTATAGCCAAAAGAAAAAAATGTAGATAACACCTGTATATAAATGGCTGCCAAATCCACAATTTTAAAGCGATTTTGATGATCTATAGCTTAAAAAAAGCTGAAGGCATCACCTTTCCAAAATGCTAAAATTCAATGCTCTAGCTGCTTCCGTTCAAAAGTTATAGCCAAAAGAAAAAAAATGTAGATAACACCTGTATATAAATGGCTGCCAAATCCACAATTTTGAAGCGATTTTGATGATCTATAGCTTAAAAAAAAGCTGAAGGCATCACCTTTCCAAAATGCTAAAATTCAATGCTCTAGCTGCTTCCGTTCAAAAGTTATAGCCAAAAGAAAAAAAATGTAGATAACACCTGTATATAAATGGCTGCCAAATCCACAATTTTAAAGCGATTTTGATGATCTATAGCTTAAAAAAAGCTGAAGGCATCACCTTTCCAAAATGCTAAATTTCAATGCTCTAGCTGCTTCCGTTCAAAAGTTATAGCCAAAAGAAAAAAATGTAGATAACACCTGAATATAAATGGCTGCCAAATCCACAATTTTCAAGCGATTTTGATGATCTATAGCTTAAAAAAAGCTGAAGGCATCACCTTTCCAAAATGCTAAAATTCAATGCTCTAACTGTTTCCTTTCAAAAGTTATAGCCAAAAGAAAAAAATGTAGATAACACCTGTATATAAATGGCTGCCAAATCCACAATTTTAAAGCGATTTTGATGATCTATAGCTTAAAAAAAGCTGAAGGCATCACCTTTCCAAAATGCTAAAATTCAATGCTCTAGCTGCTTCCTTTCAAAAGTTATAGCCAAAAGAAAAAAATGTAGATAACACCTGTATATAAATGGCTGCCAAATCCACAATTTTAAAGCGATTTTGATGATCTATAGCTTAAAAAAAGCTGAAGGCATCACCTTTCCAAAATGCTAAAATTCAATGCTCTAGCTGCTTCCGTTCAAAAGTTATAGCCAAAAGAAAAAAATGTAGATAACACCTGTATATAAATGGCTGCCAAATCCACAATTTTAAAGCGATTTTGATGATCTATAGCTTAAAAAAAGCTGAAGGCATCACCTTTCCAAAATGCTAAAATTCAAAATTCTAGCTGCTTCCGTTCAAAAGTTATAGCCAAAAGAAAAAAATGTAGATAACACCTGTATATAAATGGCTGCCAAATCCACAATTTTAAAGCGATTTTGATGATCTATAGCTTAAAAAAAGCTGAAGGCATCACCTTTCCAAAATGCTAAAATTCAATGCTCTAGCTGCTTCCGTTCAAAAGTTATAGCCAAAAGAAAAAAAAT
This sequence comes from Campiglossa producta, assembly GCA_964058755.1. NCBI lineage: Eukaryota > Metazoa > Arthropoda > Insecta > Diptera > Tephritidae > Campiglossa > Campiglossa producta. The sequence goes on along the minus strand of CAXKVI010000002.1, from coordinate 15,571,779 downwards.
GTAGATAACACCTGTATATAAATGGCTGCCAAATCCACAATTTTGAAGCGATTTTGATGATCTATAGCTTAAAAAAAAGCTGAAGGCATCACCTTTCCAAAATGCTAAAATTCAATGCTCTAGCTGCTTCCGTTCAAAAGTTATAGCCAAAAGAAAAAAAATGTAGATAACACCTGTATATAAATGGCTGCCAAATCCACAATTTTAAAGCGATTTTGATGATCTATAGCTTAAAAAAAGCTGAAGGCATCACCTTTCCAAAATGCTAAATTTCAATGCTCTAGCTGCTTCCGTTCAAAAGTTATAGCCAAAAGAAAAAAAATGTAGATAACACCTGTATATAAATGGCTGCCAAATCCACAATTTTAAAGCGATTTTGATGATCTATAGCTTAAAAAAAGCTGAAGGCATCACCTTTCCAAAATGCTAAAATTCAATGCTCTAGCTGCTTCCGTTCAAAAGTTATAGCCAAAAGAAAAAAATGTAGATAACACCTGTATATAAATGGCTGCCAAATCCACAATTTTAAAGCGATTTTGATGATCTATAGCTTAAAAAAAGCTGAAGGCATCACCTTTCCAAAATGCTAAAATTCAAAATTCTAGCTGCTTCCGTTCAAAAGTTATAGCCAAAAGAAAAAAATGTAGATAACACCTGTATATAAATGGCTGCCAAATCCACAATTTTAAAGCGATTTTGATGATCTATAGCTTAAAAAAAGCTGAAGGCATCACCTTTCCAAAATGCTAAAATTCAATGCTCTAGCTGCTTCCGTTCAAAAGTTATAGCCAAAAGAAAAAAAATGTAGATAACACCTGTATATAAATGGCTGCCAAATCCACAATTTTGAAGCGATTTTGATGATCTATAGCTTAAAAAAAAGCTGAAGGCATCACCTTTCCAAAATGCTAAAATTCAATGCTCTAGCTGCTTCCGTTCAAAAGTTATAGCCAAAAGAAAAAAAATGTAGATAACACCTGTATATAAATGGCTGCCAAATCCACAATTTTAAAGCGATTTTGATGATCTATAGCTTAAAAAAAGCTGAAGGCATCACCTTTCCAAAATGCTAAATTTCAATGCTCTAGCTGCTTCCGTTCAAAAGTTATAGCCAAAAGAAAAAAATGTAGATAACACCTGAATATAAATGGCTGCCAAATCCACAATTTTCAAGCGATTTTGATGATCTATAGCTTAAAAAAAGCTGAAGGCATCACCTTTCCAAAATGCTAAAATTCAATGCTCTAACTGTTTCCTTTCAAAAGTTATAGCCAAAAGAAAAAAATGTAGATAACACCTGTATATAAATGGCTGCCAAATCCACAATTTTAAAGCGATTTTGATGATCTATAGCTTAAAAAAAGCTGAAGGCATCACCTTTCCAAAATGCTAAAATTCAATGCTCTAGCTGCTTCCGTTCAAAAGTTATAGCCAAAAGAAAAAAATGTAGATAACACCTGTATATAAATGGCTGCCAAATCCACAATTTTAAAGCGATTTTGATGATCTATAGCTTAAAAAAAGCTGAAGGCATCACCTTTCCAAAATGCTAAAATTCAATGCTCTAGCTGCTTCCGTTCAAAAGTTATAGCCAAAAGAAAAAAATGTAGATACCACCTGTATATAAATGGCTGCCAAATCCACAATTTTAAAGCGATTTTGATGATCTATAGCTTAAAAAAAGCTGAAGGCATCACCTTTCCAAAATGCTAAAATTCAATGCTCTAGCTGCTTCCGTTCAAAAGTTATAGCCAAAAGAAAAAAATGTAGATACCACCTGTATATAAATGGCTGCCAAATCCACAATTTTAAAGCGATTTTGATGATCTATAGCTTAAAAAAAGCTGAAGCCATCACCTTTCCAAAATGCTAAAATTCAATGCTCTAGCTGCTTCCGTTCAAAAGTTATAGCCAAAAGAAAAAAATGTAGATAACACCTGTATATAAATGGCTGCCAAATCCACAATTTTAAAGCGATTTTGATGATCTATAGCTTAAAAAAAGCTGAAGGCATCACCTTTCCAAAATGCTAAAATTCAATGCTCTAGCTGCTTCCGTTCAAAAGTTATAGCCAAAAGAAAAAAAATGTAGATAACACCTGTATATAAATGGCTGCCAAATCCACAATTTTCAAGCGATTTTGATGATCTATAGCTTAAAAAAAAGCTGAAGGCATCACCTTTCCAAAATGCTAAAATTCAATGCTCTAGCTGCTTCCGTTCAAAAGTTATAGCCAAAAGAAAAAAAATGTAGATAACACCTGTATATAAATGGCTGCCAAATCCACAATTTTCAAGCGATTTTGATGATCTATAGCTTAAAAAAAAGCTGAAGGCGTCACCTTTCCAAAATGCTAAAATTCAATGCTCTAGCTGCTTCCGTTCAAAAGTTATAGCCAAAAGAAAAAAATGTAGATAACACCTGTATATAAATGGCTGCCAAATCCACAATTTTGAAGCGATTTTGATGATCTATAGCTTAAAAAAAAGCTGAAGGCATCACCTTTCCAAAATGCTAAAATTCAATGCTCTAGCTGCTTCCGTTCAAAAGTTATAGCCAAAAGAAAAAAAATGTAGATAACACCTGTATATAAATGGCTGCCAAATCCACAATTTTCAAGCGATTTTGATGATCTATAGCTTAAAAAAAAGCTGAAGGCGTCACCTTTCCAAAATGCTAAAATTCAATGCTCTAGCTGCTTCCGTTCAAAAGTTATAGCCTAAAGAAAAAAATGTAGATAACACCTGTATATAAATGGCTGCCAAATCCACAATTTTCAAGCGATTTTGATGATCTATAGCTTAAAAAAAAGCTGAAGGCATCACCTTTCCAAAATGCTAAATTTCAATGCTCTAGCTGCTTCCGTTCAAAAGTTATAGCCAAAAGAAAAAAATGTAGATAACACCTGAATATAAATGGCTGCCAATCCACAATTTTCAAGCGATTTTGATGATCTATAGCTTAAAAAAAGCTGAAGGCATCACCTTTCCAAAATGCTAAAATTCAATGCTCTAACTGCTTCCTTTCAAAAGTTATAGCCAAAAGAAAAAAATGTAGATAACACCTGTATATAAATGGCTGCCAAATCCACAATTTTCAAGCGATTTTGATGATCTTTAGCTTAAAAAAAGCTGAAGGCATCACCTTTCCAAAATGCTAAAATTCAATGCTCTAGCTGCTTCCGTTCAAAAGTTATAGCCAAAAGAAAAAAAATGTAGATAACACCTGTATATAAATGGCTGCCAAATCCACAATTTTAAAGCGATTTTGATGATCTATAGCTTAAAAAAAGCTGAAGGCATCACCTTTCCAAAATGCTAAAATTCAATGCTCTAGCTGCTTCCGTTCAAAAGTTATAGCCAAAAGAAAAAAATGTAGATAACACCTGTATATAAATGGCTGCCAAATCCACAATTTTAAAGCGATTTTGATGATCTATAGCTTAAAAAAAGCTGAAGGCATCACCTTTCCAAAATGCTAAAATTCAATGCTCTAGCTGCTTCCGTTCAAAAGTTATAGCCAAAAGAAAAAAATGTAGATAACACCTGTATATAAATGGCTGCCAAATCCACAATTTTAAAGCGATTTTGATGATCTATAGCTTAAAAAAAGCTGAAGGCATCACCTTTCCAAAATGCTAAAATTCAATGCTCTAGCTGCTTCCGTTCAAAAGTTATAGCCAAAAGAAAAAAAATGTAGATAACACCTGTATATAAATGGCTGCCAAATCCACAATTTTCAAGCGATTTTGATGATCTATAGCTTAAAAAAAAGCTGAAGGCATCACCTTTCCAAAATGCTAAAATTCAATGCTCTAGCTGCTTCCGTTCAAAAGTTATAGCCAAAAGAAAAAAAATGTAGATAACACCTGTATATAAATGGCTGCCTAATCCACAATTTTCAAGCGATTTTGATGATCTATAGCTTAACACTTATCCTGTATTCAAAAAAAGTAACGTACGTGACATAAGTGGGTCATTTTTGCCCAATGGACTAATGAATAGTTTTTGATTTTATTTCAAGCTTTCAAGTACTTTTTTAGCTTGAAAATAATAAAATTTTAATAAATATCTTATTAGGGCAATTTTGAGCAACTAGTACATATAAACTTGCTCCTTTTACTATTGGGCAATTTTGACCCATTTATACAATATACGCAATTATTTCTGCCCAGTCTATCCTGTAGATGAAACATTTAAACAAAACCTTTTTTCAAGTATAGTTTGATTAAATAATAAAAGTCGAAAAGTTTCAATAGATTATAGAAAGTCTATAAAAAGATATGCAACTTTCAAAGTCGTTTGGGCAGTTTTGACCCACTTATACAGGATAAGTGTTAAGGATTATTTATTTGGTAAAGCCGCATTTCTTGTACAAGTTGTTTGTCTAACGTTTTTATCCTACCACTTTATTGATTTCCGCCCATACTTAGGTATATGAAAATGTAAAACGCCTTCAATATTATTTTGCTAACTTTAGAATGCCTTGAAAGGTAAAAAAAAGTAAAAAGATACTCCATATGGGATAACCCTTATACATAAAGAAAGTGTCAAGGGATGACGAAAACATCCAGGGAAAAAATATGAATATGGTAATTATTACAAAAGGGTCTCGTGTAGTCCTAACTTTTTATATGTCCCTTCCTCTGTGGCGTACAATACAATACTTTCATATCATGGAAACATCAAAGAGCACGGAAAATTGTATGCCTCCAACTACGAGCAGTGTTGATATTTACAAATAATCGAATATTTTTGAATGTAAATATTACTCTGTGGATTATAACTTTATTGACACACAAAATGAGTTTGAATTTCAAGTGGGCTAAACCTTCTTCGCGTTTAACCTTCTTCACATACGAAAATGCTTAAATCAAATGCGTACTAATGATAGAGAAGGAGTAAGCGAGTCCTGAAGTAAGAGCTTAGCATTATTTGTATGCAAAAATATGGAGGGCGGTAAGACTCTGTTTTGTGATGAGCTTCAATTACAATTTTTAGTAGATATTGCATTCTTGCATTGGCCGCCGTGTTGCAGGGAAAGTTTGCTCGGCCTAGTACACCAGTATTCCGGGTTCTCTCTACGTAACAAAATGTTACGTATACGTCATGTCACTTTTAATCTAATATCTTTAAACGAGTTAATCTTGTATATTTGTATATTTGTATTTTTGTATGTTCGGACTATCTCGAGAACCGCTTTACCGATTGGGATGAAATTTGGCACAAAGATAGTATGATGGATTCTAAGACTACCCACTTTAGGGTTGCCACTTGGGGCGGTTTACAGGGTTGCCACCTATCCCTTTTTTTTTTTAATTACGGAGCAAGATATGCCAATATGGGTATCATATGAAAGGTATTTTCGGCGAGATACCAACTAAAATATTTTCAAGTAGGGTTGCCACCTTACCACAATATATTTGTATATCCGTTACTATCTCGAGAATCGCTTGACCGAATTGGCTGAAATTTGGAATAGTGATAGTATGATCGATTTTAAGACTATGCACTTTAGGGTTGCCACTTGAGGCGGTTTACAGGGTTGCTACCTATCCCATTTTTTTTTAATTATGGAGCAAGATATGCCAATATGGGTATCATATGAAAGGTACTTTCGGCGAGATACCAACTTAAGTATTTTCAAGTAGGGTTGCGACCTAGGGTTGCCACCTTACCGCAGTAATATCTCGAGAACCGGTTGACCGATTTGGATGAAATTTGGTATGGTGACAGTATGAAGGATTCCAAGGCTATCTACTTTAGGGTTGACATTTTTAGTAGTTTACAGGGTTGCCACCTATCCCATTTTTTAAATTATGGAGCAAGATATGACAATATGGGTATCATATGATAGGTATTTTCGGCGACATATCAACTAAAATACTTCCAAGTAGGTTTGTCACCTAGGGTTGTCCGCACTATATTTCTATATCCGGTACTATCTCGAGAACCGCTTGACCGATTTGGATGAAATTTGGCACAGTGATAGCATGCCTGATTCTAAGACTATCCACTTAGGTGTTGCCACTTGGAGGGCTTTTAAGGGTGGCAACCTATCTCATTTTTTTTTTTTAATATTGAGTAAAATATGCGAATATCGGTATCAAATTAGAGGTATTTCCGGCGACATATCAACTAAAATATGTCTAAGTACAGTTCCCATCTAGGGTTGTCACCTTATCGCAGTATATTTATATTACAGGGTTGCCACCTATTTAATTTTTTTATTTATGGAGCTAGATATGCCAATATGGGTATCAAATGAAAGGTATTTTTGCTGACATACCAACTAAAATATTTTCAAGTAGGGTTGTCCGCAAAAAGTCCAATACGGCTACGAAAATTACAAAATTTTAATAATTTGCCCACATATAAAGGACAGTGCAACACAACCTCACAAGTTTGGTAAGTAAAGTTAGCACTAAATTGATAGCACCGAGCAAGCTCGGTCACCCAGGTACTAAACTTTGAAGCGACTTCTCGTTATCAAATCAAGAGGGGCAAATATGAGCAAACCTTTTTTTCGGGCCGTTTTGGGATATATTTCGTATAATTTTGGGCACATTTAAGGGTCTTTTTGGGATCATTTTAGGATTATTTAGGGGTTATTTTAGGGTCAATCGATAGCACGGAGCAAGCTCGGTCACTCAGGTACTTAAATTAAATTAAATTAAACTCAATTAAACTAAATCAAATAAATTAAATTAAGCGAAATTAAATTAAATTAAATTAAAATAAATCTAATCAAATTAAATTAGTTAAATCAAATAAAATTAAATAAAACTAAATAAAATTAAATTAAATTAAAATAAATTAATTTTAATTAAATTAAATAAAATTAAATTAAATGAAATTAAATTAAATTAAATTAAATTAAATTAAAATAAATCTAATCAAATTAAATTAAATCAAATAAAATTAAACAAAACTAAATAAAATTAAATTAAATTAAATTAAATTTAAATTAAATCCAATTAAATTAAATTAAATTAGATCAAATCAAATTAAATTAAATTAAATTAAAATAAATTAATTTTAATTAAATTAAATTAAATTAAATTAAATTAAAATAAATCTAATCAAATTAAATTAAATCAAATAAAATTAAATAAAACTAAATAAAATTAAATTAAATTAAATTAAATTAAATTAAATCAAATTAAATTAAATTAAATTAAAATAAATTAATTTTAATTAAATTAAATTAAATAAAATAAAATTAAATGAAATTAAATTAAATTAAATTAAAATAAATCTAATCAAATTAAATTAAATTAAAATAGTTTGAAAGTAAAATGTACGTAATGAAAAAATATGTAAGTAAATCAACAATTGCATAACTTTGTATACATTTAAATTGAAAAACTTTACTACGATTTCGGTGTATGGAAGTGCTTACCATGCTACGCTTTATGCGTTTACGCATGGCCGCTACCGCATTACTTCCTCTTATGTTAATATTGATGCTGGTTAATAAAATATAAGCTTCTTCCAAACAATCGCTCATTTAAAATGAGAAACCTTCATTATGTTGGAAGTTTGGTCTAAGAACAATGGATTTACTTGCCAATTACGAATAAATAAATTATTAGATGCATATGTAAATAAGTAATAGCTAGGTCGATTAACTAAGATGTATCAATACAACAAATCTCACAAATTTTTAACTGGACTTGTTGCGATCAAAACTCTTTGAGTATTTTATCGTCCTCGTTTACATTTCTTTTTTTATAGTATCCCTCCAGCGAAAGCAACTAGTTGAAAACTACTTTACAACGAGTTGGTGCACCGGACCCAAGCAACTGGTATTTTTTACGTGTTGATTTCCTACGAAATGTCAATTGTCAGATTTCGACCAGTACATACCATTCATCTACTAGTCATGATATAAAATACCAGTCCCATACTAGTTCAACCTGGACTAGTATGTTTTCCATCAAATGAACTAATCCCCATACTAATCCAAAAATGACTAGTATGAAATATCCTAGTCTCATACTAGTCCAAAAAGCATTGAACCTGTACTAATATGATTTCAACCAGAATTTTCATGACTTACCCTTTATTTTATAATTTGCCTTTATTTTCGTGTCTGTTCTTAAGAAAGCAGCGAGTATTTGTATTTACCCTATTACGAAAAAGCATCTGTGATGATTTCATCCACGAAAATTTAAATGTATACTAGTATGGAATGGATATTTCCTGACCAGTATGATGTCAGCCAGAAAATTCTAGTTGACTAGTTTGAGGTTTCGCTGCAGGGATCTTAACAATAGCTTCTCTTCTATAAAAAAGGATCGAAATTCGTACCAACTTTTCTTAAGTATATTTAGCTTACCACATCATAAATTAAAATTTTTATTTATTGTCATTGTCAACTAACACTTAAAAATTCTTCATCTCCGTCAACTTCTCAGAATTTACAAAATGTTGATTGTGAACAAAATTACTTTGGTAAGCAAATATGTTAATTGCAGCAAACTTTGCCAATTAGGAGCCGACTTCGTTGAGGAAAGTGTTTCTTCTAGCAAAAGTCATTATTTCCACTCACAGCCAGTTTGCTAAAAAAAAAAGTTTATCTCATCTAGGTATAACGTAGTTGACGGAATAGATTTTCAAGAAGCTCATTTTTCTAGTCTCCTTGTTCACTTTGTATTATTACAGTTAATATAAACATTTTAATTTATTGCAATAACTCGCATAATAAGGAAAAGTGTCAAGAAACAAGTTTTTAATATCATTTCTCACTTTGAAAAATTTTCAATGCTGTGTGAACCATTGAAAATGCTGTGGATGATAAAGTAGCACACATGGCTTCCCGGTGAAAGGAGAGGACCGCACTACGTTGTCAAGGTCAAGTGGAATATGACTAGTGTTCTCTAGGTATTACAAACTATTATCAGCCATCACAAAAAAGTTATGACTAATTCGTCTTTCTGTTTTGTTTACTACCCGATAGAGTAAACAGTTTATATAAGTGACATTCAATATGAAAATGTCCAATTCAAAAAGCTGGCTAGTCTCGGATTCCGCTAAAACTTTGAGGGACACTTCTTTAGGGTCCTAAAGGATGAAATTTACACACATTTAATTTTTATAACCACTCGTTTCGGGCTGGTCGAATTTCAAAGTTTGAAAAACATAATTTTTAGGCTTACCCTATTATTGCAGGACCTTCGATATTTTTTTCCCCAAATTTTGTGTTTTACCCGAAATTAACTGCTTCATTATATATTGCGAACGATAACCCACACAAACGAATCGTGTGCTGACGTTTCGTCCAGCAGTCATTTGCATGAATTTGACTTACTTGTATAACTAAATGTTACTCATACGCCGTGTATGACCTATAAAAAGTGCACTACTCTACATAGTAGCAAGATGTACACAATTATTTTTCCTATAAAACCCTTTGTTACGCAATCTAATAACACACTTTTGAAATTCCATTGTCTTTTTCTTGTGAATAAGTTTTCGCAATATCTTTTTAAAGGATCCCGTTGTCCTTATAAAAATTTAAATGTGGAGATTTGTTACACAAATCCTTCTATATGGGCAAAATATTAAAATCGTTTAATTTTCGAGGCCTTAATGTAGTTTCTTCAGAACTTAGTACAAGCTGTTAGCTAAACTTTTAACTAAAAATCAGTACTTACCTTCATTTGAATTCTGTCACAAAAATTATAATAACTAGCAAATTGGTTAGCTTTGGCAACTTTTATTTTCCAAGTATAACTTTATTGAAAACTTTTACATTTGAATTAAAAAATAAATATCTTAGTTCTAATAAAATACTTATGCTTAGTTCGTTTTAGCTTATTAATTACAATTGTCAATATCACATCGAAAACTTATCAAGTTTTACTTAATAGAATCGTAATTAAGTAGTTAATGTATTTTAAATGTAGCCAAATTTTATACCAGGGTTTATAAATTGTTCTCGGTATCCTTCTACGCATGTCTAGATTCAATCGAATTTAGGGACTGTTACACCCTCACAAAAAGGGTGGGGGTATGTTAGGTGGAAGGGAAGAGGGAGACTTAAGAGCTCGACGAACTTTTCATAAAATTATACAAGTTATACATACAGTCCCAATCTTTAAGAAATGATACCGAAAACAATTTAAAACATTTCAATGTCTATTCATACATATAAAAATACATAGGTACAAATATTAGAACAAACATACATAATTTTAAAACTGCCACAATTTTGTTTCGGTATAGCAATTCTCCACCTTTAAACGCCTTTCCCAACAATAAAACCAGTTCGTTGAAGTATTTTCATATACAATATTTTGTATTTATTGAACTGAAAGTTTCTAGTATTTCTGAAATTGAAAATCAAAATTTACTACTTTGATTTGAAACAAAAAAAAACAATTTTTTTTTTGCAAAAAACTTACACAACCTTATTAGAATTATCGCTGAAAGAAATGCCGAAGATGGTGAGGCAATTATGATTTTCCAAATCAATAATATGAATAAATATTGTCAACAATCAGCGTATTGCTCTCGTACTTTGAGACTGTGCATTGACATAGCACTTGGGCTCAATTGCATGTTTCCATTTTATGGAATTAATGTAATCCGGTCAACATAGAATATTTGGTAGCTATCCTAAAATGACAGATAAATATGGTAATTAAGAAATGGAAGAAAAATATTTTATATGAATTGTTTTTTTTTTTTTTTTTTGTTGAAGTGGCATTTAATTAAA
>CAXKVI010000002.1:15538557-15558557 GCA_964058755.1 Campiglossa producta | reverse complement strand
TATTTTATTTTATTTTATTTTATTTTATTTTATTTTATTTTATTTTATTTTATTTTATTTTATTTTATTTTATTTTATTTTATTTTATTTTATTTTATTTATTTTATTTTATTTTATTTTATTTTATTTTATTTTATTTTATTTTATTTTATTTTATTTTATTTTATTTTATTTTATTTTATTTTATTTTATTTTATTTTATTTTATTTTATTTTATTTTATTTTATTTTATTTTATTTTATTTTATTTTATTTTATTTTATTTTATTTTATTTTATTTTATTTTATTTTATTTTATTTCATTTTATTTTATTTTATTTTATTTTTTTTTTGAGTTTATTTTATTTTATTTTATTTTATTTTATTTTATTTTATTTTATTTTATTTTATTTTATTTTATTTTATTTTATTTTATTTTATTTTATTTTATTTTATTTTATTTTATTTTATTTTATTTTATTTTATTTTATTTTATTTTATTTTATTTTATTTTATTTTATTTTATTTTATTTTATTTTATTTTATTTTATTTTATTTTATTTTATTTTATTTTATTTTATTTTATTTTATTTTATTTTATTTTATTTTATTTTATTTTATTTTATTTTATTTTATTTTATTTTATTTTATTTTCATTTATTTTGCTTTATTTTATTTTATTTCATTTTATTTTATTTTATTTTATTTTATTTTATATTATTTTTTTTATATTTTTTTATCTTATTTTATTTTTTTGTTTTTATTTATTTTATATTATTTCGTTTTTTTTTATTTTATTTTTTTTTTAAATCCTTTATTTTTTTTATTTTATACTTCAATACAAATTTATTTTTGGTAATTTTTACTATTAATTTGGAGAGTTCATGGACTATTTGACCGATCGAGTAATTTTGCTTTAGCAAGAACGAAATTGGAATCATCGTAGCTGGAAATGTGTAGATAAACCTTTTTTAATGCAACCTCCCATATCCTTGCTTCTTTTTATAATCTTACTTTCACACTTACTTTCCTCCAGCGTGCTCAGGGCAAAACTTTGTTCAACCGCAACTCCAACGATATTGCTTATACAAAAACTGCTATTTGGCTCCTCTGATATTGGTGTACTTGAGTGCATCAGTACGTTCAAATCATCTTCACATTCCTTCACATCACTATACAACGGTTTCATGTTATTGTGGCGATATTCAACAACATGACTACTATTCGATTCATTCAAGTGTACAGCATTTGTCTTGCTATTGCCATTTTTATTCGTATATGTGATCATAGAGTAAATGCTATTGTTACAACTCCTGCCATTTCTCATTCCATTTGAGTGGCGTGAGGTAAAATAAATATTGGTACCACCAACACCAGCTGTGGCTGCGTCAGCATACAAATTGTTGCGTATACGTATTGATGAATTGGCAAAGTGTGAACGTACGGATGTAACCCTTGTGTGCATGGAGAGTGTGCGCTCATGTGTATTTGAGCTTGCACGAAATTTGGCAAAGCAAGTAGAAAAACGTTTATTAAACTCACGCTTGAACTTTTCCTGAAAGTTAAAGAATTCCAAAAGTTTCATAATATGAGATGCAGAAAAATGTAGATATGCAAAAATATGCGTAAGAATAGTATGTATGTATGTATATAAGTGTATGCATATTAACAAGGGCTAAAACGAACTACATGTAAGTGTGCGGGAGTATGGTACTTTGAAAAAGGAAGAAACAATAAATTGGCAACAAAAGGTTACCGGGAACTACTTAATATTCTGAGTTAAAGTAAAAATACCGGCTGTGTCGTTAGCCTTATACCTCTAATGGATATTACTAAAGTATTTTCTGACTGATTTTTTTAGGAATGAAACACTAAATATATAGTGAAAATCACACAAAAAATTTTGTTAAAATTACACAAAAAAGATAGCAAAATGTATACAAAAAATATATTAAATTACACAAAAAATATAGTAAAAAATTACCCATAAAATAGTGAAAGGTACACAAAATATAAAGTTAAATTACGCAAAATATATACTAATAAAATTACACAAAAATATAGTAAATTACGCAAAAGTATAGTTAAAGTTACAAGATACCTTGAATTTGACATTGCCCGTATTAACAATTGTAGGTATATATCTTTTTAAAAAATCAACCTAAAAGTCGAGTTTTAAGAATCAAAAATGTCCTCGAAAAAAAAATGGACCCCTTGCCCCCACTTCCCAAAATCTTTGATCCCGCACTGATGACAGTTATAAAAATTTTAAAGCAAAACTTTAATTAAATTCTAACACATCTTAAATTATGTTGAGTGGTTTAGCACGTAAGCCTAACTCCGCCAATTTGGTTTATGTAGTGCGAAGTAAGTGCTTGCAACATGTAATACGATTTTCCTACCTCTCTATCCTACATAATATTCAGAGCTAAGAGATTATAAATAATGTTAAGAGGCATCATGTACTCAATGCAGCAAAGTAATTCATGTAAGCTAAGTAGTATATACATTTACATATACATTAGGGTGATTCAAAAAAAATGTCGACTTGGTCTTACCCCCTAAAAAGTTAAGTATTGATGAGAAAATAAGCCTTGCAAAAATTAGCGCTATAACTTAACCCTTAGGGGTGGCTATTTTTTTCGCCCTTTCGCATACATTTTGTATGGGAAAAATGGCATTTTTTTTCAAAGTGAATTTTCTTTCAATTTTTGAAACTTTTTTGAAAATATTTTTACATACTCTTAAAGTTGAAGTTTTGAAGCTTCCAAAATGGTAAGCCATGTGCGATTATCTTAACTATTAAGGTAATTACAGCCATTTGAAAATGACTGAGTTTTGTACTATTGCACACACACACACATACACAGTAACACGTATAAAATCTATAAAAATTTAAATGGCTGTAATTATTTTAATAGTCAAGATATTCGCACATGGCTTACCAGTTTGGAAGCTTCAAAACTTCAACTTTAAGAGTATGTAAAAATATTTTCAAAAAAGTTTCAAAAATTTAAAGAAAATTCACTTTGAAAAAAATGCCATTTTTCCCATACAAAATGTATGGGAAAGGGCGAAAAAAAAATAGCCACCCCTAAGGGTTAAGTTAGAGCGCTAATTTTTTGCAAGGCTTATTTTCTCATCAATACCTATAGTTTCAGGGGGTAAGACCGAAAAAAGAACGAAATTTTTTTATTTGAATCACCCTAATATACATACATATGCATTTGTCTGCATTGACTCTGGTTTCCCCGCAATAATGTTTCTAACCTCAATTTAATTTACATCCGTATGTACTTACGTTATAAATGCCATAAATGAATGGATTGTAACAGCTATTGCTCATCGCTAGCCAATCACAGCAAAACCAAATAATATTAATGAAATGGTATTCATTAATTTCTGGAATTGTCACGTACAAAGCATTATAGATTTGTAGAGGTAGCCAGCAGATTCCAAATACAATAACAACAACAATCAACATTTTTATGACCTGCAAAAATATGAATAAGTAAGATTCGTATAAAAAGTCAGATGAATTGTTTACTTATTTAGTTATGGGTTAGATAAATATAAATAAATTAATTCTATCTATGTTACTTATTTCTAATTACTTATTTAATTAATAGCTATCGAAAAGTAACTTATCAATTAGGCTTAAACAATATTGAAGAAATTGTTTACTAAGAATTATATAACAAAATTATATTTTAAATTTTTTCATATTATTTTATTTTATTTTATTTTATTTTATTTTATTTTATTTTATTTTATTTTATTTTATTTTATTTTATTTTATTTTATTTTATTTTATTTTATTTTATTTTATTTTATTTTATTTTATTTTATTTTATTTTATTTTATTTTATTTTATTTTATTTTATTTTATTTTATTTTATTTTATTTTATTTTATTTTATTTTATTTTATTTTATTTTATTTTATTTTATTTTATTTTATTTTATTTTATTTTATTTTATTTTATTTTATTTTATTTTATTTTATTTTATTTTATTTTATTTTATTTTATTTTATTTTATTTTATTTTATTTTATTTTATTTTATTTTATTTTATTTTATTTTATTTTATTTTATTTTATTTTATTTTATTTTATTTTATTTTATTTTATTTTATTTTATTTTATTTTATTTTATTTTATTTTATTTTATTTTATTTTATTTTATTTTATTTTATTTTATTTTATTTTATTTTATTTTATTTTATTTTATTTTATTTTATTTTATTTTATTTTATTTTATTTTATTTTATTTTATTTTATTTTATTTTATTTTATTTTATTTTATTTTATTTTATTTTATTTTATTTTATTTTATTTTATTTTATTTTATTTTATTTTATTTTATTTTATTTTATTTTATTTTATTTTATTTTATTTTATTTTATTTTATTTTATTTTATTTTATTTTATTTTATTTTATTTTATTTTATTTTATTTTATTTTATTTTATTTTATTTTATTTTATTTTATTTTATTTTATTTTATTTTATTTTATTTTATTTTATTTTATTTTATTTTATTTTATTTTATTTTATTTTATTTTATTTTATTTTATTTTATTTTAAGGGTAGTCTTCTACGACACATATAAAAAGATCTGCCCTTTAAAAGCAGCCAAAGTTGGACCAACCCGCTTAAACAAGTGAAAGCGCAGTAAAAATCCGTTAAATTGTGAAAACGGAACTAATTTCCATAGGAAAATCCGCGAGCTTAGGGTGTCTGGCTGGAGCCTAGACCATGGTACGAGTCTAACAACACTTAATACTGACGCGGGGTGGTAATCTACGACAATTATGTGAAAATCATACATCAGAAAATAAGTAAAGTTAGCCCGATTTCCAGGCCCGAGACCTAGGTACAGCTTTGAAATTTTCACATTCCTTCTAGATTCCGCGACGACTATCCGCCAGTATTGGTTTCATCCATCAGAAAATAAGTGATGTCTGGCGGCCCTGGGATCTCGCTCTATTAGTTTAGTCGAATAATTTTCTGTGATTCCAGAAAGATGTTGTTGTAGAAAATATGACGTTGTTGCTGTAGCGCTCAGTAGGTTGAAAGCGCTGGTTATCCCTGGTTTAGACACATAAATTTTATGTAAATCACGCTTAAATTAATTAAGCACGGTTCTTATCAAGCTATGTTATTATGTTGTTCTTTTGAAGAGCTTCTCGGAATTCTTCCGCCTCAGCAGATTCCGTTGGTAGTAGCCATAAAAGCTGTAAATACAGTAGACCGGGTCGGGCCCCATAAAAAAAAAAAGTTACAAAAGTCCGCCCCTCAATTTGAAGGTTATGTTGAGAAGATTTTGGGGGGAAAAAAAAATTCTGTTTTTATACTTACAAAAACAGCCTAAATGGTTTATTTATTGTAACTTTTTTATTTTACATCCCATTTTAAAAATGATATCTATCTATCTATCTTAATATTCAAATTTAGGGGCGGACTTTTCCTACTTTTTTCTTCGACCCGGTCTAAAATACAGCCACTTTGAGGTAAGTAAATATTAATCACTCGCTTTCTCTTTCTCTGCCCCCCACTTCTTCCACATCTTTTTTTTCTCGCTATTTTCTTTTATTCCTTCCCTCCATTTTGCTATCACAATTTATATGTCCATTGGTACTCCAGTGATTGAATACGTTGTACATTGTCTTGCCTTGAGCTTAAGGATCTTTTTTTTTTTTTTTTTTTTAATATTGTTTAGGCAACAAATAATACCCTGATAACTTTTTCCTAGCAAATTCGAATGTCTTAATTGTAAGCTATAAACATTCTCACAAATAACGTACCTTTTTCTTATTGCGCATCCATGCAATATCGCGTGTATCCTGTGCATTGCCAGGCGTCTGTGTTAACCACAATTTAACCGCCATTTGTACATAAACAAATGAAATTACCAAGAATGGTACACAATATTGTACAACAACAAGTGTATAACGATATGCTTTCAGTTGTTCATCTGACAGATTAATATTCATACAAAAAGGACGTGTCACATTGTAGATAATACCATCCTCTAATATTACGAATTATACGCCAAGGCGTATGACATAAAGAAAGAAAGAATAGAGCAAAAATGACAAAAGGTTAAAGATGAAATGAATTTCTCAAATTTGTTTGTCTCTCAAATATAATGAGAATTGCCTTAGGGCAAAAATAGAAAAGCATTAAATTTGCTTTATTGTCCCCTAAATACACACACTCACCCCTGTAACGCTCATTCACCAGTTCAACACGAAACGCAATGCCGGAGGGTGTTGCAAAAAATAATGCCAAAATCCAAATTCCAACTAAAATTAGTTTTGAGGATAACTTAGAAGGGCGCGCTCTGCAAGTAGAAATAATAAAAGAATAAAACAATTGAGTGCTCCGAGCATTTAGAATTAGCATGCTAAATATAACAAGTAAGGAAGTTTAAGTTCGAGTAAATTTAACATTAAATACACAGCGGTAGTTTTCAGAATGCTCAATTTAGGTTATTTTTTTTTTTAATTTTCCATATCGAAAGTGGGCGTGGTCGGCCATCGGTCTCTTCCAATTTATCAGGTATACTCCCTTTGATGCTAGTATACCTTGTGGCAAATTTGCCTTGCCCTGCCCACAATTTTTCGAAAATTCAATTTCTAGAAATGAGGTTTAGTTATGTCGATTTATGAGATTTTCAAAATTTTCGATGTCGAAAAAGGGGGCGTGGTTGTCATCCCATTTCGCCCATTTTCAACAGCACCCTTGGCCAAAAAGTAACCTGTAAGTATATCAAATTTCAAGCAAATATCTTAATATTTACTCAAGTTATCATGAACACGGACAGACACACAGATGGACGGACGGACAGACCGGTGGGCATGCCTTAATCAACTCCTCTTTTCAAGCCAAGATCTTTCATATATGGAACTCTATATCTATCTCGATTATTTTGTGCCGTTACGTAGTACCGTTATGTGGACAAAATTATAATACCCTTGTACTAGTACTAGTACGCTGGGTATAAAAATGAGCAAAGTCGGATTTACATATTCTATCGGTTTGTACCCTTTAAAGTGCTTTTCTTGCAACACAAATCACAATGGAATATCTAAGGCGCTTATACTAAATATTTAGCATAAATTTGTGATGGTGCGTAAAAATGTAGAGTTCGACAAGTTTAATGACTGATGGAAACTGCTTGAGAAATGTCCGACCGAAGTTTCGGCCAAGTTTCGGTATTCGGCCTATTCGACTAATATTTTTTTACCGGCTTTGGTTTTCGCCCTCGGATGAAAAGCCCGATTAGCCGATGCCGAACAATAGGTCTGTTCAATAACAAAAAAATGTTACTGGATTTTACGAGCCTACGCCTATCCAGGAAAGGAACTCCCAAAAAGCGCCCTTAAATACGGGCAGTTGCAGATGAGGTGATCTACCGTTTTTTCCTCCTCATCATCTTTGCAGCTCCTACAGCATCGTCGGTAGTGCAGCACGCCTAGCCTGGCTTCGATTTTTTAAGGACTGATCTCAACAACTGATTCGAATTCAACAGTGAATCACTTTCAATAGTAAGTATTTATCACCCCAATATCAATTTTTTGTTTTTGTTTTTGAGATTAGGGCCGAACCGCATCCCATTTGCGTTAAAAAAGAATCGAAGTCAAAATTTTTATTTTTCTCGAAAACGTGAGGTTTTCTAAAAAAAACTAGTATCGCTTGTGATCAAAAATTCGACCAATAAAATATGGGGTCGTGGGGTCGCTAGCCCCGTACCCCCATCCTTACATTTCGGGGAAACCCCTGAAAATATACTGCCTATACCTCAGTTTTTTCAATTTCCTTTCCATCGGTGCATATTTCATTCAAATCGGTCAAAAGGTTCGCTCACAGGAGGTTCCTAAAGTCCATGTGGCGTATTTACATATATGTATAAAATAATATACAAGAACGGCGAAAGCGACCTAATAAAAACATTTTAATAAAAAATACCTGACAGCAAGTTTTAGACCTGGAAACGCTCTAAAAAAACTGGTACTAGCACCTTTTCTCTAAGAGTCATTCTTAAATATGACCGGAATATAAATTCAAAGAAAAATCGATATGTTTCTAAAGGGCTCTAGAAAAATGGAAGAAATCCATTAAGAGCCACGCCCACTTGTAAAAAAGCAATTTTAAAATAATCGTTAACATAATGTCTCTGTGAAAAATTTACCTACAAAGTGGCGTAAAAACAATTTACATTTCTTGTAACTGTGCATGACACCGCTCTTTTAGTTATTGTACCAAAAGTTAAATAAATCGAAATTCCATTTGGTGATGGGCGTTGAATAGAAGTGAAAGTGCAATGAAAAAATAACTCCAGCTGTGTTGATCAAGGTCAAAGCTGAGTATATAATGCTCGGTTACACCTATCCATATTTACTGAGCAATTGTATTCGCATTTGAACTTACACATCTTTGTCCTACCAAACAAAAGATAACAGTATTCCCCAAATGTACAAAAAAGTGAAAGTATAAAAGCAGTTAAAAGGAAACAATTCAACCATGTCGATCGGGGCTGTCACCACCAAACACAAACGCTTGGCCATGACATTTACTGACAATGTAATATAATACGTGTTTTTCAGCCTATAGTTTCCAAGAAAGTGAGCAGCAGAGCTTAAATGTAAAAGTTAAGACCAAAGATTGAATTTATCACTATAAAGAAGATGCTCATGCATTCGCTTGCATGGTAATGTCAATTGGAATGATTTAAGACCTTGAAATTGACATGGTTCTGATATGTGTGAATAGGGCTGGTGGTGAACATTATGAAACATGTAAACGAGAAAAATGTTTAGTTATTTAGAAAAAAAATTTAACAAACAACAAGCTGTGAGAAACTCCTCTTCCATCTTCCAACGTTCGCATAGGCTTTTTCAATTTTTTTTTTGGATTTTTGTACATATAAAAACGAACATTTTTAAGCAAAATTTAATCTATTATCTATTATTATATATAAATGCGCAATGCTTAAAAGTTTTCTCCTTTTTTTGCAATAACCACAATTCTAAGGTATATAAAATTTGATATGTATCGATAGGTCTCGCCGAGCAGGGTGTGCGACAACAAACCAAAAATTAAAAATAATTATAATATGATTTGAAAGTCACACCACTACAAGTGCTAAACACGCATTCACTTTATAGAGCCGTTGTTATGTGTGTATGTAGGTATGACTTACATTGTTGTGTTTGCATTCTCTGCAGTTGGGGCGATTCCGAGTGTGAGTTGTTTTGTTGGCAGCAATAATAAACATGAGCCAGCCCAACTTTATAAAGCGTAGGTACAAAAAGTATTTACAAAAACAAAATCTGTGCGTGGGTATTCAGGGAAGCAAATGTTTGCTCAGACATGATGTTTTGAAAAAAAAAAAAAAACACAAAGCCCTTCGTGGCTAGACTTAGTGAAATAAAATAAAAAGGAAAATTGATAAAACTAAAAAAAGTAAAATAAGAAATAGAAAAGTGATTGAAAGTAAAAAAAGAAATTTGTTGGAAATGAAAGGAAAGGAAAGAATATAAAATAAATAAAAATAAAACAAAATTAAATAAATAAAAGTATAAAATAATGGAAATAATGGGAAAGGAAAGAAATGGATAAAAGGAAAATAAAGGTAAGATAAGGTAAGGAAGGGAAAATATGGGAGAAAAATCAAAGGCAAATAAAGATAGGGAAAGGAAAGGAATGGAAAAGAAAAAAAGGAAGGGAAGAAAGGAAATGTAATGTAGGTAAAGGAGTGGAAAAGAGAAGCAAATAGAGAAACACAAAGAAAGGTAAGAAGAGAAAAAAAAGGAAAGAAAAGGTAGCGAGGGAAGGTACGGAAAATAAATGAAAATAAAAAGAACGAAGAATTAAGGAAAGAAAGGTAATGAAAAGCTAAAAAATATAAGTAAAGGAAATGAATAGAAAAGAAGGAAAACTAAAGGAGTTACGGAAAGGAAAAAAAACAAAGTAAGGAAACGGTAGGAAAGGAAAGGTAGGAAAAGGAAAGGTAAGGGACGGAAATGTAAGGAAAAAAAGTGAAAGAAAGAAAATAAAAGAAAAGAAATGAAATGAAAAAAACTGAATAAAATGAGAGGAAACTAAGGGAAACGAAACTAAAACAAAGGAAACAAAAGGAAAATAAAGAAAAAGAAAATAAAAGGAAAAACGAATGTAATGGAAATGGAAAGAAAGGTAAGGTAAGAGAATAAAAGAAACGAAAAGAAAGGAAAATAAAAGAAAAGAACAGAAAAGAGAGAAAGGAAGAAGGGAAATAAAATGAAATGAAAGAAGAGAAAAGTAAAGAAAAGGAAAAGAAAAGAGAGGGAAGAAAAGGAAAGAAAAGCGTAGGGATGGAAAGAAAAGCAAAAGGAATAAAATGAGAAGGAAAGGGAATAAAAGCAAAGGAAAGGAAAGGAAAGAAATACGTATGAAGACCATCTAAGAAGAATAAATAATTATCAACATTGAAACTTTATTACTGAATGGTGTAAAGAGGGAGGAAAAGGCAAAATGAACAGGAATGTATAGAATCCAAAAATATAATAAATATGAAAAGAATGGCAAATTTAAGAAACAGCAAAAAGGTAGGAAAACAAAATAAGCTTTTGTGGTTGAATTTCAGCCACTGGGCGAACTCTAGTTGAAATAAAATAACTTTCTGCAGAAATAATGCCTATTATCTTCATCTATGATACTTCTACTACTTTTTTATATTTTTGTTAATTTGTGAAATTTACATATGTATTTAAAAAGGTGCCTATTTTCAATGCTAAGCCCTTTTTGTAGAAGTAAAAAAAGTTGGCGTGGTGATTTTTGCCATTTTAAATATCGATGGGAGGTAAGTTCCAAAGAACTTGCATACAAAATTTCTTTAAAATATCTTCAAATTTGGTCAAGTTATAGTATTCAAAGGGGACGGAATCTAAGGCTCAATTAATTTTTCATTTCTTCTTGGGCACGTTGAGCTAAATAACTCTATGGGCCTCATGCTTAAAAATCGAGCATTTGCTCAGACTCGATTTTTTGAGTAAACGCTGGCTCATCGTTTGTTCGTTCACCTATTCTTCTTGCTTTAGCTCCTTCACTCGATTTCTCCCGTTTTTCTGCCGTTCTACTCTCACACTTTTTCTCCCTCTCCCAATTGTCCCTCAACCTATGCGCGTTTCTTTTCTACCCCTCGCTCTGGTTTTTACCCGCCCTTGCCCTTCACTGCCTTAGTCATGGTATTGCCAATAACAAAAATTAAAAGAAACCATAAGATCGACAAATTTAAACTTCAAAGATTTACAGCAGTTTTCATTAAACAAATTTAACAGAAAATTCAACTTAAAAGAAGAATTTTATATAAAATCCGAAAGCGAAACAAATTAATTTTCACTTAAATGGTTTCGTCAAACCGTCAGTTAGTATTTAAGGCGGACTAATGAAATTTTTAATGATTTTACTTAAATACATTTTTGATAAAGTTTTCGGGTATGGAAAATTCTTAATTACCAAAAAGTTTTAAGTTAACTTCTTAGGCGGTGATATGAAGTTTTGATTGTGAGTAAAATTTGAGAAAACGGCTGATGATGAAACGGAAATTATGCAACGGAAATAGAAATTGTAGCCGACTTACTTGAGGCGTATGTTGTAGACTTTCAGGCGTAGGCGATTTTCACCACGATGTTTAGCTGTGCAAATGAAATAGGAGGTGAAATCTAGTATCTAGCTAACATTGCACAAATTGTAATAGTTGGGCCGAGCAGGGTTGCCCAATTATTTTTAAATATAGAGCTTGATATGCCAATATGGGTATCAAATGAAAGGTATTTTCGACTGTATTCCAAATAACATAATTTCAAGCAGGGTTGCGACTTAGGGTTGCCGCCTGACCGCAATTTTTTTATTTTTTCGTATGTCTCGGGACCTTCTTGACCGCTTTGGATAAAATTTGGCATATAGACAATCTGATTTAATCTAAGATTATTTTCATGGGTGTTGCCACCTAGGGTGGTTTACAGGGTTGGCACCTATCCCTTTTTTTAATATAGAGCTAGATATGCCAATACGGGTATCAAATGAAAGGTATTTTCGACCGTATTCTAAATAATATAATTTCAAGCAGGTTTGCCACTTGGGGCTGCCAGCTATCCGCAATTTATTTCTTTTTTCGTATATCTCGGGAACTTCTCGACCGATTTGTATAAAATTTGGCATGTATACAATTTGAATAATTTTTAGATTATATACATGGGTGTTGCCACTTGGGTCGGTTTACAGGGTTGCCACCTTTTTCGATTTTTTTTTAATATTGAGCAAGATATGCCAAATGCGCATCCAATGAAAGGTATTTTCGACCGTATTTCAAATATGACATTTTCAAGCAGGGTTGCCAACTGACCGCATTTTATTTATCCTTTGTTATTTCGACCACTGTTTCGGTTGCCTATTGACACATTTGGATACAATTTTATTTCAGTGTTAGTATTCATTATAATTTTTTCCACCTGGGTGTTGCCACTTGCGGTGTGTTACGGGGTTGCCACTTATTTAGTTTTTTTGAAAATCTCTTTGGAAAGTTTATACTATTGGTAGGTAAGATTTGGTGACAACTTCGAGGACTGCCGAGAAAGCTCGGTTACCCAGGTACTAGAAAATTTCAGCAGATTATTTTAGTAGTTGAAGGAGTAATTTTAGCTGATTTTTTAAGTTGTATGCCTAGGGGCTCATAAAAGTAAGCAAGCAAAAGTCACATTCTCATTTGTTATTGTCATGTTTAGAAGGCTTATTTTCCTACGCTGCGAATTTTGAAGAAGCAATATTTTGGGCTACCAAGCAAACATAAAAATTAGACAGCGGACGACATTTTGCTCAATTTGAAATGTTTGTAAGTATGTATGTGAGGTGACCGCCCCTTTTCCCCTATCGCTCTTAACTCATAACTGATTTAGGACGAATTTGAGCGCTTACTCGCATTGTGTTCCACCTACTTATATCTATTATTTTTTGTGGCGGAAATCAAACTGACAATGTCTGTTTTCCGCTTGACTGACTTTTTAGTAGCAACCTTAATCGACAGGCTAAATCAGCATACGTTGGAAGGAGAAAGTTTACTTAAGTTTCAAAGATTTTTCAATGACCTTTTATTAAAGTAAGTTAAGAGAAGAATGCGGGTATAAAAGTTAGCGCTTATTGGGTTTTTAGTATATACTATCGTTGGATATTGTGAACAAGGCCCGAACGGCCAGACATTTAAAGCCTTTGAGATATGGACCTTCGAAATGAAGTTAGCTTTCCCATTCCTGATAAAAAGAGATAACTGTAACCCGGTAACTGTCATCTTTGCTATCTGCAATAACCTCAATCCAACAGGAAATGAATGGAAAGAGGACCTTATATGGCGCACGGGATTAGCGTACTTGTTTGCGAATGTATCAAAGTTGAAAGAAAAGATAAGAGGTTGTATTATAACTTGGCTTCTACTGTTTGTTGTGCTCAACTACGTCTCCATTAGAAACAAATATAAATAGTAAATTTTCCCATACATTTTGCTTACCTCAAAGGATTTATAATCGCACGATGCCGATCAATCGCAATCGCTGTTAATGTAAATACCGAAACATTGACACTCAACGCTTGAACAAATGGACAAAAGCCGCACATAAACCAAGGCAAATTCCAACTTTGCAGTAAAGCTGCCTGAAACTAGAAAGTAAAAACGAGAAAACAAAAGAAAAAAAATAAATACATGTACACATACATACATACATATGTAGATATGCCGTTCAAACATACATTTGAAAGCGCGCCTGAAATAACGGAGCAAACGCCAAATATAAAATGTTCGGTAGAAGCGAAAAACAGTTTGATGTCGCCATATCGAGCGGTGTGCGCAGAAAAGACGTATGAGCCAAAAAATAAATTGCTCAGGAGACGGTTTTTTTTAAATTTCTTTGCATGCAGTTTATATATTGTCATGAAATTGGGCAAGTAACTTTATCAAGTTTCTTTATATATACCTAATGCAGTAAATATTTTTTTAATATTGGTTGCATAAGGGCAATTTTTGGCTCATACGTCTTTTTTGGCTGCACAAAATTAAGCCACTGCCTGAGAGTTTGGCTGTTGCATCAAAATTTTATTTTATTTTATTTTAATTTATTTTATTTTATTTTATTTTATTTTATTTTTATTTTTTTAAATTTTATTTTATTTTATTTTATTAATTTTTTTTTATTTTATTTTATTTTATTTTATTTTATTTTATTTTATTTTATTTTATTTTTATTTTTTTTAATTTTATTTTATTTTATTTTATTAATTTTTTTTTATTTTATTTTATTTTATTTTATTTTATTTATTTTATTTTATTTTATTTATTTTATTTTATTTTATTTTATTTTATTTTATTTTATTTTATTTTATTTTATTTTATTTTATTTTATTTTATTTTATTTTATTTTATTTTATTTTATTTTATTTTATTTTATTTTATTTTATTTTATTTTATTTTATTTTATTTTATTTTATTTTATTTTATTTTATTTTATTTTATTTTATTTTATTTTATTTTATTTTATTTTATTTTATTTATTTTATTTTATTTTATTTTATTTTATTTTATTTTATTTTATTTTATTTTATTTTATTTTATTTTATTTTATTTTATTTTATTTTATTTTATTTTATTTTATTTTATTTTATTTTATTTTATTTTATTTTATTTTATTTTATTTTATTTTATTTTATTTTATTTTATTTTATTTTATTTTATTTTATTTTATTTTATTTTATTTTATTTTATTTTATTTTATTTTATTTTATTTTATTTTATTTTATTTTATTTTATTTTATTTTATTTTATTTTATTTTATTTTATTTTATTTTATTTTATTTTATTTTATTTTATTTTATTTTATTTTATTTTATTTTATTTTATTTTATTTTATTTTATTTTATTTTATTTTATTTTATTTTATTTTATTTTATTTTATTTTATTTTATTTTATTTTATTTTATTTTATTTTATTTTATTTTATTTTATTTTATTTTATTTTATTTTATTTTATTTTATTTTATTTTATTTTATTTTATTTTATTTTATTTTATTTTATTTTATTTTATTTTATTTTATTTTATATTATTTTATTTTATTCTATTTTATTTATTTTTCTTTTTTTATTTACTTTACTTAATTTTTTTTTTTAACTTTTTAATTGAATTGTATTTTTACTTATTTTATTTTGTTTTTTTTGTTTTTACTTTTTTTTTTGGTGTATTTTATTCTTATTTATTTTATTTTGTTTCATTTTAATTTATTTTGTTTTGCTTTTATTTTGTTTAGTATTTTTTTATTTTAGTTTATAAATTTCATTTCAACTTTACATGATTATGACCATCTTCTTTTAAATCTAAAATATCTTATAAAAAGACTGTCAAACTAACAATCTCTAAAGCGCTCTTAAAATGTTTGCTGAAATAAGTTTGACTTATATAAGAAGTCGTAAACCTTATTTGAACTTACGCACCTGAAATGGTATACAAAAAATACCAATAATAACATCGGCAACAGCTAAATTCGCTATATATGTATTGGTGACGGTGCGCATATGGCGTGTCGTTAGTACTACCCAAATGACCAGTATATTACCAATGATTGCCACAATGCTAATGCTGCCATAGAAAACGAATAGCAAGATGATAATCTCAAGTGGAGCAGAGTAAAGACGTTCTAGTATAGAAATGAAGAAACTTAATTAATAATTTAATATTGTGTAGTCATTATCTACTTAATAGAATAGTTATATTGGTAATAATTGCAATATTAATAGCGGAAACAGTTTTAAAAAAGAAAACAACAAAGAAGCTGTTATAAAAATAATGAAAGTTAAGAAGAAGAAAAGAATATAATAGAAAGTATGTAGTAATGTTTGTACTTACCAAACTCTTCTTCCTCCAACACTTCATCTTGTGATATATGTAGAGCTGGTTGCTCATCCATGCCTTGTATATATTTGTAGGTATGTTTGTCGATATAAAGACTTATTTTAAAACTCAAATTCAATTATTGTCACCACAGGTAGCTTATTTTAATATTCTGCAACGCTAAACGAAAAATATGCAATTTCAAAATAAATTATGATTTACAAGAAACTGAATTATTTCGGTGGTAATTTGTTTTCTGATTAACACACAGCCACAAAGATTTCTAATTAAAATTAATGTAACCGCATAATAACCACTGGTATTTTTAGCGGGGAGCAGTTAATTATTATTGACTGACTGCTATTGGACTGAGAACACTGTAACCTTATTACCATGGTCCACATTTTGAGCGATATTTCCAAAACCTTTTCAAATGCCTTTATTTTTTTATCATATAACCATCTCGAGCTGATACAAAATCTTCCTTCCAAATTTTATTTTATTATGTCCAGCCGTTATCAAAATTGATGCTAGCATAAATGAAGCAAAGTCCAATTGAAAGCTGTGGGCTTCCCCTTTGTTTGATACCAATTTCATGCTAATATTTCAGAGTTTTTGCGCAATCACATTTCAACCGATAAATCTGTTATCGATAAATACATCGCAATATACCAAAGTCCAAATGATAGCTGTGGCCTTCCCGTTCGTTTGATAGCAACTTTGTGCAAATATTCGAAAGTTTACGCGCAACCACATTTCGTCCGATAAATCTGTTATCGATAAATACATCGCAATATACCAAAGTCCAAATGAAAGCTTGTGATCTTCCCCTTTCATTGGATACCAATTTTGTGCAGTCACTCACAAACGTACGTTTTTATATATTAGTGAGAGTAAGATGAACCAAATTCCAAACGAAAGCTATGGTCTTCCCGAATATTCCAAACTTTATTTCGCCAATTCTTTTAATGCATTTATTTTATTGGATATTTATCCATGTCGATATATATATTTCATAGCAATTGAAATCCCAATGTCAGTTTATTAAGTCAAAGTTGACTAAGCTCTCGAGTCAAATGTCCCAGGAGTCACGATGGAATGTCCCATATATTAGTAAGAGTAAGATGAACCAAATTCCCCTTTTATTCCAAAGTTTACGTAATACTACATTTTGACCGATAACTATGTTATCGATAAATATATCGAAATTTCATGATGCCTATTGCAGACTTTATACTCCTAAGAATTAGTCTGCAAAATTTCATAAAGATCGGGGCATTGGTTCAGACGTTAAAAAACCGCAAATATCCGCAGTCACTAACAAACCCATGTTTTTATATATTACTAAGATAAGATTCCATCAAGTCTGGTAGATTGTCTTTGGTTCTTTTTTATTATACTTCGATTTAGTTTATTATTATAATGGACTATAACTTTATCCAATATTATTTGATTGTTCAGAGTGGAACGATACACTTACTTATTTCATTGAGGACGTAGATCCCTACCAAATTTGATTTGCCTGAGAGGCGTAAGATCCCCCTTCAGGAACATGCATCGTTTGCTTCAGAGGCGGAGTTCCCCTTCCAATCGTATGCATGGGAGGCGAGCGCTGTGCTTTGAGGCATTGGTTCTAGTGGCTTACCTCATTTTTCTTGTGAAAAACCTCGATTTGTGATTGCGACTAGTTATAAACTACTTATTCTGAATATTTTATGAACTATCTGCGAATTGCAATAAGGTGTAATGCATATGAAATAAACGAAACCATGTTATGTCGCTTAAACATACTCCACGCCCTAAGCGGCTTAGTCGTCTAATAAAGAGGCATAGGTTGAAGGTTTGATCCTAGCACGGTTCATTGTTTTCGTGGAAACCTAGCACATTTCGTTCTCTGCGTCGAAGACTGACACTGTTTAGCTCTAAGCGAACAGTACTAGATTTCCACGCAGAGAACGAAGTGTGTTAGTCTTCCACGCAGAGAACTGAAGCGTGTTAGTTTTCGACGGAAACGAAGCGAACGTTCCTTGGTAGGGCGAGCTTCGTTGGGTTGAAGAGTGTGTGAGATAAAAGGTGGATGAAGAGGAGGAATAAATGTGTGTCCATATGGCTCCGTGGTGGTAGGGTTGCGAACCACTTCCCATCTTAAGGAGCCAAAGACATACGTATACGTGATTTATACTTAAGCTCAAGTAACTCCGAAAATATGGTAAAAGTGAGAAAAAGGGTCCTGAAATTTTTAATTATACGAAATCTTACTAAATAGGCAAGCAATCTATTCCTCCTATTTATAAGATTTACTTGAGTAATAGTATCTATAAATTGAAAGCAAATAACCATCTGCTTCGAAAAAATTTATTTAACATAAGCTCTAAAGACAAATAGTATTACAAATGAAGTGATAGAAGAATTTCAAGCGTATTCTCTGTTAGAGGTTGTTTTTTTTTTATCGTTCTATGCTACTTCTTTATTAAGGTATCCTAAATACATACTATTTTTGTACTCTACATATTCCTTATTTACCAAGCATACCCATACCATTATGTTGGCACTTCCATTAACGAGATACTTTTATTTCTATGTCTCTACCTGTCGTTGAATAAAATTCTGCTGAGTGAAGCTATTTTCGTAAATGTCAACTATTCATCAGGCTTTAACTTAACTGTTAATACACATAGATAAATAAATATGTATTTATGTGTGTCAACGTGCACAACCATCCATTTTAGTTTGTTGTGTTACCAGCCAAGCGAGGATATACTTAGAAAAATGTGTGAAATATAAATCACTTAAACAACCGCATGCGGATACTTTTAAATGCCGCTTGTTTGCTTATATAAACGAGCATTTCCTGTGAATCGTCAATCAACGCCAAACAAATAAGTTTACTTTATAAAACTTTCCTTAATGCCAACCAATGGCCTAATATATTAGTTCTATGGCTCATATCAATCACCTGATTGGGGTTTGTGGTCAGAAGATTTGAGCTATTTTTAACAAAACTTCTTAAATTTAAATTTACCAAATCTTTTTTTGTTTTGTGGCATAATACCATAAAGTACCTGGGTGACCGAGCTTGCTCGGTGCTATCATTTTAGCGCTAACTTTACTTACCCAAAATGACCCTAAAATTATACCAAAATGGTGCAAAAATGATTCCCAAATGACCCCAGAAACACCCTTAAATGTACTGTAAAATGATCCCAAAATTATCGAAAAATGTTCCCAAAATAATCCTAAAATGATTTCAAAACGACCCCAAAAAGACCCTAACATGCTCCGGAAATGACCCAAAAATGATCCCAAAATGATCCCAAAATGATCCAAAAATGATCCCAAAACGACTCCATAATTATAAGAAAATTACCCCAGAATTTTCCCAAATTAATCTAAAATTGAACCCAAAATAATCTCAAAATTAGCTCCAAGATTATTCCAATGTGACCCCTAAATGATCTCAAAATCCCAAATATGATTCCAAAAATATACAATACAAATACAATACGGTAAAATGGTAACTCTTGGCGGCTACCCTACTTTAAAATATTTTAGTGAAGTATGTCGGCGAAAGTACCTTTCCTTTGATACTCATATTGGCATATACAACTCCATAATTTAAAAAAAATTCAGATAGGTGGCAGCCCTGTACACCACCCAAGTGGAAACCCCCAAGTGGCTTTAGCCTTAGAATTAATCATACTATCTCTATGCCAAATTTCATCCAAACCGGTCAAGCGGTTCCGGAAATAGTCCGTTATACAAATATACTGCGGTAATGTGTGGCAACCCTTGGTGGAAACCCTACTTGAACATATTTTAGTTGGCGTGTCGCTGGAAGTACCTTTCATTTGATACCCATATTGCCATATTTTGCTACAAAATTTAAAAAAAGAGATATGTGGCAACCCTGTAAACCGCTCCAGTTAGCAACCCCCAAGTGGATAGTCTTACAATCAACCATACTATCTATATTCAAAATTGTATCCAAATCGGTCAAGCGGTTCCCGAGATAGCCTGGATACAAGTTTAATTAAGCTGCATCGGCTGGTCTGTGTCGGTATAACAGGTGCAATGAGAACGTGCCCTGCTGATGCTTTAAGTGCCCTT
>CAXKVI010000002.1:15486681-15538357 GCA_964058755.1 Campiglossa producta | reverse complement strand
CAATGCTCTAGCTGCTTCCGTTCAAAAGCTTATAGCCAAAAGAAAAAAATGTAGAAACACCTGTATATAAATGGCTGCCAAATTATGATCTATAGCTTAAAAAGCTGAAGGCATCGCCTTTCCAAAATGCTAAAATTCCTAGAAACACCTGTATATAAATGGCTGCCAAATCCACAATTTTCAAGCGATTTTGATGA
Source organism: Campiglossa producta (assembly GCA_964058755.1). Taxonomy (NCBI): domain Eukaryota; kingdom Metazoa; phylum Arthropoda; class Insecta; order Diptera; family Tephritidae; genus Campiglossa; species Campiglossa producta. The sequence goes on along the minus strand of CAXKVI010000002.1, from coordinate 15,538,160 downwards.
TCTATAGTTAAGTAAAAGCTGAAGGCATCGCCTTTCCAAACTGCTAAAATTCAATGCTCTAGCTGCTTCCGTTCAAAAGTTATAGCCAAAAGAAAAAAATGTAGAAAACACCTGTATATAAATGGCTGCCAAATCCACAATTTTCAAGCGATTTTGATGATCTATAGCTTAAAAAAAGCTGAAGGCATCGCCTTTCCAAAATGCTAAAATTCAATGCTCTAGCTGCTTCCGTTCAAAAGTTATAGCCAAAAGAAAAAAATGTAGATAACACCTGTATATAAATGGCTGCCAAATCCACAATTTTCAAGCGATTTTGATGATCTATAGCTTAAAAAAAAGCTGAAGGCATCGCCTTTCCAAAATGCTAAAATTCAATGCTCTAGCTGCTTCCGTTCAAAAGTTATAGCCAAAAGAAAAAAATGTAGATAACACCTGTATATAAATGGCTGCCAAATCCACAATTTTCAAGCGATTTTGATGATCTATAGCTTAAAAAAAAGCTGAAGGCATCGCCTTTCCAAAATGCTAAAATTCAATGCTCTAGCTGCTTCCGTTCAAAAGTTATAGCCAAAAGAAAAAAATGTAGATAACACCTGTATATAAATGGCTGCCAAATCCACAATTTTCAAGCGATTTTGATGATCTATAGCTTAAAAAAAAGCTGAAGGCATCGCCTTTCCAAAATGCTAAAATTCAATGCTCTAGCTGCTTCCGTTCAAAAGTTATAGCCAAAAGAAAAAAATGTAGAAAACACCTGTATATAAATGGCTGCCAAATCCACAATTTTCAAGCGATTTTGATGATCTATAGCTTAAAAAAAAGCTGAAGGCATCGCCTTTCCAAAATGCTAAAATTCAATGCTCTAGCTGCTTCCGTTCAAAAGTTATAGCCAAAAGAAAAAAATGTAGATAACACCTGTATATAAATGGCTGCCAAATCCACAATTTTCAAGCGATTTTGATGATCTATAGCTTAAAAAAAAGCTGAAGGCATCGCCTTTCCAAAATGCTAAAATTCAATGCTCTAGCTGCTTCCGTTCAAAAGTTATAGCCAAAAGAAAAAAATGTAGATAACACCTGTATATAAATGGCTGCCAAATCCACAATTTTCAAGCGATTTTGATGATCTATAGCTTAAAAAAAAGCTGAAGGCATCGCCTTTCCAAAATGCTAAAATTCAATGCTCTAGCTGCTTCCGTTCAAAAGTTATAGCCAAAAGAAAAAAATGTAGAAAACACCTGTATATAAATGGCTGCCAAATCCACAATTTTCAAGCGATTTTGATGATCTATAGCTTAAAAAAAAGCTGAAGGCATCGCCTTTCCAAAATGCTAAAATTCAATGCTCTAGCTGCTTCCGTTCAAAAGTTATAGCCAAAAGAAAAAAATGTAGAAAACACCTGTATATAAATGGCTGCCAAATCCACAATTTTCAAGCGATTTTGATGATCTATAGCTTAAAAAAAAGCTGAAGGCATCGCCTTTCCAAAATGCTAAAATTCAATGCTCTAGCTGCTTCCGTTCAAAAGTTATAGCCAAAAGAAAAAAATGTAGATAACACCTGTATATAAATGGCTGCCAAATCCACAATTTTCAAGCGATTTTGATGATCTATAGCTTAAAAAAAAGCTGAAGGCATCGCCTTTCCAAAATGCTAAAATTCAATGCTCTAGCTGCTTCCGTTCAAAAGTTATAGCCAAAAGAAAAAAATGTAGATAACACCTGTATATAAATGGCTGCCAAATCCACAATTTTCAAGCGATTTTGATGATCTATAGCTTAAAAAAAAGCTGAAGGCATCACCTTTCCAAAATGCTAAAATTCAATGCTCTAGCTGCTTCCGTTCAAAAGTTATAGCCAAAAGAAAAAAATGTAGATAACACCTGTATATAAATGGCTGCCAAATCCACAATTTTCAAGCGATTTTGATGATCTATAGCTTAAAAAAAAGCTGAAGGCATCGCCTTTCCAAAATGCTAAAATTCAATGCTCTAGCTGCTTCCGTTCAAAAGTTATAGCCAAAAGAAAAAAATGTAGATAACACCTGTATATAAATGGCTGCCAAATCCACAATTTTCAAGCGATTTTGATGATCTATAGCTTAAAAAAAAGCTGAAGGCATCGCCTTTCCAAAATGCTAAAATTCAATGCTCTAGCTGCTTCCGTTCAAAAGTTATAGCCAAAAGAAAAAAATGTAGATAACACCTGTATATAAATGGCTGCCAAATCCACAATTTTCAAGCGATTTTGATGATCTATAGCTTAAAAAAAAGCTGAAGGCATCGCCTTTCCAAAATGCTAAAATTCAATGCTCTAGCTGCTTCCGTTCAAAAGTTATAGCCAAAAGAAAAAAATGTAGATAACACCTGTATATAAATGGCTGCCAAATCCACAATTTTCAAGCGATTTTGATGATCTATAGCTTAAAAAAAAGCTGAAGGCATCGCCTTTCCAAAATGCTAAAATTCAATGCTCTAGCTGCTTCCGTTCAAAAGTTATAGCCAAAAGAAAAAAATGTAGATAACACCTGTATATAAATGGCTGCCAAATCCACAATTTTCAAGCGATTTTGATGATCTATAGCTTAAAAAAAAGCTGAAGGCATCGCCTTTCCAAAATGCTAAAATTCAATGCTCTAGCTGCTTCCGTTCAAAAGTTATAGCCAAAAGAAAAAAATGTAGATAACACCTGTATATAAATGGCTGCCAAATCCACAATTTTCAAGCGATTTTGATGATCTATAGCTTAAAAAAAAGCTGAAGGCATCACCTTTCCAAAATGCTAAAATTCAATGCTCTAGCTGCTTCCGTTCAAAAGTTATAGCCAAAAGAAAAAAATGTAGATAACACCTGTATATAAATGGCTGCCAAATCCACAATTTTCAAGCGATTTTGATGATCTATAGCTTAAAAAAAAGCTGAAAGCATCGCCTTTCCAAAATGCTAAAATTCAATGCTCTAGCTGCTTCCGTTCAAAAGTTATAGCCAAAAGAAAAAAATGTAGATAACACCTGTATATAAATGGCTGCCAAATCCACAATTTTCAAGCGATTTTGATGATCTATAGCTTAAAAAAAAGCTGAAGGCATCACCTTTCCAAAATGCTAAAATTCAATGCTCTAGCTGCTTCCGTTCAAAAGTTATAGCCAAAAGAAAAAAATGTAGATAACACCTGTATATAAATGGCTGCCAAATCCACAATTTTCAAGCGATTTTGATGATCTATAGCTTAAAAAAAAGCTGAAGGCATCGCCTTTCCAAAATGCTAAAATTCAATGCTCTAGCTGCTTCCGTTCAAAAGTTATAGCCAAAAGAAAAAAATGTAGATAACACCTGTATATAAATGGCTGCCAAATCCACAATTTTCAAGCGATTTTGATGATCTATAGCTTAAAAAAAAGCTGAAGGCATCGCCTTTCCAAAATGCTAAAATTCAATGCTCTAGCTGCTTCCGTTCAAAAGTTATAGCCAAAAGAAAAAAATGTAGATAACACCTGTATATAAATGGCTGCCAAATCCACAATTTTCAAGCGATTTTGATGATCTATAGCTTAAAAAAAAGCTGAAGGCATCGCCTTTCCAAAATGCTAAAATTCAATGCTCTAGCTGCTTCCGTTCAAAAGTTATAGCCAAAAGAAAAAAATGTAGATAACACCTGTATATAAATGGCTGCCAAATCCACAATTTTCAAGCGATTTTGATGATCTATAGCTTAAAAAAAAGCTGAAGGCATCGCCTTTCCAAAATGCTAAAATTCAATGCTCTAGCTGCTTCCGTTCAAAAGTTATAGCCAAAAGAAAAAAATGTAGAAAACACCTGTATATAAATGGCTGCCAAATCCACAATTTTCAAGCGATTTTGATGATCTATAGCTTAAAAAAAAGCTGAAGGCATCGCCTTTCCAAAATGCTAAAATTCAATGCTCTAGCTGCTTCCGTTCAAAAGTTATAGCCAAAAGAAAAAAATGTAGATAACACCTGTATATAAATGGCTGCCAAATCCACAATTTTCAAGCGATTTTGATGATCTATAGCTTAAAAAAAAGCTGAAGGCATCGCCTTTCCAAAATGCTAAAATTCAATGCTCTAGCTGCTTCCGTTCAAAAGTTATAGCCAAAAGAAAAAAATGTAGATAACACCTGTATATAAATGGCTGCCAAATCCACAATTTTCAAGCGATTTTGATGATCTATAGCTTAAAAAAAAGCTGAAGGCATCGCCTTTCCAAAATGCTAAAATTCAATGCTCTAGCTGCTTCCGTTCAAAAGTTATAGCCAAAAGAAAAAAATGTAGATAACACCTGTATATAAATGGCTGCCAAGTCCACAATTTTCAAGCGATTTTGATGATCTATAGCTTAAAAAAAAGCTGAAGGCATCGCCTTTCCAAAATGCTAAAATTCAATGCTCTAGCTGCTTCCGTTCAAAAGTTATAGCCAAAAGAAAAAAATGTAGAAAACACCTGTATATAAATGGCTGCCAAATCCACAATTTTCAAGCGATTTTGATGATCTATAGCTTAAAAAAAAGCTGAAGGCATCGCCTTTCCAAAATGCTAAAATTCAATGCTCTAGCTGCTTCCGTTCAAAAATTATAGCCAAAAGAAAAAAATGTAGAAAACACCTGTATATAAATGGCTGCCAAATCCACAATTTTCAAGCGATTTTGATGATCTATAGCTTAAAAAAAAGCTGAAGGCATCGCCTTTCCAAAATGCTAAAATTCAATGCTCTAGCTGCTTCCGTTCAAAAGTTATAGCCAAAAGAAAAAAATGTAGATAACACCTGTATATAAATGGCTGCCAAATCCACAATTTTCAAGCGATTTTGATGATCTATAGCTTAAAAAAAAGCTGAAGGCATCGCCTTTCCAAAATGCTAAAATTCAATGCTCTAGCTGCTTCCGTTCAAAAGTTATAGCCAAAAGAAAAAAATGTAGAAAACACCTGTATATAAATGGCTGCCAAATCCACAATTTTCAAGCGATTTTGATGATCTATAGCTTAAAAAAAAGCTGAAGGCATCGCCTTTCCAAAATGCTAAAATTCAATGCTCTAGCTGCTTCCGTTCAAAAGTTATAGCCAAAAGAAAAAAATGTAGATAACACCTGTATATAAATGGCTGCCAAATCCACAATTTTCAAGCGATTTTGATGATCTATAGCTTAAAAAAAAGCTGAAGGCATCACCTTTCCAAAATGCTAAAATTCAATGCTCTAGCTGCTTCCGTTCAAAAGTTATAGCCAAAAGAAAAAAATGTAGATAACACCTGTATATAAATGGCTGCCAAATCCACAATTTTCAAGCGATTTTGATGATCTATAGCTTAAAAAAAAGCTGAAGGCATCGCCTTTCCAAAATGCTAAAATTCAATGCTCTAGCTGCTTCCGTTCAAAAGTTATAGCCAAAAGAAAAAAATGTAGATAACACCTGTATATAAATGGCTGCCAAATCCACAATTTTCAAGCGATTTTGATGATCTATAGCTTAAAAAAAAGCTGAAGGCATCACCTTTCCAAAATGCTAAAATTCAATGCTCTAGCTGCTTCCGTTCAAAAGTTATAGCCAAAAGAAAAAAATGTAGAAAACACCTGTATATAAATGGCTGCCAAATCCACAATTTTCAAGCGATTTTGATGATCTATAGCTTAAAAAAAAGCTGAAGGCATCGCCTTTCCAAAATGCTAAAATTCAATGCTCTAGCTGCTTCCGTTCAAAAATTATAGCCAAAAGAAAAAAATGTAGAAAACACCTGTATATAAATGGCTGCCAAATCCACAATTTTCAAGCGATTTTGATGATCTATAGCTTAAAAAAAAGCTGAAGGCATCGCCTTTCCAAAATGCTAAAATTCAATGCTCTAGCTGCTTCCGTTCAAAAGTTATAGCCAAAAGAAAAAAATGTAGATAACACCTGTATATAAATGGCTGCCAAATCCACAATTTTCAAGCGATTTTGATGATCTATAGCTTAAAAAAAAAGCTGAAGGCATCACCTTTCCAAAATGCTAAAATTCAATGCTCTAGCTGCTTCCGTTCAAAAGTTATAGCCAAAAGAAAAAAATGTAGAAAACACCTGTATATAAATGGCTGCCAAATCCACAATTTTCAAGCGATTTTGATGATCTATAGCTTAAAAAAAGCTGAAAGCATCGCCTTTCCAAAATGCTAAAATTCAATGCTCTAGCTGCTTCCGTTCAAAAGTTATAGCCAAAAGAAAAAAATGTAGATAACACCTGTATATAAATGGCTGCCAAATCCACAATTTTCAAGCGATTTTGATGATCTATAGCTTAAAAAAAAGCTGAAGGCATCACCTTTCCAAAATGCTAAAATTCAATGCTCTAGCTGCTTCCGTTCAAAAGTTATAGCCAAAAGAAAAAAATGTAGAAAACACCTGTATATAAATGGCTGCCAAATCCACAATTTTCAAGCGATTTTGATGATCTATAGCTTAAAAAAAAGCTGAAGGCATCGCCTTTCCAAAATGCTAAAATTCAATGCTCTAGCTGCTTCCGTTCAAAAGTTATAGCCAAAAGAAAAAAATGTAGATAACACCTGTATATAAATGGCTGCCAAATCCACAATTTTCAAGCGATTTTGATGATCTATAGCTTAAAAAAAAGCTGAAGGCATCGCCTTTCCAAAATGCTAAAATTCAATGCTCTAGCTGCTTCCGTTCAAAAGTTATAGCCAAAAGAAAAAAAAGTAGATAACACCTGTATATAAATAAAATTCAATGCTCTAGCTGCTTCCGTTCAAAAGTTATAGCCAAAAGAAAAAAATGTAGAAAACACCTGTATATAAATGGCTGCCAAATCCACAATTTTCAAGCGATTTTGATGATCTATAGCTTAAAAAAAAGCTGAAGGCATCGCCTTTCCAAAATGCTAAAATTCAATGCTCTAGCTGCTTCCGTTCAAAAGTTATAGCCAAAAGAAAAAAATGTAGATAACACCTGTATATAAATGGCTGCCAAATCCACAATTTTCAAGCGATTTTGATGATCTATAGCTTAAAAAAAAGCTGAAGGCATCACCTTTCCAAAATGCTAAAATTCAATGCTCTAGCTGCTTCCGTTCAAAAGTTATAGCCAAAAGAAAAAAATGTAGAAAACACCTGTATATAAATGGCTGCCAAATCCACAATTTTCAAGCGATTTTGATGATCTATAGCTTAAAAAAAAGCTGAAGGCATCGCCTTTCCAAAATGCTAAAATTCAATGCTCTAGCTGCTTCCGTTCAAAAGTTATAGCCAAAAGAAAAAAATGTAGAAAACACCTGTATATAAATGGCTGCCAAATCCACAATTTTCAAGCGATTTTGATGATCTATAGCTTAAAAAAAAGCTGAAGGCATCGCCTTTCCAAAATGCTAAAATTCAATGCTCTAGCTGCTTCCGTTCAAAAGTTATAGCCAAAAGAAAAAAATGTAGAAAACACCTGTATATAAATGGCTGCCAAATCCACAATTTTCAAGCGATTTTGATGATCTATAGCTTAAAAAAAAGCTGAAGGCATCGCCTTTCCAAAATGCTAAAATTCAATGCTCTAGCTGCTTCCGTTCAAAAGTTATAGCCAAAAGAAAAAAATGTAGATAACACCTGTATATAAATGGCTGCCAAATCCACAATTTTCAAGCGATTTTGATGATCTATAGCTTAAAAAAAAGCTGAAGGCATCACCTTTCCAAAATGCTAAAATTCAATGCTCTAGCTGCTTCCGTTCAAAAGTTATAGCCAAAAGAAAAAAATGTAGAAAACACCTGTATATAAATGGCTGCCAAATCCACAATTTTCAAGCGATTTTGATGATCTATAGCTTAAAAAAAAGCTGAAGGCATCGCCTTTCCAAAATGCTAAAATTCAATGCTCTAGCTGCTTCCGTTCAAAAGTTATAGCCAAAAGAAAAAAATGTAGATAACACCTGTATATAAATGGCTGCCAAATCCACAATTTTCAAGCGATTTTGATGATCTATAGCTTAAAAAAAAGCTGAAGGCATCGCCTTTCCAAAATGCTAAAATTCAATGCTCTAGCTGCTTCCGTTCAAAAGTTATAGCCAAAAGAAAAAAATGTAGAAAACACCTGTATATAAATGGCTGCCAAATCCACAATTTTCAAGCGATTTTGATGATCTATAGCTTAAAAAAAAGCTGAAGGCATCGCCTTTCCAAAATGCTAAAATTCAATGCTCTAGCTGCTTCCGTTCAAAAGTTATAGCCTAAAGAAAAAAATGTAGATAACACCTGTATATAAATGGCTGCCAAATCCACAATTTTCAAGCGATTTTGATGATCTATAGCTTAAAAAAAAGCTGAAGGCATCACCTTTCCAAAATGCTAAAATTCAATGCTCTAGCTGCTTCCGTTCAAAAGTTATAGCCAAAAGAAAAAAATGTAGATAACACCTGTATATAAATGGCTGCCAAATCCACAATTTTCAAGCGATTTTGATGATCTATAGCTTAAAAAAAAGCTGAAGGCATCTCCTTTCCAAAATGCTAAAATTCAATGCTCTAGCTGCTTCCGTTCAAAAGTTATAGCCAAAAGAAAAAAATGTAGAAAACACCTGTATATAAATGGCTGCCAAATCCACAATTTTCAAGCGATTTTGATGATCTATAGCTTAAAAAAAAGCTGAAGGCATCGCCTTTCCAAAATGCTAAAATTCAATGCTCTAGCTGCTTCCGTTCAAAAGTTATAGCCAAAAGAAAAAAATGTAGAAAACACCTGTATATAAATGGCTGCCAAATCCACAATTTTCAAGCGATTTTGATGATCTATAGCTTAAAAAAAAGCTGAAGGCATCACCTTTCCAAAATGCTAAAATTCAATGCTCTAGCTGCTTCCGTTCAAAAGTTATAGCCAAAAGAAAAAAATGTAGATAACACCTGTATATAAATGGCTGCCAAATCCACAATTTTCAAGCGATTTTGATGATCTATAGCTTAAAAAAAAGCTGAAGGCATCTCCTTTCCAAAATGCTAAAATTCAATGCTCTAGCTGCTTCCGTTCAAAAGTTATAGCCAAAAGAAAAAAATGTAGATAACACCTGTATATAAATGGCTGCCAAATCCACAATTTTCAAGCGATTTTGATGATCTATAGCTTAAAAAAAAGCTGAAGGCATCTCCTTTCCAAAATGCTAAAATTCAATGCTCTAGCTGCTTCCGTTCAAAAGTTATAGCCAAAAGAAAAAAATGTAGAAAACACCTGTATATAAATGGCTGCCAAATCCACAATTTTCAAGCGATTTTGATGATCTATAGCTTAAAAAAAGCTGAAAGCATCGCCTTTCCAAAATGCTAAAATTCAATGCTCTAGCTGCTTCCGTTCAAAAGTTATAGCCAAAAGAAAAAAATGTAGATAACACCTGTATATAAATGGCTGCCAAATCCACAATTTTCAAGCGATTTTGATGATCTATAGCTTAAAAAAAAGCTGAAGGCATCACCTTTCCAAAATGCTAAAATTCAATGCTCTAGCTGCTTCCGTTCAAAAGTTATAGCCAAAAGAAAAAAATGTAGAAAACACCTGTATATAAATGGCTGCCAAATCCACAATTTTCAAGCGATTTTGATGATCTATAGCTTAAAAAAAAGCTGAAGGCATCGCCTTTCCAAAATGCTAAAATTCAATGCTCTAGCTGCTTCCGTTCAAAAGTTATAGCCAAAAGAAAAAAATGTAGAAAACACCTGTATATAAATGGCTGCCAAATCCACAATTTTCAAGCGATTTTGATGATCTATAGCTTAAAAAAAAGCTGAAGGCATCGCCTTTCCAAAATGCTAAAATTCAATGCTCTAGCTGCTTCCGTTCAAAAGTTATAGCCAAAAGAAAAAAATGTAGATAACACCTGTATATAAATGGCTGCCAAATCCACAATTTTCAAGCGATTTTGATGATCTATAGCTTAAAAAAAAGCTGAAGGCATCGCCTTTCCAAAATGCTAAAATTCAATGCTCTAGCTGCTTCCGTTCAAAAGTTATAGCCAAAAGAAAAAAATGTAGAAAACACCTGTATATAAATGGCTGCCAAATCCACAATTTTCAAGCGATTTTGATGATCTATAGCTTAAAAAAAAGCTGAAGGCATCGCCTTTCCAAAATGCTAAAATTCAATGCTCTAGCTGCTTCCGTTCAAAAGTTATAGCCAAAAGAAAAAAATGTAGATAACACCTGTATATAAATGGCTGCCAAATCCACAATTTTCAAGCGATTTTGATGATCTATAGCTTAAAAAAAAGCTGAAGGCATCACCTTTCCAAAATGCTAAAATTCAATGCTCTAGCTGCTTCCGTTCAAAAGTTATAGCCAAAAGAAAAAAATGTAGAAAACACCTGTATATAAATGGCTGCCAAATCCACAATTTTCAAGCGATTTTGATGATCTATAGCTTAAAAAAAAGCTGAAGGCATCGCCTTTCCAAAATGCTAAAATTCAATGCTCTAGCTGCTTCCGTTCAAAAGTTATAGCCAAAAGAAAAAAATGTAGAAAACACCTGTATATAAATGGCTGCCAAATCCACAATTTTCAAGCGATTTTGATGATCTATAGCTTAAAAAAAAGCTGAAGGCATCGCCTTTCCAAAATGCTAAAATTCAATGCTCTAGCTGCTTCCGTTCAAAAGTTATAGCCAAAAGAAAAAAATGTAGAAAACACCTGTATATAAATGGCTGCCAAATCCACAATTTTCAAGCGATTTTGATGATCTATAGCTTAAAAAAAGCTGAAAGCATCGCCTTTCCAAAATGCTAAAATTCAATGCTCTAGCTGCTTCCGTTCAAAAGTTATAGCCAAAAGAAAAAAATGTAGATAACACCTGTATATAAATGGCTGCCAAATCCACAATTTTCAAGCGATTTTGATGATCTATAGCTTAAAAAAAAGCTGAAGGCATCACCTTTCCAAAATGCTAAAATTCAATGCTCTAGCTGCTTCCGTTCAAAAGTTATAGCCAAAAGAAAAAAATGTAGAAAACACCTGTATATAAATGGCTGCCAAATCCACAATTTTCAAGCGATTTTGATGATCTATAGCTTAAAAAAAAGCTGAAGGCATCGCCTTTCCAAAATGCTAAAATTCAATGCTCTAGCTGCTTCCGTTCAAAAGTTATAGCCAAAAGAAAAAAATGTAGAAAACACCTGTATATAAATGGCTGCCAAATCCACAATTTTCAAGCGATTTTGATGATCTATAGCTTAAAAAAAAGCTGAAGGCATCGCCTTTCCAAAATGCTAAAATTCAATGCTCTAGCTGCTTCCGTTCAAAAGTTATAGCCAAAAGAAAAAAATGTAGAAAACACCTGTATATAAATGGCTGCCAAATCCACAATTTTCAAGCGATTTTGATGATCTATAGCTTAAAAAAAAGCTGAAGGCATCGCCTTTCCAAAATGCTAAAATTCAATGCTCTAGCTGCTTCCGTTCAAAAGTTATAGCCAAAAGAAAAAAATGTAGATAACACCTGTATATAAATGGCTGCCAAATCCACAATTTTCAAGCGATTTTGATGATCTATAGCTTAAAAAAAAGCTGAAGGCATCGCCTTTCCAAAATGCTAAAATTCAATGCTCTAGCTGCTTCCGTTCAAAAGTTATAGCCAAAAGAAAAAAAAGTAGATAACACCTGTATATAAATAAAATTCAATGCTCTAGCTGCTTCCGTTCAAAAGTTATAGCCAAAAGAAAAAAATGTAGATAACACCTGTATATAAATGGCTGCCAAATCCACAATTTTCAAGCGATTTTGATGATCTATAGCTTAAAAAAAAGCTGAAGGCATCGCCTTTCCAAAATGCTAAAATTCAATGCTCTAGCTGCTTCCGTTCAAAAGTTATAGCCAAAAGAAAAAAATGTAGAAAACACCTGTATATAAATGGCTGCCAAATCCACAATTTTCAAGCGATTTTGATGATCTATAGCTTAAAAAAAAGCTGAAGGCATCGCCTTTCCAAAATGCTAAAATTCAATGCTCTAGCTGCTTCCGTTCAAAAGTTATAGCCAAAAGAAAAAAATGTAGATAACACCTGTATATAAATGGCTGCCAAATCCACAATTTTCAAGCGATTTTGATGATCTATAGCTTAAAAAAAAGCTGAAGGCATCACCTTTCCAAAATGCTAAAATTCAATGCTCTAGCTGCTTCCGTTCAAAAGTTATAGCCAAAAGAAAAAAATGTAGAAAACACCTGTATATAAATGGCTGCCAAATCCACAATTTTCAAGCGATTTTGATGATCTATAGCTTAAAAAAAAGCTGAAGGCATCGCCTTTCCAAAATGCTAAAATTCAATGCTCTAGCTGCTTCCGTTCAAAAGTTATAGCCAAAAGAAAAAAATGTAGAAAACACCTGTATATAAATGGCTGCCAAATCCACAATTTTCAAGCGATTTTGATGATCTATAGCTTAAAAAAAAGCTGAAGGCATCGCCTTTCCAAAATGCTAAAATTCAATGCTCTAGCTGCTTCCGTTCAAAAGTTATAGCCAAAAGAAAAAAATGTAGATAACACCTGTATATAAATGGCTGCCAAATCCACAATTTTCAAGCGATTTTGATGATCTATAGCTTAAAAAAAAGCTGAAGGCATCACCTTTCCAAAATGCTAAAATTCAATGCTCTAGCTGCTTCCGTTCAAAAGTTATAGCCAAAAGAAAAAAATGTAGAAAACACCTGTATATAAATGGCTGCCAAATCCACAATTTTCAAGCGATTTTGATGATCTATAGCTTAAAAAAAAGCTGAAGGCATCGCCTTTCCAAAATGCTAAAATTCAATGCTCTAGCTGCTTCCGTTCAAAAGTTATAGCCAAAAGAAAAAAATGTAGATAACACCTGTATATAAATGGCTGCCAAATCCACAATTTTCAAGCGATTTTGATGATCTATAGCTTAAAAAAAAGCTGAAGGCATCACCTTTCCAAAATGCTAAAATTCAATGCTCTAGCTGCTTCCGTTCAAAAGTTATAGCCAAAAGAAAAAAATGTAGAAAACACCTGTATATAAATGGCTGCCAAATCCACAATTTTCAAGCGATTTTGATGATCTATAGCTTAAAAAAAAGCTGAAGGCATCGCCTTTCCAAAATGCTAAAATTCAATGCTCTAGCTGCTTCCGTTCAAAAGTTATAGCCAAAAGAAAAAAATGTAGATAACACCTGTATATAAATGGCTGCCAAATCCACAATTTTCAAGCGATTTTGATGATCTATAGCTTAAAAAAAAGCTGAAGGCATCACCTTTCCAAAATGCTAAAATTCAATGCTCTAGCTGCTTCCGTTCAAAAGTTATAGCCAAAAGAAAAAAATGTAGAAAACACCTGTATATAAATGGCTGCCAAATCCACAATTTTCAAGCGATTTTGATGATCTATAGCTTAAAAAAAAGCTGAAGGCATCGCCTTTCCAAAATGCTAAAATTCAATGCTCTAGCTGCTTCCGTTCAAAAGTTATAGCCAAAAGAAAAAAATGTAGAAAACACCTGTATATAAATGGCTGCCAAATCCACAATTTTCAAGCGATTTTGATGATCTATAGCTTAAAAAAAAGCTGAAGGCATCGCCTTTCCAAAATGCTAAAATTCAATGCTCTAGCTGCTTCCGTTCAAAAGTTATAGCCAAAAGAAAAAAATGTAGATAACACCTGTATATAAATGGCTGCCAAATCCACAATTTTCAAGCGATTTTGATGATCTATAGCTTAAAAAAAAGCTGAAGGCATCACCTTTCCAAAATGCTAAAATTCAATGCTCTAGCTGCTTCCGTTCAAAAGTTATAGCCAAAAGAAAAAAATGTAGAAAACACCTGTATATAAATGGCTGCCAAATCCACAATTTTCAAGCGATTTTGATGATCTATAGCTTAAAAAAAAGCTGAAGGCATCGCCTTTCCAAAATGCTAAAATTCAATGCTCTAGCTGCTTCCGTTCAAAAGTTATAGCCAAAAGAAAAAAATGTAGATAACACCTGTATATAAATGGCTGCCAAATCCACAATTTTCAAGCGATTTTGATGATCTATAGCTTAAAAAAAAGCTGAAGGCATCACCTTTCCAAAATGCTAAAATTCAATGCTCTAGCTGCTTCCGTTCAAAAGTTATAGCCAAAAGAAAAAAATGTAGATAACACCTGTATATAAATGGCTGCCAAATCCACAATTTTCAAGCGATTTTGATGATCTATAGCTTAAAAAAAAGCTGAAGGCATCACCTTTCCAAAATGCTAAAATTCAATGCTCTAGCTGCTTCCGTTCAAAAGTTATAGCCAAAAGAAAAAAATGTAGATAACACCTGTATATAAATGGCTGCCAAATCCACAATTTTCAAGCGATTTTGATGATCTATAGCTTAAAAAAAAGCTGAAGGCATCTCCTTTCCAAAATGCTAAAATTCAATGCTCTAGCTGCTTCCGTTCAAAAGTTATAGCCAAAAGAAAAAAATGTAGAAAACACCTGTATATAAATGGCTGCCAAATCCACAATTTTCAAGCGATTTTGATGATCTATAGCTTAAAAAAAAGCTGAAGGCATCGCCTTTCCAAAATGCTAAAATTCAATGCTCTAGCTGCTTCCGTTCAAAAGTTATAGCCAAAAGAAAAAAATGTAGATAACACCTGTATATAAATGGCTGCCAAATCCACAATTTTCAAGCGATTTTGATGATCTATAGCTTAAAAAAAAGCTGAAGGCATCACCTTTCCAAAATGCTAAAATTCAATGCTCTAGCTGCTTCCGTTCAAAAGTTATAGCCAAAAGAAAAAAATGTAGATAACACCTGTATATAAATGGCTGCCAAATCCACAATTTTCAAGCGATTTTGATGATCTATAGCTTAAAAAAAAGCTGAAGGCATCGCCTTTCCAAAATGCTAAAATTCAATGCTCTAGCTGCTTCCGTTCAAAAGTTATAGCCAAAAGAAAAAAATGTAGATAACACCTGTATATAAATGGCTGCCAAATCCACAATTTTCAAGCGATTTTGATGATCTATAGCTTAAAAAAAAGCTGAAGGCATCGCCTTTCCAAAATGCTAAAATTCAATGCTCTAGCTGCTTCCGTTCAAAAGTTATAGCCAAAAGAAAAAAATGTAGAAAACACCTGTATATAAATGGCTGCCAAATCCACAATTTTCAAGCGATTTTGATGATCTATAGCTTAAAAAAAAGCTGAAGGCATCGCCTTTCCAAAATGCTAAAATTCAATGCTCTAGCTGCTTCCGTTCAAAAGTTATAGCCAAAAGAAAAAAATGTAGAAAACACCTGTATATAAATGGCTGCCAAATCCACAATTTTCAAGCGATTTTGATGATCTATAGCTTAAAAAAAAGCTGAAGGCATCGCCTTTCCAAAATGCTAAAATTCAATGCTCTAGCTGCTTCCGTTCAAAAGTTATAGCCAAAAGAAAAAAATGTAGATAACACCTGTATATAAATGGCTGCCAAATCCACAATTTTCAAGCGATTTTGATGATCTATAGCTTAAAAAAAAGCTGAAGGCATCACCTTTCCAAAATGCTAAAATTCAATGCTCTAGCTGCTTCCGTTCAAAAGTTATAGCCAAAAGAAAAAAATGTAGATAACACCTGTATATAAATGGCTGCCAAATCCACAATTTTCAAGCGATTTTGATGATCTATAGCTTAAAAAAAAGCTGAAGGCATCTCCTTTCCAAAATGCTAAAATTCAATGCTCTAGCTGCTTCCGTTCAAAAGTTATAGCCAAAAGAAAAAAATGTAGAAAACACCTGTATATAAATGGCTGCCAAATCCACAATTTTCAAGCGATTTTGATGATCTATAGCTTAAAAAAAAGCTGAAGGCATCGCCTTTCCAAAATGCTAAAATTCAATGCTCTAGCTGCTTCCGTTCAAAAGTTATAGCCAAAAGAAAAAAATGTAGATAACACCTGTATATAAATGGCTGCCAAATCCACAATTTTCAAGCGATTTTGATGATCTATAGCTTAAAAAAAAGCTGAAGGCATCACCTTTCCAAAATGCTAAAATTCAATGCTCTAGCTGCTTCCGTTCAAAAGTTATAGCCAAAAGAAAAAAATGTAGATAACACCTGTATATAAATGGCTGCCAAATCCACAATTTTCAAGCGATTTTGATGATCTATAGCTTAAAAAAAAGCTGAAGGCATCGCCTTTCCAAAATGCTAAAATTCAATGCTCTAGCTGCTTCCGTTCAAAAGTTATAGCCAAAAGAAAAAAATGTAGATAACACCTGTATATAAATGGCTGCCAAATCCACAATTTTCAAGCGATTTTGATGATCTATAGCTTAAAAAAAAGCTGAAGGCATCGCCTTTCCAAAATGCTAAAATTCAATGCTCTAGCTGCTTCCGTTCAAAAGTTATAGCCAAAAGAAAAAAATGTAGAAAACACCTGTATATAAATGGCTGCCAAATCCACAATTTTCAAGCGATTTTGATGATCTATAGCTTAAAAAAAAGCTGAAGGCATCGCCTTTCCAAAATGCTAAAATTCAATGCTCTAGCTGCTTCCGTTCAAAAGTTATAGCCAAAAGAAAAAAATGTAGATAACACCTGTATATAAATGGCTGCCAAATCCACAATTTTCAAGCGATTTTGATGATCTATAGCTTAAAAAAAAGCTGAAGGCATCGCCTTTCCAAAATGCTAAAATTCAATGCTCTAGCTGCTTCCGTTCAAAAGTTATAGCCAAAAGAAAAAAATTTAGATAACACCTGTATATAAATGGCTGCCAAATCCACAATTTTCAAGCGATTTTGATGATCTATAGCTTAAAAAAAAGCTGAAGGCATCGCCTTTCCAAAATGCTAAAATTCAATGCTCTAGCTGCTTCCGTTCAAAAGTTATAGCCAAAAGAAAAAAAAGTAGATAACACCTGTATATAAATGGCTGCCAAATCCACAATTTTCAAGCGATTTTGATGATCTATAGCTTAAAAAAAAGCTGAAGGCATTGCCTTTCCAAAATGCTAAAATTCAATGCTCTAGCTGCTTCCGTTCAAAAGTTATAGCCAAAAGAAAAAAATGTAGATAACACCTGTATATAAATGGCTGCCAAATCCACAATTTTCAAGCGATTTTGATGATCTATAGCTTAAAAAAAAACTGAAGGCATCGCCTTTCCAAAATGCTAAAATTCAATGCTCTAGCTGCTTCCGTTCAAAAGTTATAGCCAAAAGAAAAAAAAGTAGATAACACCTGTATATAAATGGCTGCCAAATCCACAATTTTCAAGCGATTTTGATGATCTATAGCTTAAAAAAAAGCTGAAGGCATCGCCTTTCCAAAATGCTAAAATTCAATGCTCTAGCTGCTTCCGTTCAAAAGTTATAGCCAAAAGAAAAAAATGTAGATAACACCTGTATATAAATGGCTGCCAAATCCACAATTTTCAAGCGATTTTGATGATCTATAGCTTAAAAAAAAGCTGAAGGCATCGCCTTTCCAAAATGCTAAAATTCAATGCTCTAGCTGCTTCCGTTCAAAAGTTATAGCCAAAAGAAAAAAATGTAGATAACACCTGTATATAAATGGCTGCCAAATCCACAATTTTCAAGCGATTTTGATGATCTATAGCTTAAAAAAAAGCTGAAGGCATCACCTTTCCAAAATGCTAAAATTCAATGCTCTAGCTGCTTCCGTTCAAAAGTTATAGCCAAAAGAAAAAAATGTAGAAAACACCTGTATATAAATGGCTGCCAAATCCACAATTTTCAAGCGATTTTGATGATCTATAGCTTAAAAAAAAGCTGAAGGCATCGCCTTTCCAAAATGCTAAAATTCAATGCTCTAGCTGCTTCCGTTCAAAAGTTATAGCCAAAAGAAAAAAATGTAGATAACACCTGTATATAAATGGCTGCCAAATCCACAATTTTCAAGCGATTTTGATGATCTATAGCTTAAAAAAAAGCTGAAGGCATCGCCTTTCCAAAATGCTAAAATTCAATGCTCTAGCTGCTTCCGTTCAAAAGTTATAGCCAAAAGAAAAAAATGTAGAAAACACCTGTATATAAATGGCTGCCAAATCCACAATTTTCAAGCGATTTTGATGATCTATAGCTTAAAAAAAAGCTGAAGGCATCGCCTTTCCAAAATGCTAAAATTCAATGCTCTAGCTGCTTCCGTTCAAAAGTTATAGCCTAAAGAAAAAAATGTAGATAACACCTGTATATAAATGGCTGCCAAATCCACAATTTTCAAGCGATTTTGATGATCTATAGCTTAAAAAAAAGCTGAAGGCATCACCTTTCCAAAATGCTAAAATTCAATGCTCTAGCTGCTTCCGTTCAAAAGTTATAGCCAAAAGAAAAAAATGTAGATAACACCTGTATATAAATGGCTGCCAAATCCACAATTTTCAAGCGATTTTGATGATCTATAGCTTAAAAAAAAGCTGAAGGCATCGCCTTTCCAAAATGCTAAAATTCAATGCTCTAGCTGCTTCCGTTCAAAAGTTATAGCCAAAAGAAAAAAATGTAGAAAACACCTGTATATAAATGGCTGCCAAATCCACAATTTTCAAGCGATTTTGATGATCTATAGCTTAAAAAAAAGCTGAAGGCATCGCCTTTCCAAAATGCTAAAATTCAATGCTCTAGCTGCTTCCGTTCAAAAGTTATAGCCAAAAGAAAAAAATGTAGATAACACCTGTATATAAATGGCTGCCAAATCCACAATTTTCAAGCGATTTTGATGATCTATAGCTTAAAAAAAAGCTGAAGGCATCGCCTTTCCAAAATGCTAAAATTCAATGCTCTAGCTGCTTCCGTTCAAAAGTTATAGCCAAAAGAAAAAAATGTAGATAACACCTGTATATAAATGGCTGCCAAATCCACAATTTTCAAGCGATTTTGATGATCTATAGCTTAAAAAAAAGCTGAAGGCATCGCCTTTCCAAAATGCTAAAATTCAATGCTCTAGCTGCTTCCGTTCAAAAGTTATAGCCAAAAGAAAAAAATGTAGAAAACACCTGTATATAAATGGCTGCCAAATCCACAATTTTCAAGCGATTTTGATGATCTATAGCTTAAAAAAAAGCTGAAGGCATCGCCTTTCCAAAATGCTAAAATTCAATGCTCTAGCTGCTTCCGTTCAAAAGTTATAGCCAAAAGAAAAAAATGTAGATAACACCTGTATATAAATGGCTGCCAAATCCACAATTTTCAAGCGATTTTGATGATCTATAGCTTAAAAAAAAGCTGAAGGCATCACCTTTCCAAAATGCTAAAATTCAATGCTCTAGCTGCTTCCGTTCAAAAGTTATAGCCAAAAGAAAAAAATGTAGATAACACCTGTATATAAATGGCTGCCAAATCCACAATTTTCAAGCGATTTTGATGATCTATAGCTTAAAAAAAGCTGAAAGCATCGCCTTTCCAAAATGCTAAAATTCAATGCTCTAGCTGCTTCCGTTCAAAAGTTATAGCCAAAAGAAAAAAATGTAGATAACACCTGTATATAAATGGCTGCCAAATCCACAATTTTCAAGCGATTTTGATGATCTATAGCTTAAAAAAAAGCTGAAGGCATCACCTTTCCAAAATGCTAAAATTCAATGCTCTAGCTGCTTCCGTTCAAAAGTTATAGCCAAAAGAAAAAAATGTAGATAACACCTGTATATAAATGGCTGCCAAATCCACAATTTTCAAGCGATTTTGATGATCTATAGCTTAAAAAAAGCTGAAAGCATCGCCTTTCCAAAATGCTAAAATTCAATGCTCTAGCTGCTTCCGTTCAAAAGTTATAGCCAAAAGAAAAAAATGTAGATAACACCTGTATATAAATGGCTGCCAAATCCACAATTTTCAAGCGATTTTGATGATCTATAGCTTAAAAAAAAGCTGAAGGCATCGCCTTTCCAAAATGCTAAAATTCAATGCTCTAGCTGCTTCCGTTCAAAAGTTATAGCCAAAAGAAAAAAATGTAGAAAACACCTGTATATAAATGGCTGCCAAATCCACAATTTTCAAGCGATTTTGATGATCTATAGCTTAAAAAAAAGCTGAAGGCATCGCCTTTCCAAAATGCTAAAATTCAATGCTCTAGCTGCTTCCGTTCAAAAGTTATAGCCAAAAGAAAAAAATGTAGATAACACCTGTATATAAATGGCTGCCAAATCCACAATTTTCAAGCGATTTTGATGATCTATAGCTTAAAAAAAAGCTGAAGGCATCACCTTTCCAAAATGCTAAAATTCAATGCTCTAGCTGCTTCCGTTCAAAAGTTATAGCCAAAAGAAAAAAATGTAGATAACACCTGTATATAAATGGCTGCCAAATCCACAATTTTCAAGCGATTTTGATGATCTATAGCTTAAAAAAAGCTGAAAGCATCGCCTTTCCAAAATGCTAAAATTCAATGCTCTAGCTGCTTCCGTTCAAAAGTTATAGCCAAAAGAAAAAAATGTAGAAAACACCTGTATATAAATGGCTGCCAAATCCACAATTTTCAAGCGATTTTGATGATCTATAGCTTAAAAAAAAGCTGAAGGCATCGCCTTTCCAAAATGCTAAAATTCAATGCTCTAGCTGCTTCCGTTCAAAAGTTATAGCCTAAAGAAAAAAATGTAGATAACACCTGTATATAAATGGCTGCCAAATCCACAATTTTCAAGCGATTTTGATGATCTATAGCTTAAAAAAAAGCTGAAGGCATCACCTTTCCAAAATGCTAAAATTCAATGCTCTAGCTGCTTCCGTTCAAAAGTTATAGCCAAAAGAAAAAAATGTAGAAAACACCTGTATATAAATGGCTGCCAAATCCACAATTTTCAAGCGATTTTGATGATCTATAGCTTAAAAAAAAGCTGAAGGCATCGCCTTTCCAAAATGCTAAAATTCAATGCTCTAGCTGCTTCCGTTCAAAAGTTATAGCCAAAAGAAAAAAATGTAGATAACACCTGTATATAAATGGCTGCCAAATCCACAATTTTCAAGCGATTTTGATGATCTATAGCTTAAAAAAAAGCTGAAGGCATCGCCTTTCCAAAATGCTAAAATTCAATGCTCTAGCTGCTTCCGTTCAAAAGTTATAGCCAAAAGAAAAAAATGTAGATAACACCTGTATATAAATGGCTGCCAAATCCACAATTTTCAAGCGATTTTGATGATCTATAGCTTAAAAAAAAGCTGAAGGCATCTCCTTTCCAAAATGCTAAAATTCAATGCTCTAGCTGCTTCCGTTCAAAAGTTATAGCCAAAAGAAAAAAATGTAGATAACACCTGTATATAAATGGCTGCCAAATCCACAATTTTCAAGCGATTTTGATGATCTATAGCTTAAAAAAAAGCTGAAGGCATCGCCTTTCCAAAATGCTAAAATTCAATGCTCTAGCTGCTTCCATTCAAAAGTTATAGCCAAAAGAAAAAAATGTAGATAACACCTGTATATAAATGGCTGCCAAATCCACAATTTTCAAGCGATTTTGATGATCTATAGCTTAAAAAAAAGCTGAAGGCATCTCCTTTCCAAAATGCTAAAATTCAATGCTCTAGCTGCTTCCGTTCAAAAGTTATAGCCAAAAGAAAAAAATGTAGAAAACACCTGTATATAAATGGCTGCCAAATCCACAATTTTCAAGCGATTTTGATGATCTATAGCTTAAAAAAAAGCTGAAGGCATCGCCTTTCCAAAATGCTAAAATTCAATGCTCTAGCTGCTTCCGTTCAAAAGTTATAGCCTAAAGAAAAAAATGTAGATAACACCTGTATATAAATGGCTGCCAAATCCACAATTTTCAAGCGATTTTGATGATCTATAGCTTAAAAAAAAGCTGAAGGCATCTCCTTTCCAAAATGCTAAAATTCAATGCTCTAGCTGCTTCCGTTCAAAAGTTATAGCCAAAAGAAAAAAATGTAGAAAACACCTGTATATAAATGGCTGCCAAATCCACAATTTTCAAGCGATTTTGATGATCTATAGCTTAAAAAAAAGCTGAAGGCATCGCCTTTCCAAAATGCTAAAATTCAATGCTCTAGCTGCTTCCGTTCAAAAGTTATAGCCTAAAGAAAAAAATGTAGATAACACCTGTATATAAATGGCTGCCAAATCCACAATTTTCAAGCGATTTTGATGATCTATAGCTTAAAAAAAAGCTGAAGGCATCTCCTTTCCAAAATGCTAAAATTCAATGCTCTAGCTGCTTCCGTTCAAAAGTTATAGCCAAAAGAAAAAAATGTAGATAACACCTGTATATAAATGGCTGCCAAATCCACAATTTTCAAGCGATTTTGATGATCTATAGCTTAAAAAAAAGCTGAAGGCATCGCCTTTCCAAAATGCTAAAATTCAATGCTCTAGCTGCTTCCATTCAAAAGTTATAGCCAAAAGAAAAAAATGTAGATAACACCTGTATATAAATGGCTGCCAAATCCACAATTTTCAAGCGATTTTGATGATCTATAGCTTAAAAAAAAGCTGAAGGCATCTCCTTTCCAAAATGCTAAAATTCAATGCTCTAGCTGCTTCCGTTCAAAAGTTATAGCCAAAAGAAAAAAATGTAGAAAACACCTGTATATAAATGGCTGCCAAATCCACAATTTTCAAGCGATTTTGATGATCTATAGCTTAAAAAAAAGCTGAAGGCATCGCCTTTCCAAAATGCTAAAATTCAATGCTCTAGCTGCTTCCGTTCAAAAGTTATAGCCTAAAGAAAAAAATGTAGATAACACCTGTATATAAATGGCTGCCAAATCCACAATTTTCAAGCGATTTTGATGATCTATAGCTTAAAAAAAAGCTGAAGGCATCTCCTTTCCAAAATGCTAAAATTCAATGCTCTAGCTGCTTCCGTTCAAAAGTTATAGCCAAAAGAAAAAAATGTAGAAAACACCTGTATATAAATGGCTGCCAAATCCACAATTTTCAAGCGATTTTGATGATCTATAGCTTAAAAAAAAGCTGAAGGCATCACCTTTCCAAAATGCTAAAATTCAATGCTCTAGCTGCTTCCGTTCAAAAGTTATAGCCAAAAGAAAAAAATGTAGAAAACACCTGTATATAAATGGCTGCCAAATCCACAATTTTCAAGCGATTTTGATGATCTATAGCTTAAAAAAAAGCTGAAGGCATCGCCTTTCCAAAATGCTAAAATTCAATGCTCTAGCTGCTTCCGTTCAAAAGTTATAGCCAAAAGAAAAAAATGTAGATAACACCTGTATATAAATGGCTGCCAAATCCACAATTTTCAAGCGATTTTGATGATCTATAGCTTAAAAAAAAGCTGAAGGCATCGCCTTTCCAAAATGCTAAAATTCAATGCTCTAGCTGCTTCCGTTCAAAAGTTATAGCCAAAAGAAAAAAATGTAGATAACACCTGTATATAAATGGCTGCCAAATCCACAATTTTCAAGCGATTTTGATGATCTATAGCTTAAAAAAAAGCTGAAGGCATCTCCTTTCCAAAATGCTAAAATTCAATGCTCTAGCTGCTTCCGTTCAAAAGTTATAGCCAAAAGAAAAAAATGTAGATAACACCTGTATATAAATGGCTGCCAAATCCACAATTTTCAAGCGATTTTGATGATCTATAGCTTAAAAAAAAGCTGAAGGCATCGCCTTTCCAAAATGCTAAAATTCAATGCTCTAGCTGCTTCCATTCAAAAGTTATAGCCAAAAGAAAAAAATGTAGATAACACCTGTATATAAATGGCTGCCAAATCCACAATTTTCAAGCGATTTTGATGATCTATAGCTTAAAAAAAAGCTGAAGGCATCTCCTTTCCAAAATGCTAAAATTCAATGCTCTAGCTGCTTCCGTTCAAAAGTTATAGCCAAAAGAAAAAAATGTAGAAAACACCTGTATATAAATGGCTGCCAAATCCACAATTTTCAAGCGATTTTGATGATCTATAGCTTAAAAAAAAGCTGAAGGCATCGCCTTTCCAAAATGCTAAAATTCAATGCTCTAGCTGCTTCCGTTCAAAAGTTATAGCCTAAAGAAAAAAATGTAGATAACACCTGTATATAAATGGCTGCCAAATCCACAATTTTCAAGCGATTTTGATGATCTATAGCTTAAAAAAAAGCTGAAGGCATCTCCTTTCCAAAATGCTAAAATTCAATGCTCTAGCTGCTTCCGTTCAAAAGTTATAGCCAAAAGAAAAAAATGTAGAAAACACCTGTATATAAATGGCTGCCAAATCCACAATTTTCAAGCGATTTTGATGATCTATAGCTTAAAAAAAAGCTGAAGGCATCACCTTTCCAAAATGCTAAAATTCAATGCTCTAGCTGCTTCCGTTCAAAAGTTATAGCCAAAAGAAAAAAATGTAGAAAACACCTGTATATAAATGGCTGCCAAATCCACAATTTTCAAGCGATTTTGATGATCTATAGCTTAAAAAAAAGCTGAAGGCATCGCCTTTCCAAAATGCTAAAATTCAATGCTCTAGCTGCTTCCGTTCAAAAGTTATAGCCAAAAGAAAAAAATGTAGATAACACCTGTATATAAATGGCTGCCAAATCCACAATTTTCAAGCGATTTTGATGATCTATAGCTTAAAAAAAAGCTGAAGGCATCGCCTTTCCAAAATGCTAAAATTCAATGCTCTAGCTGCTTCCATTCAAAAGTTATAGCCAAAAGAAAAAAATGTAGATAACACCTGTATATAAATGGCTGCCAAATCCACAATTTTCAAGCGATTTTGATGATCTATAGCTTAAAAAAAAGCTGAAGGCATCTCCTTTCCAAAATGCTAAAATTCAATGCTCTAGCTGCTTCCGTTCAAAAGTTATAGCCAAAAGAAAAAAATGTAGATAACACCTGTATATAAATGGCTGCCAAATCCACAATTTTCAAGCGATTTTGATGATCTATAGCTTAAAAAAAAGCAGAAGGCATCGCCTTTCCAAAATGCTAAAATTCAATGCTCTAGCTGCTTCCGTTCAAAAGTTATAGCCAAAAGAAAAAAATGTAGATAACACCTGTATATAAATGGCTGCCAAATCCACAATTTTCAAGCGATTTTGATGATCTATAGCTTAAAAAAAAGCTGAAGGCATCACCTTTCCAAAATGCTAAAATTCAATGCTCTAGCTGCTTCCGTTCAAAAGTTATAGCCAAAAGAAAAAAATGTAGAAAACACCTGTATATAAATGGCTGCCAAATCCACAATTTTCAAGCGATTTTGATGATCTATAGCTTAAAAAAAGCTGAAAGCATCGCCTTTCCAAAATGCTAAAATTCAATGCTCTAGCTGCTTCCGTTCAAAAGTTATCATCATCATCATTTATTGGCGCTTAACCGCCTAAGCGATTTTGGCCGTCGCCTATCAAAGCACGCCAGTCATTCCTTTTTAGCGATAACTGACGCCAATTGGAAACCCCAAGGGAGTTCAAGTCATCCTCCACCTGTTGTTTCCATCTCAGTCGAGGCCTCCCCCTTCCTCTGCTGCCGAATTCGGGTGACGATTGGAAAACCTTCTGGGCTGGGGCTTCTTTGTCCATTCGCATGACGTGACCCAGCCAGCGGAGCCTTTGGGCTTTAATTCGCTGGACTATGGTCAGATCTGCGTAAAGCTCGTACAGCTCATCGTTAAATCTCCTTCGATACTCGCCGTCGGCATCACGGGAAGGACCATAAATCTTCCGGAGAACTTTTCTCTCAAATACTCCAAGGGCCATCTCATCTTCTCTTGACATTGTCCATGAATCTGAGCCATACATCAGGACAGGTATGATGAGAGACTTATAGAGCGTGATCTTTGTTCTTCGAGAGAGGACTTTACTTCTCAATTGCCTACTCAGTCCAAAGTAGCACTTGTTCGCAAGAGTGATTCTCCGTTGGATTTCTAGACTGATATTATTTTCGGTGTTAATGCTGGTTCCCAAATAGACGAAGTCCCTATTCCACAATTTTCAAGCGATTTTGATGATCTATAGCTTAAAAAAAAGCTGAAGGCATCGCCTTTCCAAAATGCTAAAATTCAATGCTCTAGCTGCTTCCATTCAAAAGTTATAGCCAAAAGAAAAAAATGTAGATAACACCTGTATATAAATGGCTGCCAAATCCACAATTTTCAAGCGATTTTGATGATCTATAGCTTAAAAAAAAGCTGAAGGCATCTCCTTTCCAAAATGCTAAAATTCAATGCTCTAGCTGCTTCCGTTCAAAAGTTATAGCCAAAAGAAAAAAATGTAGATAACACCTGTATATAAATGGCTGCCAAATCCACAATTTTCAAGCGATTTTGATGATCTATAGCTTAAAAAAAAGCTGAAGGCATCACCTTTCCAAAATGCTAAAATTCAATGCTCTAGCTGCTTCCGTTCAAAAGTTATAGCCAAAAGAAAAAAATGTAGATAACACCTGTATATAAATGGCTGCCAAATCCACAATTTTCAAGCGATTTTGATGATCTATAGCTTAAAAAAAAGCTGAAGGCATCACCTTTCCAAAATGCTAAAATTCAATGCTCTAGCTGCTTCCGTTCAAAAGTTATAGCCAAAAGAAAAAAATGTAGATAACACCTGTATATAAATGGCTGCCAAATCCACAATTTTCAAGCGATTTTGATGATCTATAGCTTAAAAAAAAGCTGAAGGCATCGCCTTTCCAAAATGCTAAAATTCAATGCTCTAGCTGCTTCCGTTCAAAAGTTATAGCCAAAAGAAAAAAATGTAGATAACACCTGTATATAAATGGCTGCCAAATCCACAATTTTCAAGCGATTTTGATGATCTATAGCTTAAAAAAAAGCTGAAGGCATCGCCTTTCCAAAATGCTAAAATTCAATGCTCTAGCTGCTTCCGTTCAAAAGTTATAGCCAAAAGAAAAAAATGTAGATAACACCTGTATATAAATGGCTGCCAAATCCACAATTTTCAAGCGATTTTGATGATCTATAGCTTAAAAAAAAGCTGAAGGCATCACCTTTCCAAAATGCTAAAATTCAATGCTCTAGCTGCTTCCGTTCAAAAGTTATAGCCAAAAGAAAAAAATGTAGATAACACCTGTATATAAATGGCTGCCAAATCCACAATTTTCAAGCGATTTTGATGATCTATAGCTTAAAAAAAAGCTGAAAGCATCGCCTTTCCAAAATGCTAAAATTCAATGCTCTAGCTGCTTCCGTTCAAAAGTTATAGCCAAAAGAAAAAAATGTAGATAACACCTGTATATAAATGGCTGCCAAATCCACAATTTTCAAGCGATTTTGATGATCTATAGCTTAAAAAAAAGCTGAAGGCATCACCTTTCCAAAATGCTAAAATTCAATGCTCTAGCTGCTTCCGTTCAAAAGTTATAGCCAAAAGAAAAAAATGTAGATAACACCTGTATATAAATGGCTGCCAAATCCACAATTTTCAAGCGATTTTGATGATCTATAGCTTAAAAAAAAGCTGAAGGCATCGCCTTTCCAAAATGCTAAAATTCAATGCTCTAGCTGCTTCCGTTCAAAAGTTATAGCCAAAAGAAAAAAATGTAGATAACACCTGTATATAAATGGCTGCCAAATCCACAATTTTCAAGCGATTTTGATGATCTATAGCTTAAAAAAAAGCTGAAGGCATCGCCTTTCCAAAATGCTAAAATTCAATGCTCTAGCTGCTTCCGTTCAAAAGTTATAGCCAAAAGAAAAAAATGTAGAAAACACCTGTATATAAATGGCTGCCAAATCCACAATTTTCAAGCGATTTTGATGATCTATAGCTTAAAAAAAAGCTAAAGGCATCGCCTTTCCAAAATGCTAAAATTCAATGCTCTAGCTGCTTCCGTTCAAAAGTTATAGCCTAAAGAAAAAAATGTAGATAACACCTGTATATAAATGGCTGCCAAATCCACAATTTTCAAGCGATTTTGATGATCTATAGCTTAAAAAAAGCTGAAGGCATCTCCTTTCCAAAATGCTAAAATTCAATGCTCTAGCTGCTTCCGTTCAAAAGTTATAGCCAAAAGAAAAAAATGTAGAAAACACCTGTATATAAATGGCTGCCAAATCCACAATTTTCAAGCGATTTTGATGATCTATAGCTTAAAAAAAAGCTGAAGGCATCACCTTTCCAAAATGCTAAAATTCAATGCTCTAGCTGCTTCCGTTCAAAAGTTATAGCCAAAAGAAAAAAATGTAGAAAACACCTGTATATAAATGGCTGCCAAATCCACAATTTTCAAGCGATTTTGATGATCTATAGCTTAAAAAAAAGCTGAAGGCATCGCCTTTCCAAAATGCTAAAATTCAATGCTCTAGCTGCTTCCGTTCAAAAGTTATAGCCAAAAGAAAAAAATGTAGATAACACCTGTATATAAATGGCTGCCAAATCCACAATTTTCAAGCGATTTTGATGATCTATAGCTTAAAAAAAAGCTGAAGGCATCGCCTTTCCAAAATGCTAAAATTCAATGCTCTAGCTGCTTCCATTCAAAAGTTATAGCCAAAAGAAAAAAATGTAGATAACACCTGTATATAAATGGCTGCCAAATCCACAATTTTCAAGCGATTTTGATGATCTATAGCTTAAAAAAAAGCTGAAGGCATCTCCTTTCCAAAATGCTAAAATTCAATGCTCTAGCTGCTTCCGTTCAAAAGTTATAGCCAAAAGAAAAAAATGTAGATAACACCTGTATATAAATGGCTGCCAAATCCACAATTTTCAAGCGATTTTGATGATCTATAGCTTAAAAAAAAGCTGAAGGCATCACCTTTCCAAAATGCTAAAATTCAATGCTCTAGCTGCTTCCGTTCAAAAGTTATAGCCAAAAGAAAAAAATGTAGAAAACACCTGTATATAAATGGCTGCCAAATCCACAATTTTCAAGCGATTTTGATGATCTATAGCTTAAAAAAAGCTGAAAGCATCGCCTTTCCAAAATGCTAAAATTCAATGCTCTAGCTGCTTCCGTTCAAAAGTTATAGCCAAAAGAAAAAAATGTAGATAACACCTGTATATAAATGGCTGCCAAATCCACAATTTTCAAGCGATTTTGATGATCTATAGCTTAAAAAAAAGCTGAAGGCATCACCTTTCCAAAATGCTAAAATTCAATGCTCTAGCTGCTTCCGTTCAAAAGTTATAGCCAAAAGAAAAAAATGTAGATAACACCTGTATATAAATGGCTGCCAAATCCACAATTTTCAAGCGATTTTGATGATCTATAGCTTAAAAAAAAGCTGAAGGCATCTCCTTTCCAAAATGCTAAAATTCAATGCTCTAGCTGCTTCCGTTCAAAAGTTATAGCCAAAAGAAAAAAATGTAGATAACACCTGTATATAAATGGCTGCCAAATCCACAATTTTCAAGCGATTTTGATGATCTATAGCTTAAAAAAAAGCTGAAGGCATCGCCTTTCCAAAATGCTAAAATTCAATGCTCTAGCTGCTTCCATTCAAAAGTTATAGCCAAAAGAAAAAAATGTAGATAACACCTGTATATAAATGGCTGCCAAATCCACAATTTTCAAGCGATTTTGATGATCTATAGCTTAAAAAAAAGCTGAAGGCATCACCTTTCCAAAATGCTAAAATTCAATGCTCTAGCTGCTTCCGTTCAAAAGTTATAGCCAAAAGAAAAAAATGTAGAAAACACCTGTATATAAATGGCTGCCAAATCCACAATTTTCAAGCGATTTTGATGATCTATAGCTTAAAAAAAAGCTGAAGGCATCTCCTTTCCAAAATGCTAAAATTCAATGCTCTAGCTGCTTCCGTTCAAAAGTTATAGCCAAAAGAAAAAAATGTAGATAACACCTGTATATAAATGGCTGCCAAATCCACAATTTTCAAGCGATTTTGATGATCTATAGCTTAAAAAAAAGCTGAAGGCATCTCCTTTCCAAAATGCTAAAATTCAATGCTCTAGCTGCTTCCGTTCAAAAGTTATAGCCAAAAGAAAAAAATGTAGAAAACACCTGTATATAAATGGCTGCCAAATCCACAATTTTCAAGCGATTTTGATGATCTATAGCTTAAAAAAAAGCTGAAGGCATCACCTTTCCAAAATGCTAAAATTCAATGCTCTAGCTGCTTCCGTTCAAAAGTTATAGCCAAAAGAAAAAAATGTAGAAAACACCTGTATATAAATGGCTGCCAAATCCACAATTTTCAAGCGATTTTGATGATCTATAGCTTAAAAAAAAGCTGAAGGCATCGCCTTTCCAAAATGCTAAAATTCAATGCTCTAGCTGCTTCCGTTCAAAAGTTATAGCCAAAAGAAAAAAATGTAGATAACACCTGTATATAAATGGCTGCCAAATCCACAATTTTCAAGCGATTTTGATGATCTATAGCTTAAAAAAAAGCTGAAGGCATCGCCTTTCCAAAATGCTAAAATTCAATGCTCTAGCTGCTTCCATTCAAAAGTTATAGCCAAAAGAAAAAAATGTAGAAAACACCTGTATATAAATGGCTGCCAAATCCACAATTTTCAAGCGATTTTGATGATCTATAGCTTAAAAAAAAGCTGAAGGCATCTCCTTTCCAAAATGCTAAAATTCAATGCTCTAGCTGCTTCCGTTCAAAAGTTATAGCCAAAAGAAAAAAATGTAGATAACACCTGTATATAAATGGCTGCCAAATCCACAATTTTCAAGCGATTTTGATGATCTATAGCTTAAAAAAAAGCTGAAGGCATCACCTTTCCAAAATGCTAAAATTCAATGCTCTAGCTGCTTCCGTTCAAAAGTTATAGCCAAAAGAAAAAAATGTAGAAAACACCTGTATATAAATGGCTGCCAAATCCACAATTTTCAAGCGATTTTGATGATCTATAGCTTAAAAAAAGCTGAAAGCATCGCCTTTCCAAAATGCTAAAATTCAATGCTCTAGCTGCTTCCGTTCAAAAGTTATAGCCAAAAGAAAAAAATGTAGATAACACCTGTATATAAATGGCTGCCAAATCCACAATTTTCAAGCGATTTTGATGATCTATAGCTTAAAAAAAAGCTGAAGGCATCACCTTTCCAAAATGCTAAAATTCAATGCTCTAGCTGCTTCCGTTCAAAAGTTATAGCCAAAAGAAAAAAATGTAGATAACACCTGTATATAAATGGCTGCCAAATCCACAATTTTCAAGCGATTTTGATGATCTATAGCTTAAAAAAAAGCTGAAGGCATCTCCTTTCCAAAATGCTAAAATTCAATGCTCTAGCTGCTTCCGTTCAAAAGTTATAGCCAAAAGAAAAAAATGTAGAAAACACCTGTATATAAATGGCTGCCAAATCCACAATTTTCAAGCGATTTTGATGATCTATAGCTTAAAAAAAAGCTGAAGGCATCTCCTTTCCAAAATGCTAAAATTCAATGCTCTAGCTGCTTCCGTTCAAAAGTTATAGCCAAAAGAAAAAAATGTAGATAACACCTGTATATAAATGGCTGCCAAATCCACAATTTTCAAGCGATTTTGATGATCTATAGCTTAAAAAAAAGCTGAAGGCATCACCTTTCCAAAATGCTAAAATTCAATGCTCTAGCTGCTTCCGTTCAAAAGTTATAGCCAAAAGAAAAAAATGTAGAAAACACCTGTATATAAATGGCTGCCAAATCCACAATTTTCAAGCGATTTTGATGATCTATAGCTTAAAAAAAGCTGAAAGCATCGCCTTTCCAAAATGCTAAAATTCAATGCTCTAGCTGCTTCCGTTCAAAAGTTATAGCCAAAAGAAAAAAATGTAGATAACACCTGTATATAAATGGCTGCCAAATCCACAATTTTCAAGCGATTTTGATGATCTATAGCTTAAAAAAAAGCTGAAGGCATCACCTTTCCAAAATGCTAAAATTCAATGCTCTAGCTGCTTCCGTTCAAAAGTTATAGCCAAAAGAAAAAAATGTAGATAACACCTGTATATAAATGGCTGCCAAATCCACAATTTTCAAGCGATTTTGATGATCTATAGCTTAAAAAAAAGCTGAAGGCATCTCCTTTCCAAAATGCTAAAATTCAATGCTCTAGCTGCTTCCGTTCAAAAGTTATAGCCAAAAGAAAAAAATGTAGATAACACCTGTATATAAATGGCTGCCAAATCCACAATTTTCAAGCGATTTTGATGATCTATAGCTTAAAAAAAAGCTGAAGGCATCGCCTTTCCAAAATGCTAAAATTCAATGCTCTAGCTGCTTCCATTCAAAAGTTATAGCCAAAAGAAAAAAATGTAGATAACACCTGTATATAAATGGCTGCCAAATCCACAATTTTCAAGCGATTTTGATGATCTATAGCTTAAAAAAAAGCTGAAGGCATCTCCTTTCCAAAATGCTAAAATTCAATGCTCTAGCTGCTTCCGTTCAAAAGTTATAGCCAAAAGAAAAAAATGTAGAAAACACCTGTATATAAATGGCTGCCAAATCCACAATTTTCAAGCGATTTTGATGATCTATAGCTTAAAAAAAAGCTGAAGGCATCACCTTTCCAAAATGCTAAAATTCAATGCTCTAGCTGCTTCCGTTCAAAAGTTATAGCCAAAAGAAAAAAATGTAGAAAACACCTGTATATAAATGGCTGCCAAATCCACAATTTTCAAGCGATTTTGATGATCTATAGCTTAAAAAAAGCTGAAAGCATCGCCTTTCCAAAATGCTAAAATTCAATGCTCTAGCTGCTTCCGTTCAAAAGTTATAGCCAAAAGAAAAAAATGTAGATAACACCTGTATATAAATGGCTGCCAAATCCACAATTTTCAAGCGATTTTGATGATCTATAGCTTAAAAAAAAGCTGAAGGCATCACCTTTCCAAAATGCTAAAATTCAATGCTCTAGCTGCTTCCGTTCAAAAGTTATAGCCAAAAGAAAAAAATGTAGATAACACCTGTATATAAATGGCTGCCAAATCCACAATTTTCAAGCGATTTTGATGATCTATAGCTTAAAAAAAAGCTGAAGGCATCTCCTTTCCAAAATGCTAAAATTCAATGCTCTAGCTGCTTCCGTTCAAAAGTTATAGCCAAAAGAAAAAAATGTAGATAACACCTGTATATAAATGGCTGCCAAATCCACAATTTTCAAGCGATTTTGATGATCTATAGCTTAAAAAAAAGCTGAAGGCATCACCTTTCCAAAATGCTAAAATTCAATGCTCTAGCTGCTTCCGTTCAAAAGTTATAGCCAAAAGAAAAAAATGTAGATAACACCTGTATATAAATGGCTGCCAAATCCACAATTTTCAAGCGATTTTGATGATCTATAGCTTAAAAAAAAGCTGAAGGCATCTCCTTTCCAAAATGCTAAAATTCAATGCTCTAGCTGCTTCCGTTCAAAAGTTATAGCCAAAAGAAAAAAATGTAGATAACACCTGTATATAAATGGCTGCCAAATCCACAATTTTCAAGCGATTTTGATGATCTATAGCTTAAAAAAAAGCTGAAGGCATCGCCTTTCCAAAATGCTAAAATTCAATGCTCTAGCTGCTTCCATTCAAAAGTTATAGCCAAAAGAAAAAAATGTAGATAACACCTGTATATAAATGGCTGCCAAATCCACAATTTTCAAGCGATTTTGATGATCTATAGCTTAAAAAAAAGCTGAAGGCATCTCCTTTCCAAAATGCTAAAATTCAATGCTCTAGCTGCTTCCGTTCAAAAGTTATAGCCAAAAGAAAAAAATGTAGATAACACCTGTATATAAATGGCTGCCAAATCCACAATTTTCAAGCGATTTTGATGATCTATAGCTTAAAAAAAAGCTGAAGGCATCACCTTTCCAAAATGCTAAAATTCAATGCTCTAGCTGCTTCCGTTCAAAAGTTATAGCCAAAAGAAAAAAATGTAGAAAACACCTGTATATAAATGGCTGCCAAATCCACAATTTTCAAGCGATTTTGATGATCTATAGCTTAAAAAAAGCTGAAAGCATCGCCTTTCCAAAATGCTAAAATTCAATGCTCTAGCTGCTTCCGTTCAAAAGTTATAGCCAAAAGAAAAAAATGTAGATAACACCTGTATATAAATGGCTGCCAAATCCACAATTTTCAAGCGATTTTGATGATCTATAGCTTAAAAAAAAGCTGAAGGCATCACCTTTCCAAAATGCTAAAATTCAATGCTCTAGCTGCTTCCGTTCAAAAGTTATAGCCAAAAGAAAAAAATGTAGATAACACCTGTATATAAATGGCTGCCAAATCCACAATTTTCAAGCGATTTTGATGATCTATAGCTTAAAAAAAAGCTGAAGGCATCGCCTTTCCAAAATGCTAAAATTCAATGCTCTAGCTGCTTCCGTTCAAAAGTTATAGCCAAAAGAAAAAAATGTAGATAACACCTGTATATAAATGGCTGCCAAATCCACAATTTTCAAGCGATTTTGATGATCTATAGCTTAAAAAAAAGCTGAAGGCATCGCCTTTCCAAAATGCTAAAATTCAATGCTCTAGCTGCTTCCGTTCAAAAGTTATAGCCAAAAGAAAAAAATTTAGAAAACACCTGTATATAAATGGCTGCCAAATCCACAATTTTCAAGCGATTTTGATGATCTATAGCTTAAAAAAAAGCTGAAGGCATCGCCTTTCCAAAATGCTAAAATTCAATGCTCTAGCTGCTTCCGTTCAAAAGTTATAGCCTAAAGAAAAAAATGTAGATAACACCTGTATATAAATGGCTGCCAAATCCACAATTTTCAAGCGATTTTGATGATCTATAGCTTAAAAAAAAGCTGAAGGCATCTCCTTTCCAAAATGCTAAAATTCAATGCTCTAGCTGCTTCCGTTCAAAAGTTATAGCCAAAAGAAAAAAATGTAGAAAACACCTGTATATAAATGGCTGCCAAATCCACAATTTTCAAGCGATTTTGATGATCTATAGCTTAAAAAAAAGCTGAAGGCATCACCTTTCCAAAATGCTAAAATTCAATGCTCTAGCTGCTTCCGTTCAAAAGTTATAGCCAAAAGAAAAAAATGTAGAAAACACCTGTATATAAATGGCTGCCAAATCCACAATTTTCAAGCGATTTTGATGAGCTATAGCTTAAAAAAAAGCTGAAGGCATCGCCTTTCCAAAATGCTAAAATTCAATGCTCTAGCTGCTTCCGTTCAAAAGTTATAGCCAAAAGAAAAAAATGTAGATAACACCTGTATATAAATGGCTGCCAAATCCACAATTTTCAAGCGATTTTGATGATCTATAGCTTAAAAAAAAGCTGAAGGCATCGCCTTTCCAAAATGCTAAAATTCAATGCTCTAGCTGCTTCCATTCAAAAGTTATAGCCAAAAGAAAAAAATGTAGATAACACCTGTATATAAATGGCTGCCAAATCCACAATTTTCAAGCGATTTTGATGATCTATAGCTTAAAAAAAAGCTGAAGGCATCTCCTTTCCAAAATGCTAAAATTCAATGCTCTAGCTGCTTCCGTTCAAAAGTTATAGCCAAAAGAAAAAAATGTAGATAACACCTGTATATAAATGGCTGCCAAATCCACAATTTTCAAGCGATTTTGATGATCTATAGCTTAAAAAAAAGCTGAAGGCATCGCCTTTCCAAAATGCTAAAATTCAATGCTCTAGCTGCTTCCGTTCAAAAGTTATAGCCAAAAGAAAAAAATGTAGATAACACCTGTATATAAATGGCTGCAAAATCCACAATTTTCAAGCGATTTTGATGATCTATAGCTTAAAAAAAAGCTGAAGGCATCGCCTTTCCAAAATGCTAAAATTCAATGCTCTAGGTGCTTCCGTTCAAAAGTTATAGCCAAAAGAAAAAAATGTAGATAACACCTGTATATAAATGGCTGCCAAATCCACAATTTTCAAGCGATTTTAATAATCTATAACTTAAAAAAAGCTGAAGGCATCACCTTTCCAAAATGCTATAATTCAATGCTCTAGCTGCTTCCGTTCAAAAGTTATAGCCAAAAGAAAAAAATGTAGATAACACCTGTATATAAATGGCTGCCAAATCCACAATTTTCAAGCGATTTTGATGATCTATAGCTTAACACTTATCCTGTATTCAAAAAAAGTAACGTACGTGACATAAGTGGGTCATTTTTGCTCAATGGACGAATTAATAGACTTTTTATACCTTTCATGAACATGAAATGGTATTATAACTTTGGTCCGATGTTTGTAAGTATGAGAAGAAGAAGAGATGGACCCATCAATAAGTATACCGAAATGATCAGGATGACAAGCTGAGTTGATTTAGCCATGTCCGTCTGTCCGTCTGTCCGTCTGGCCGTCTGTCTGTTTGAACGCAAACTAGTCCCTCAATTTTTGAGATATCTGGCTGAAATTTTGTATGTGAACACCTGTATATAAATGGCTGCCAAATCCACAATTTTCAAGCGATTTTGATGATCTATAGCTTAAAAAAAAGCTGAAGGCATCACCTTTCCAAAATGCTAAAATTCAATGCTCTAGCTGCTTCCGTTCAAAAGTTATAGCCAAAAGAAAAAAATGTAGATAACACCTGTATATAAATGGCTGCCAAATCCACAATTTTCAAGCGATTTTGATGATCTATAGCTTAAAAAAAAGCTGAAGGCATCGCCTTTCCAAAATGCTAAAATTCAATGCTCTAGCTGCTTCCGTTCAAAAGTTATAGCCAAAAGAAAAAAAAATGTAGATAACACCTGTATATAAATGGCTGCCAAATCCACAATTTTCAAGCGATTTTGATGATCTATAGCTTAAAAAAAGCTGAAGGCATCACCTTTCCAAAATGCTAAAATTCAATGCGCTAGCTGCTTACGTTCAAAAGTTATAGCCAAAAGAAAAAAAATGTAGATAACACCTGTATATAAATGGCTGCCAAATCCACAATTTTCAAGCGATTTTGATGATCTATAGCTTAAAAAAAAGCTGAAGGCATCACCTTTCCAAAATGCTATAATTCAATGCTCTAGCTGCTTCCGTTCAAAAGTTATAGCCAAAAGAAAAAAATGTAGATAACACCTGTATATAAATGGCTGCCAAATCCACAATTTTCAAGCGATTTTGATGATATATAGCTTAAAAAAAAGCTGAAGGCATCACCTTTCCAAAATGCTAAAATTCAATGCTCTAGCTGCTTCCGTTCAAAAGTTATAGCCAAAAGAAAAAAATGTAGATAACACCTGTATATAAATGGCTGCCAAATCCACAATTTTCAAGCGATTTTGATGATCTATAGCTTAACACTTATCCTGTATTCAAAAAAAGTAACGTACGTGACATAAGTGGGTCATTTTTGCTCAATGGACGAATTAATAGACTTTTTATACCTTTCATGAACATGAAATGGTATTATAACTTTGGTCCGATGTTTGTAAGTATGAGAAGAAGAAGAGATGGACCCATCAATAAGTATACCGAAATGATCAGGATGACAAGCTGAGTTGATTTAGCCATGTCCGTCTGTCCGTCTGGCCGTCTGTCTGTTTGAACGCAAACTAGTCCCTCAATTTTTGAGATATCTGGCTGAAATTTTGTATGTGAACACCTGTATATAAATGGCTGCCAAATCCACAATTTTCAAGCGATTTTGATGATCTATAGCTTAAAAAAAAGCTGAAGGCATCGCCTTTCCAAAATGCTAAAATTCAATGCTCTAGCTGCTTCCGTTCAAAAGTTATAGCCAAAAGAAAAAAAATGTAGATAACACCTGTATATAAATGGCTGCCAAATCCACAATTTTCAAGCGATTTTGATGATCTATAGCTTAAAAAAAGCTGAAGGCATCACCTTTCCAAAATGCTAAAATTCAATGCTCTAGCTGCTTACGTTCAAAAGTTATAGCCAAAAGAAAAAAAATGTAGATAACACCTGTATATAAATGGCTGCCAAATCCACAATTTTCAAGCGATTTTGATGATCTATAGCTTAAAAAAAAGCTGAAGGCATCACCTTTCCAAAATGCTATAATTCAATGCTCTAGCTGCTTCCGTTCAAAAGTTATAGCCAAAAGAAAAAAATGTAGATAACACCTGTATATAAATGGCTGCCAAATCCACAATTTTCAAGCGATTTTGATGATATATAGCTTAAAAAAAAGCTGAAGGCATCACCTTTCCAAAATGCTAAAATTCAATGCTCTAGCTGCTTCCGTTCAAAAGTTATAGCCAAAAGAAAAAAAAGTAGATAACACCTGTATATAAATGGCTGCCAAATCCACAATTTTCAAGCGATTTTGATGATCTATAGCTTAACACTTATCCTGTATTCAAAAAAAGTAACGTACGTGACATAAGTGGGTCATTTTTGCTCAATGGACGAATTAATAGACTTTTTATACCTTTCATGAACATGAAATGGTATTATAACTTTGGTCCGATGTTTGTAAGTATGAGAAGAAGAAGAGATGGACCCATCAATAAGTATACCGAAATGATCAGGATGACAAGCTGAGTTGATTTAGCCATGTCCGTCTGTCCGTCTGGCCGTCTGTCTGTTTGAACGCAAACTAGTCCCTCAATTTTTGAGATATCTGGCTGAAATTTTGTATGTAAACACCTGTATATAAATGGCTGCCAAATCCACAATTTTCAAGCGATTTTGATGATCTATAGCTTAAAAAAAAGCTGAAGGCATCACCTTTCCAAAATGCTAAAATTCAATGCTCTAGCTGCTTCCGTTCAAAAGTTATAGCCAAAAGAAAAAAAATGTAGATAACACCTGTATATAAATGGCTGCCAAATCCACAATTTTCAAGCGATTTTGATGATCTATAGCTTAAAAAAAGCTGAAGGCATCACCTTTCCAAAATGCTAAAATTCAATGCTCTAGCTGCTTCCGTTCAAAAGTTATAGCCAAAAGAAAAAAAATGTAGATAACACCTGTATATAAATGGCTGCCAAATCCACAATTTTCAAGCGATTTTGATGATCTATAGCTTAAAAAAAAGCTGAAGGCATCACCTTTCCAAAATGCTAAAATTCAATGCTCTAGCTGCTTCCGTTCAAAAGTTATAGCCAAAAGAAAAAAAATGTAGATAACACCTGTATATAAATGGCTGCCAAATCCACAATTTTCAAGCGATTTTGATGATCTATAGCTTAAAAAAAGCTGAAGGCATCACCTTTCCAAAATGCTAAAATTCAATGCTCTAGCTGCTTCCGTTCAAAAGTTATAGCCAAAAGAAAAAAAATGTAGATAACACCTGTATATAAATGGCTGCCAAATCCACAATTTTCAAGCGATTTTGATGATCTATAGCTTAAAAAAAAGCTGAAGGCATCGCCTTTCCAAAATGCTAAAATTCAATGCTCTAGCTGCTTCCGTTCAAAAGTTATAGCCAAAAGAAAAAAATGTAGATAACACCTGTATATAAATGGCTGCCAAATACACAATTTTCAAGCGATTTTGATGATCTATAGCTTAACACTTATCCTGTATTCAAAATAAGTAACGTACGTGACATAAGTGGGTCATTTTTGCCCAATGGACTAATGAATAGTTTTTGATTTTATTTCAAGCTTTCAAGTACTTTTTTAGCTTGAAAATAATAAAATTTTATTAAATATCTTATTAGGGCAATTTTGAGCAACTAGTACATATAAACTTGCTCCTTTTACTATTGGGCAATTTTGACCCATTTATACAATATACGCAATTATTTCTGCCCAGTCTATCCTGTAGATGAAACATTTAAACAAAACCTTTTTTCAGGTATAGTTTGATTAAATAAAAAAATTCGAAAAGTTTCAATAGATTATAGAAAGTCTATAAAAAGATATGCAACTTTCAAAGTCGTTTGGGCAGTTTTGACCCACTTATACAGGATAAGTGTTAAGGATTATTTATTTGGTAAAGCCGCATTTCTTGTACAAGTTGTTTGTCTAACGTTTTTATCCTACCACTTTATTGATTTCCGCCCATACTTAGGTATATGAAAATGTAAAACGCCTTCAATATTATTTTGCTAACTTTAGAATGCCTTGAAAGGTAAAAAAAAGTAAAAAGATACTCCATATGGGATAACCCTTATACATAAAGAAAGTGTCAAGGGATGACGAAAACATCCAGGGAAAAAATATGAATATGGTAATTATTACAAAAGGGTCTCGTGTAGTCCTAACTTTTTATATGTCCCTTCCTCTGTGGCGTACAATACAATACTTTCATATCATGGAAACATCAAAGAGCACGGAAAATTGTATGCCTCCAACTACGAGCAGTATTGATATTTACAAATAATCGAATATTTTTGAATGTAAATATTACTCTGTGGATTATAACTTTATTGACACACAAAATGAGTTTGAATTTTAAGTGGGCTAAACCTTCTTCGCGTTTAACCTTCTTCACATACGAAAATGCTTAAATCAAATGCGTACTATTGATAGAGAAGGAGTAAGCGAGTCCTGAAGTAAGAGCTTTGCATTATTTGTATGCAAAAATATGGAGGGCGGTAAAACTCTGTTTTGTGATGAGCTTCAATTACAATTTCGGGTTCTCTCTACGTAACAAAATGTTACGTATACGTCATGTCACTTTTAATAAACTTTGAAGCGACTTCTCGTTATCAAATCAAGAGGGGCAAATATGAGCAAACCTTTTTTCGGGCCGTTTTGGGATATATTTCGTATCATTTTGGGCACATTTAAGGGTCTTTTTGGGATCATTTTAGGATTATTTAGGGGTTATTTTAGGGTCAATCGATAGCACGGAGCAAGCTCGGTCACTCAGGTACTTAAATTAAATTAAATTAAACTCAATTAAACTAAATCAAATAAATTAAATTAAGCGAAATTAAATTAAATTAAATTAAATTAAATTAAAATAAATCTAATCAAATTAAATTAGTTAAATCAAATAAAATTAATTAAAACTAAATAAAATTAAATTAAATTAAAATAAATTAATTTTAATTAAATTAAATAAAATAAAATTAAATTAAATTAAAATAAATCTAATCAAATTAAATTAAATCAAATAAAGTTAAACAAAACAAAATAAAATAAAATTAAATTAAATTAAATTAAATTAAATCAAATTAAATTAAATCAAATCAAATTAAATTAAATTAAATTAAAATAAATTAATTTTAATTAAATTAAATTAAATTAAATTAAAATAAATCTAATCAAATTAAATTAAATCAAATAAAATTAAATAAAACTAAATAAAATTAAACTAAATTAAAATAAATTAATTTAAATTAAATTAAATTAAATTAAATTAAATTAAATGAAATTAAATTAATTTAAATAAAATTAAATTAAAATAAATCTAATCAAATTAAATTAAATCAAATTAAATTAAATAAAACTAAATAAAATTAAATTAAATTAAATAAAATAAAATTAAATCAAATTAAATTAAATTAAATTAAAATAAATTAATTTTAATTAAATTAAATTAAATTAAATTAAATTAAATGAAATTAAATTAAATTAAATTAAATTAAATTAAATTAAATTAAAATAAATCTAATCAAATTAAATTAAATTAAAATAGTTTGAAAGTAAAATGTACGTAAAGAAAAAATATGTAAGTAAATCAACAATTGCATAACTTTGTATACATTTAAATTGAAAAACTTTACTACGATTTCGGTGTATGGAAGTACTTACCATGCTACGCTTTATGCGTTTACGCATGGCCGCTACCGCATTACTTCCTCTTATGTTAATATTGATGTTGGTATATAAAATATAAGCTTCTTCCAAACAATCGCTCATTTAAAATGAGAAACCTTCATTATGTTGGAAGTGTGGTCTAAGAACAATGGATTTACTTGCCAAATACGAATAAATAAATTATTAGATGCATATGTAAATAAGTAATAGCTAGGTCGATTAACTAAGATGTATCAATACAACAAATCTCACAAATTTTTAACTGGACTTGTTGCGATCAAAACTCTTTGAGTATTTTATCGTCCTCGTTTACATTTCTTTTTTTATAGTATCCCTCCAGCGAAAGCAACTAGTTGAAAACTACTTTACAATGAGTTGGTGCACCGGACCCAAGCAACTGGTATTTTTTACGTGTTGATTTCCTACGAAATGTCAATTGTCAGATTTCGACCAGTACATACCATTCATCTACTAGTCATGATATAAAAAACCAGTTCCATACTAGTTCAACCTGGACTAGTATGTTTTCCATCAAATGAACCAATCCCCATACTAATCCAAAAATTACTAGTATGAAATATCCTAGTCTCATACTAGTCCAAAAAGCATTGAACCTGTACTAATATGATTTCAACCAGAATTTTCATGACTTACCCTTTATTTTATAATTTGCCTTTATTTTCGTGTCTGTTCTTAAGAAAGCAGCGAGTATTTGTATTTGCCCTATTACGAAAAAGCATCTGTGATGATTTCATCCACGAAAATTTAAATGCATACTAGTATGGAATGGATATTTCCTGACCAGTATGATGTCAGCCAGAAAATTCTAGTTGACTAGTTTGAGGTTTCGCTGCAGGGATCTTAACAATAGCTTCTCTTCTATAAAAAAGGATCGAAATTCGTACCAACTTTTCTTAAGTATATTTAGCTTACCACATCATAAATTAAAATTTTTATTTATTGTCATTGTCAACTAACACTTAAAAATTCTTCATCTCCGTCAACTTCTCAGAATTTACAAAATGTTGATTGTGAACAAAATTACTTTGGTAAGCAAATATGTTAATTGCAGCAAACTTTGCCAATTAGGAGCCGACTTCGTTGAGGAAAGTGTTTCTTCTAGCAAAAGTCATTATTTCCACTCACAGCCAGTTTGCTAAAAAAAAAAGTTTATCTCATCTAGGTATAACGTAGTTGACGGAATAGATTTTCAAGAAGCTCATTTTTCTAGTTTCCTTGTTCACTTTTTATTATTACAGTTAATATAAACATTTTAATTTATTGCAATAACTCGCATAATAAGGAAAAGTGTCAAGAAACAAGTTTTTAATATCATTTCTCACTTTGAAAAATGTTCAATGCTGTGTGAACCATTGAAAATGCTGTGGATGATAAAGTAGCACACATGGCTTCCCGGTGAAAGGAGAGGACCGCACTACGTTGTCAAGGTCAAGTGGAATATGACAAGTGTTCTCTAGGGATTACAAACTATTATCAGCCATCACAAAAAAGTTATGACTAATTCGTCTTTCTGTTTTGTTTACTACCCGATAGAGTAAACAGTTTATATAAGTGACATTCAATATGAAAATGTCCAATTCAAAAAGCTGGCTAGTCTCGGATTCCCCTAAAACTTTGAGGGACACTTCTTTAGGGTCCTAAAGGATGAAATTTACACACATTTAATTTTTATAACCACTCGTTTCGGGCTGGTCGAATTTCAAAGTTTGAAAAACATAATTTTTAGGCTTACCCTATTATTGCAGGACCTTCGATATTTTTTTCCCCAAATTTTGTGTTTTACCCGAAATTAACTGCTTCATTATATATTGCGAACGATAACCCACACAAACGAATCGTGTGCTGACGTTTCGTCCAGCAGTCATTTGCATGAATTTGACTTACTTGTATAACTAAATGTTACTCAT
Organism: Campiglossa producta; assembly: GCA_964058755.1. NCBI lineage: Eukaryota > Metazoa > Arthropoda > Insecta > Diptera > Tephritidae > Campiglossa > Campiglossa producta. Next base: position 15,494,839 of record CAXKVI010000002.1, on the reverse strand, counting down.
ACGCCGTGTATGACCTATAAAAAGTGCACTACTCTACATAGTTGCAAGATGTACACAATTATTTTTCCTATAAAACCCTTTGTTACGCAATCTAATAACACACTTTTGAAATTCCATTGTCTTTTTCTTGTGAATAAGTTTTCGCAATATCTTTTTAAAGGATCCCGTTGTCCTTAAAAAAATTCAAATGTGGAGATATGTTGCACAAATCCTTCTATATGGGCAAAATATTAAAATCGTTTAATTTTCGAGGCCTTAATGTAGTTTTTTCAGAACTTAGTACAAGCTGTTAGCTAAACTTTTAACTAAAAATCAGTACTTACCTTCATTTGAATTCTGTCATAAAAATTATAATAACTAGCAAATTGGTTAGCTTTGGCAACTTTTATTTTCCAAGTATAACTTTATTGAAAACTTTTACACTTGAATTAAAAAATAAATATCTTAGTTCTAATAAAACACTTATGCTTAGTTCGTTTTATCTTATTAATTACAATTGCCAATATCACATCGAAAACTTATCAAGTTTTACTTAATAGAATCGTAATTAAATAGTTAATGTATTTTAAATGTAGCCAAATTTTATACCAGGGTTTATAAATTGTTCTCGGTATCCTTCTACGCATGTCTAGGGACTGTTACACCCTCACAAAAAGGGTGGGGTATGTTAGGAGGTAGGGAAGAGGGAGACTTAAGAGCTCGACGAACTTTTCATAAAATTATACAAGTTATACATACAGTCCCAATCTTTAAGAAATGATACCGAAAACATTTTAAAACATTCCAATGTCTATTCATACATATATACATACATAGGTACAAATATTAGAACAAACATACATAATTTTAAAACTCCCACAATTTTGTTTCGGTATAGCAATTCTCCATCTTTAAACGCCTTTCCCAACAATAAAACCAGTTCGTTGAAGTATTTTAATATACAATATTTTGTATTTATTGAACTGAAAGTTTCTAGTATTTCTGAAATTGAAAATCAAAATTTACTACTTTGATTTGAAACAAAAAAAAAACAATTTTTTTTGCAAAATACTTACACAACCTTATTAGAATTATCGCTGAAAGAAATGCCGAAGATGGTGAGGCAATTATGATTTTCCAAATCAATAATATGAATAAGTATTGTCAACAATCAGCGTATTGCTCTCGTACTTTGAGACTGTGCATTGACATAGCACTTGGGCTCAATTGCATGCTTCCATTTTATGGAATTAATGTAATCCGGTCAACATAGAATATTTGGTAGCTATCCTAAAATGACAGATAAATATGGTAATAAAGAAATGGAAGAAAAATATTTTATATGAATTGTTTTTTTTTTTTTTTGGTTGAAGTGGCATTGCATTAAAGTTGTTAGGCAATGAAAACTATTATTTTTATTTCGACTTAATTAAGGTTCTAAACTTTTGAATGGTAAGTGTTGAGTCTCTGTAGCTGAGTTCGTATGTTCGAATTAAAAATTAACATTAAAAACTCACGAAGTGCACATAACGAAAAAGGGGAAAAAGGGACTTCCCGCTTAACATTTTAAAGTGGCTTGAAAGCGTAAAATTTTCTTTATACTTTTATGTTATTTTATTTTGATTTATTTTTGTTATTTTATTTTATATATTTTATTTTATTTTATTTTATTTTATTTTATTTTATTTTATTTTATTTTATTTTATTTTATTTTATTTTATTTTATTTTATTTTATTTTATTTTATTTTATTTTATTTTATTTTATTTTATTTTATTTTATTTTTTTTATTTTATTTTATTTTATTTTATTTTATTTTATTTTATTTTATTTTATTTTATTTTATTTTATTTTATTTTATTTTATTTTATTTTATTTTATTTTATTTTATTTTATTTTATTTTATTTTATTTTTTTTTTTATTTTATTTTATTTTATTTTATTTTATTTTATTTTATTTTATTTTATTTTATTTTATTTTATTTTATTTTATTTTATTTTATTTTATTTTATTTTATTTTATTTTATTTTAATTTATTTTATTTTATTTTATTTTATTTTATTTTATTTTATATTATTTAATTTTAATTTTTTTTTTTATTTTTTTTTTTTTTTATTTCTTTTTATTTTTTTTTTATTTTTTTATTTTTTTTTATTTTAGTTAATTTTACTTTATTTTATTTTATTTTATTTTATTTTATTTTATTTTATTTTATTTTATTTTATTTTATTTTATTTTACTTTATTTTATTTTATTTTATTTTATTTTACTTTATTTTATTTTATTTTATTTTATTTTATTTTTTTATTTTTTTTTTATTTATTTTGCTTTATTTTATTTTATTTCATTTTATTTTATTTTATTTTATATTACTTTTTTATATTTTTTATCTTATTTTATTTTTTTGTTTTTATTTATTTTATATTATTTCGTTTTGTTTTATTTTATTTTTTTTAAATCCTTTATTTTTTTATACATTTTTTTATTTTTTTTATTTTATACTTTAATACAAATTTATTTTTGGTAATTTTTACTATTAATTTGGAGAGTTCATGGACTATTTGACCGATCGAATAATTTTGCTTTAGCAAGAACGAAATTGGAATCATCGTAGCTGATATTGATTTATTTGAATTTTTATTGTTTGGCATATTTTAAATTGCAAAAATAATACTCAAATGCTTTTCAATGCCTTTTCTTTTTCTTATGAGAAGACATTCCAGAATATTTAACCAACTCCTAAATATGTAGATAAACCTTTTTTAATGCAACCTCCCATATCCTTGCTTCTTTTTATAATCTTACTTTCACACTTACTTTCCTCCAGCGTGCTCAGGGCAAAACTTTGTTCAACCGCAACTCCAACGATATTGCTTATACAAAAACTGCTATTTGGCTCCTCTGATATTGGTGTACTTGAGTGCATCAGTACGTTCAAATCATCTTCACATTCCGTCACATCACTATACAACGGTTTCATGTTATTGTGGCGATATTCAACAACATGACTACTATTCGATTCATTCAAGTGTACAGCATTTGTCTTGCTATTGCCATTTTTATTCGTATATGTGATCATAGAGTAAATGCTATTGTTACAACTCCTGCCATTTCTCATTCCATTTGAGTGGCGTGAGGTAAAATAAATATTGGTACCACCAACACCAGCTGTGGCTGCGTCAGCATACAAATTGTTGCGTATACGTATTGATGAATTGGCAAAGTGTGAACGTACGGATGTAACCCTTGTGTGCATGGAGAGTGTGCGCTCATGTGTATTTGAGCTTGCACGAAATTTGGCAAAGCAAGTAGAAAAACGTTTATTAAACTCACGCTTGAACTTTTCCTGAAAGTTAAAGAATTCCAAAAGTTTCATAATATGAGATGCAGAAAAATGTAGATATGCAAAAATATGCGTAAGAATAGTATGTATGTATGTATATAAGTGTATGCATATTAACAAGGGCTAAAACGAACTACATGTAAGTGTGCGGGAGTATGGTACTTTGAAAAAGGAAGAAACAATAAATTGGAAACAAAAGGTTACCGGGACCTACTTAATATTCTGAGTTAAAGTAAAAGTAGCAAAGAAGTAAGCAACAGCCTGTTGTCGGCTGTGTCAGTAGCCTTATACCTCTAATGGATATTTGACATTGCCCGTATTAACAATTGTAGATATATATCTTTTTAAAAAATCAACCTAAAAGTCGAGTTTTAAGAATCAAAAATGTCCTCGAAAAAAAATGGACCCCTTGCCCCCACTTCCCAAAATCTTTGATCCCGCACTGATGACAGTTATAAAAATTTTAAATCAAAACTTTAATTAAATTCTAACACATCTTAAATTATGTTGAGTGGTTTAGCACGTAAGCCTAACTCCGCCAATTTGGTTTATGTAGTGCGAAGTAAGTGCTTGCAACATGTAATACGATTTTCCTACCTCTCTATCCTACATAATATTCAGAGCTAAGAGATTATAAATAATGTTAAGAGGCATCATGTACTCAATGCAGCAAAGTAATTCATGTAAGCTAAGTAGTATATACATTTACATATACATTAGGGTGATTCAAAAAAAATGTCGACTTGGTCTTACCCCCTAAAAAGTTAAGTATTGATGAGAAAATAAGCCTTGCAAAAAATTAGCGCTATAACTTAACCCTTAGGGGTGGCTATTTTTTCGCCCTTTCGCATACATTTTGTATGGGAAAAATGGCATTTTTTTCAAAGTGAATTTACTTTCAATTTTTGAAACTTTTTTGAAAATATTTTTACATACTCTTAAAGTTGAAGTTTTGAAGCTTCCAAAATGGTAAGCCATGTGCGATTATCTTAACTATTAAGGTAATTACAGCCATTTGAAAATGACTGAGTTTTGTACTATTGCACACACATACACAGTAACACGTATAAAATCTAGAAAATTTTAAATGGCTGTAATTATTTTAATAGTCAAGATATTCGCACATGGCTTACCAGTTTGGAAGCTTCAAAACTTCAACTTTAAGAGTATGTAAAAATATTTTCAAAAAAGTTTCAAAAATTTAAAGAATATTCACTTTGAAAAAAATGCCATTTTTCCCCATACAAAATGTATGGGAAAGGGCGAAAAAAAATAGCACCCCTAAGGGTTAAGTTAGAGCGCCAATTTTTTGCAAGGCTTATTTTCTCATCAATACCTATAGTTTCAGGGGGTAAGACCGAAAAAAGAACGAAATTTTTTTTATTTGAATCACCCTAATATACATACATATGCATTTGTCTGCATTGACTCTGGTTTCCCCGCAATAATGTTTCTAACCCCAATTTAATTTACATCCGTATGTACTTACGTTATAAATGCCATAAATGAATGGATTGTAACAGCTATTGCTCATCGCTAGCCAATCACAGCAAAACCAAATAATATTAATGAAATGGTATTCATTAATTTCTGGAATTGTCACGTACAAAGCATTATAGATTTGTAGAGGTAGCCAGCAGATTCCAAATACAATAACAACAACAATCAACATTTTTATGACCTGCAAAAATATGAATAAGGAAGATTCGTGTAAAAAGTCAGATGAATTGTTTACTTATTTAGTTATGGGTTAGATAAATATAAATAAATTAATTCTATCTATGTATACATATTTAATACACACATGCCTGTTTTTTACAGCACAAAGCAAAGGCAGTCCAGAGTAAGCCACGAATTAGTACAATTTTGTAAAGCTACGCACTAGACGTGCATTTTTAGCAGGTACATATTTACCCTAGAGCCACCGTCACTTAACTAATTACTTATTTAATTAATAGCTTTCGAAAAGTAACTTTTATCAATTAGGCTTAAACAATATTGAAGAAATTGTTTACTAAGAATTATATAACAAAATTATATTTTACATTTTTTCATATTATTTTATTTTATTTTTTATTTTATTTTATTTTATTTTATTTTATTTTATTTTATTTTATTTTATTTTATTTTATTTTATTTTATTTTATTTTATTTTATTTTATTTTATTTTATTTTATTTTATTTTATTTTATTTTATTTTATTTTATTTTATTTTATTTTATTTTATTTTATTTTATATTATTTTATTTAATTTTTTTATTTTTTTTTTTATTTTTTTTTTTTTTATTTCTTTTTATTTATTTATTTTTTTTTTTTTTTATTTTTTTTTTTATTTTAGTTTATTTTACTTTATTTTATTTTATTTTATTTTATTTTATTTTATTTTATTTTATTTTATTTTATTTTACTTTATTTTATTTTATTTTATTTTTTTTTTATTTTATTTTAATTTATTTTGCTTTATTTTATTTTATTTCATTTTATTTTATTTTATTTTATATTACTTTTTTATATTTTTTTATCTTATTTTATTTTATTTTATTTTATTTTATGTAATTATTATTTTGCCGGCTCGAGGTCTGATTTTTCGTAAAATAAAACACGGATGTTTTAAATTATTTTCCAATATATTTCGGTTATACACGATAACCGTCCTCAGGGTGAACTATAAACAAACATAGAACACAAATATAATAACATATGTATAAATTTACATCAAACAAAAATTTTATAAAAATTAACAACATTTAACAAACATTCATAACATTAATAACATACATTTTTGACACGTCTTTCCCTTTCTACGTGGAGTTGCTAACTGATTTTGTTTTTATCAGATGGCGAAATGAGAGCGCAGTATTCGCTACGTCTGTTTTGTGGTTAATTCTTGTGTTAGTTGGTGTGTTTAGTATATGTAGCATTTCCGGAAGGCACGCCGTGAGCATACACCAACAACAAACACTTAAAAATGGGATATGCAGAAATAAGAAACAATTATGGAAACGCAAGAGCAGTGATAAATAAGTATCAAATTACATCAAAAAAATTAGTGAAAATTAGATCTAGCATTAAGTTTCTTTTAAAGTGCAGGAAGTCAAAACTTATTCCAAAATTTATAACAGATTCGACTAGATGTAATAAATTATTTTCATTTGACCGTGACACACGCACAGATATACACAGTAGTTTAGATAGATATACATATTTCTACCATACAAAAATATTAAGCTTACTTATTCAACAAAAACACAACATACTAAAAAGGCATCAACAACAAGTTGAAAATATAAGAACAAAACTAAAGAAGCAAATGAGCGATGATGACTTCGAAGAATTTATGATGAGAGAAGATAATGTAGCGGACAAACTTACAATAAAACTGAGAAATAAACAAGAAATAAAACACGAAAAACTCCGAAGTAAACGAAATGACATCTTGGTCAACAACAACAAAAGTGATGAGTGGTTTGTAAATAAAACCAAAGTCGAATTTCCCGCTGATATAAAAGCTCTATTGTCGAAGGGTCCAAAGTTCGCGATCCCAATAGAAAATAAGAGCTTTCCACTATTCAAATACATAGCTGATGGTGAGAATTTAATACAAACACTCAAAAGCAAAGAGCAACAAGAAGAAGCGAGAACAAAATTAGCAATATTGATAAAAGATCATACAACAACAACAAAGCAAAGTGCAATAGATCGTGCAATACTAGATACAGTGGGACGAACACGTAAATTTCTAAATAAAAATGACAATATTCGTATTTTAAGTTCTGACAAGGGAAACAAAACAGTAGCAATGGAGCTCAATGACTACAACAATAAAATGGACGAAATATTAAATGACCTGACCATGTATAGAATTCAGAGACAAGATCCCACATCAAAATTACAAAATAAAATCAATAGTCTTGTGGATAAACTTTTTAAAATGGAACTAATTTCAAAGGCAGATAGAAATAAATTTACGACTACAACGGCACTACCACCACGGATATATGGATTACCGAAAATCCATAAGAAAGGAACTCCATTAAGACCGATATGCTCGGCCACGGGATCACCATCACACGCACTATGCAAATACGTTGCAGAGATTTACACAAGACTTTAAAGAAAAAATCAATAACTCTTATATTTATGACGATGAAAAGATGATATCCTTTGACGTAGTTTCACTGTTCCCTAGTATACCGACACATCTAGCACTTGACATTATAAAAAATAAATGGACAACAATAGAAAAATATACGAAAATACCTAAGAAAATGTTTATCGAAATATTAAAGTTCTGCATTGAAGATAATCGGTATTTTAAATATAATGAAACCATATATACACAACTAAAAGGATTACCGATGGGATCGCCAACCTCCCCAATAATTCCAGATATTGTGATGGAAGAATTGTTGGACAATGCGATGAAGAAATTGACGCGAAAACCCAGATAATTAACTAAATACGTGGACGATCTTTTTGCTATAATCAATGAAAACGAGGTACAAACCATACTTGACGCACTAAATTCATTTGACAAAAATATTAATTTTACTACGGAACTCGAAGACGACGGAAAATTACCATATCTAGATTCAATAGTAATAAGACGAGGAAATCAACTAAAGATAATGTGGTATAAGAAGGCTATAGCGTCGGGTAGAATTATTAATTATTATTCTAAACATCCCAAAAATATGATCATAAATACAGCAATGGGCTGTATAAGACGAATGATGAATATTACAGATGACACTTACCACAAAGACATAGAAAATGAAATTAAGACATTATTAAAAAGTAATGATTTTCCTGATAAAATTGTAAAAACCCTTTTAA
>CAXKVI010000002.1:15474181-15481681 GCA_964058755.1 Campiglossa producta | reverse complement strand
CTTTTCCTACTTTTTTCTTCGACCCGGTCTAAAATACAGCCACTTTGAGGTAAGTAAATATTAATCACTCGCTTTCTCTTTCTCTGCCCCCACTTCTTCCACATCTTTTTTTTCTCGCTATTTTCTTTTATTCCTTCCCTCCATTTTGCTATCACAATTTATATGTCCATTCGTACTCCAGTGATTGAATACGTTGTACATTGTCTTGCCTTGAGCTTAAGGATCTTTTTTTTTTTTTTTTTTTAATATTGTTTAGGCAACAAATAATACCCTGATAACTTTTTCCTAGCAAATTCGTTCCTAGCAAATTCGAATGTCTTAATTGTAAGCTATAAACATTCTCACAAATAACGTACCTTTTTCTTATTACGCATCCATGCAATATCGCGTGTATCCTGTGCATTGCCAGGCGTCTGTGTTAACCACAATTTAACCGCCATTTGTACATAAACAAATGAAATTACCAAGAATGGTACACAATATTGTACAACAACAAGTGTATAACGATATGCTTTCAGTTGTTCATCTGACAGATTAATATTCATACAAAAAGGACGTGTCACATTGTAGATAATACCATCCTCTAATATTACGAATTATACGGAAGCCAAGGCGTATGACATAAAGAAAGAAGGAATAGAGCAAAAATGACAAAAGGTTAAAGATGAAATGAATTTCTCAAATTTGTTTGTCTCTCAAATATAATGAGAATTGCCTTAGGGCAAAAATACAAAAGCATTAAATTTGCTTTTTTGTCCCCTAAATACACACACTCACCCCTGTAACGCTCATTCACCAGTTCAACACGAAACGCAATGCCGGAGGGTGTTGCAAAAAATAATGCCAAAATCCAAATTCCAACTAAAATTAGTTTTGAGGATAACTTAGAAGGGCGCGCTCTGCAAGTAGAAAAGATAAAAGAATAAAACAATTGAGTGCTCCGAGCATTTAGAATTAGCATGCTAAGTATAACAAGTAAGGAAGTCTAAGTTCGAGTAAACTTAACATTAAATACACAGCGGTAGTTTTCAGAATGCTCAATTTAGGTTATTTTTTTTTTTAATTTTCCATATCGAAAGTGGACGTGGTCGGGCAGCGATCTCGTCCATTTTTATCAGGTATACTCCCTTTAATGCTAGTATACCTTGTGGCAAATTTGCCTTGCCCTGCCCACAATTTTTCGAAAATTCAATTTCTAGAAATGAGGTTTAGTTTGGGTAGGTAAGATGTAGCTCTATACAAAATTCCATCAAATTCTGATGGGTCGAGTTCAAAATGTACGTTTTTTCAGCCTTTCGATATCGAAAGTCGGCGTGGTTTGGGGGCGGTTTTATCAGGTATATTCCCAACGATACTAGTATGCTTTGTGCAAAATTTCATCGTTCTATCGTAATCAGTTCAAAGTTACGATCAGTCGAATTCGGAAGAATGCCCTCGTTTTTTCGATGTCGAAAAAGGGGGCGTGGTTATCATCCGATTTCGCCCATTTTCCATAGCAACCTACCTTGGCCAAAAAGTAACCTGTAAGTATATCAAATTTCAAGCAAATATCTTAATATTTACTCAAGTTATCATGAACACGGACAGACGGACAGATGGACGGACGGACAGACCGGTGGACATGCCTTAATCAACTCCTCATTTCATAGTACCGCTATGTGGACAAAATTATAATACCCTTGTACTAGTACTAGTACGCTGGGTATAAAAATGAGCAAAGTCGGATTTACATATTCTATCGGTTTGTACCCTTTAAAGTGCTTTTCTTGCAACACAAATCACAATTGAATATCTAAGGCGCTTATACTAAATATTTAGCAAAAAATTTGTGGTGGTGCGTAAAAATGTAGAGTTCGACAAGTTTACTGACTGATGAAAACTGCTTGAGAAATGTCCGACCGAAGGTTCGGCCAAGTTTAGGTATTCGGCCTATTCGACTAATATTTTATATTCAGCTTTGGTTTTCGCCCTCGGATGAAAAGCCCGATTAGCCGATGCCGAACAATAGGTCTGTTCAATAACAAAAAAATGTTACTGGAATTTACGAATTTTCGACTTTTTACAAACTGTTTCGAAATTTCCTTCAGATAGGCGTAGGCTATCCAGGAAAGGAACTCCCAAAAAGCGCCCTCTCGCGCCACTTAAATCCGGGCAGTTGCAGATGAGGTGCTCTACCGTTTTTTCCTCCTCATCATCTTTGCAGCTCCTACAGCATCGTCGGTAGTGCAGCACGCCTAGCCTGGCTTCGATTTTTTAAGGACTGATCTCAACAACTGATTCGAATTCAACAGTGAATCACTTTCAATAGTAAGTATTTATCACCCCAATATCAATTTTTTGTTTTTGTTTTTGAGATTAGGGCCGAACCGCATCCCATTTGCGTTAAAAAAGAATCGAAGTCAAAATTTTTATTTTTCTCGAAAACGGGAGGTTTTCTAAAAAAACTAGTATCGCTTGTGATCAAAAAATTCGAGCAATAAAATAGAGGGTCGTGGGGTTGCTAGCCCCGTACCACCCATCCTTACATTTCGGGGGAAGCCCCTGAAAATAGACCGCCTATACCTCAGTTTTTTTCAATTTCCTTTCCATCGGTGCATATTTCATTCAAATCGGTCAAAACGTTCGCTCACAGGAGGTTCCTAAAGTTCATGTGGCGTATTTACATATATGTATAAAATAATATATATACCTATATACAAGAACGACGAAAGCGACCTAATAAAAACATTTTAATAAAAAATACCTGACAGCAAGTTTTTGACCTGGAAACGCTCTAAAAAAACTGGTGCTAGCACCTTTTCTCTAAGAGTAATTCTTAAATATGACCGGAATATAAATTCAAAGAAAAATCGATATGTTTCTAAAGGGCTCTAGAAAAATGGACGAAATCGATTAAGAACCACGCCCACTTTTAAAAAAGCAATTTTAAAATAATCGTTAACATAATGTCTCTTTGAAAAATTTACCTACACAGTGGCGTAAAAACAATTTACATTTCTTGTAACTGGCCATGACACCGCTCTTTTAGTTATTGTACCAAAAGTTAAATAAATCGAAATTCCATTTGGTGATGGGCGTTGAATGGAAGTGAAAGTGCAATGAAAAAATAACTCCAGCTGTGTTGATCAACGTCGGAGCTGAGTATATAATGCTCGGTTACACCCATCCATATTTACTGAGCAATTGTATGCGCATTTGAACTTACACATATTTGTCCTACCGCGAAATAACTAAACAAAAGATAATAGTATTCCCCAAATGTACAAAAAAGTGAAAGTATAAAAGCAGTTAAAAGGAAACAATTCAACCATGTCGATCAGGGCTGTCACCACCAAACACAAACGCTTGGCCATGACAATGACTGACAATGTAATATAATACGTGTTTTCAGCCTATAGTTTCCAAGAAAGTGAGCAGCAGAGCTTAAATGTAAAAGTTAAGACCAAAGATTGAATTTATCACTATAAAGAAGATGCTCATATGCATTCGCTTGCATGTTAATGTCAATTGGAATGACTTAAGACCTTGAAATTGACATGGTTCTGATATGTGTGAATAGGGCTGGTGGTGAACATTATGAAACATGTAAACGAGAAAAATGTTTAGTTATTTCCAAAACAATTTAACAAACAACAAGCTGTGAGAAACTCCTCTTCCATCTTCCAACGTATGCGAAGGCTTGGTCAAATTTTTTTTTGGATTTTTGTACATATAAAAACGAACATTTTTAAGCAAAATTTAATCTATTATCTATTATTATATATAAATGCGCAATGCTTAACAGTTTTCTCCCTTTTTTGCAATAACTACAATTCTAAGGTATATAAAATTTGATATATATCGATAGATCTCGCCGAGCAGGGTGTGCGACAAAAAGCCAAAAAAAAAAAAAAAAAAAAAATAATTATAATATGATCTGAAAGTCACACCACTACCACGCATTCACTTTATAGAGCCGTTGTTATGTGTGTATGTAGGAATGACTTGCATTGTTGTGTTTGCATTCGCTGCAGTTGGGAGAGTCCGAGTGTGAGTTGTTTTGTTGCCAGCAATATAAACATTGAGCGTAGGTACAAAAAGTATTTACAAAAACAAAATCTGTGTGTGGGTATTCACAGAAGAAAATGTTTGCTCAGACATGATGTTTTGAAAAAAAAAACACAAAGCCCTTCGTGGCTAGACTTAGTGAAATAAAATAAAAAGGAAAATTGATAAAACTAAAAAAAGTAAAATTAGAAATAGAAAAGTGATTGAAAGTAAAAAAGGAAATTTGTTGGAAATGAAAGGAAAGGAAAGAATATAAAATAAATAAAAATAAAACAAAATTAAATAAATAAAAGTATAAAATAAAGGAAATAATGGGAAAGGAAAGGAATGGATAAAAGGAAAATAAAGGTAAGATAAGGTAAGGAAGGGAAAATATGAGAGAAAAATCAGAGGCAAATAAAGATAGAGAAAGGAAAGGAATGGAAAAGAAAAAAAGGAAGGGAAGAAAGGAAATGTAATGTAGGTAAAGGAGTGGAAAAGAGAAGCAAATAGAGAAACACAAAGAAAGGTAAGAAGAGAAAAAGAAAGGAAAGAAAAGGTAGCGAGGAGGAAGGTATGGAAAATAAATGAAAATAAAAAGAACGAAAAATTAAGGAAAGAAAGGTAATGAAAAGCTAAAAAATATAACTAAACGAAATGAATAGAAAAGAAGGAAAACTAAAGGAGTTACGGAAAGGAAAAAAAGAAAGTAAGGAAACGGTGGGAAAGGAAAGGTATGAAAAGGAAAGGTAAGGGAAGGAAATGTAAGGAAAAAAAGTGAAAGAAAAAAAATAAAAGAAAAGAAATCAAATGCAAAAAAATGAATAAAATGAGAGGAAACTAAGGGAAAAGAAACTAAAGCAAAGGAAACAAAAGGAAAATAAAGAAAAAAAAATAAAAGGAAAAAAGGAATGTAATGGAAATGGAAAGGAAGGTCAGGTAAGAGAAAAAAAGAAACGAAAAGAAAGGAAAATAAAAGAAAAGAACAGAAAGAGAGAAAGGAAGAAGGGAAATAAAATGAAATGAAAGAAGAGAAAGGTAAAGAAAAGGAAAAGAAAAGAGAAGGAAGAAATGGAAAGGAAAGAAAAGCGTAGGGATGGAAAGAAAATCAAAAGAAATAAAATGAGATGAAAGGAAAGGAAATAAAAGCAAAGGAAAGGAAAGGAAAGAAATAGGTATAAAGACTACCTAAGAAGAATAAATAATTATCAACATTGAAACTTTATTACTGAACGGTGTAAAGAGGGAGGAAAAGGCAAAATGAACAGGAATGTATAGAAACCAAAAATATGAAAAGAATGGCAAATTTAAGAAACAGCAAAAAGTTAGGAAAATAAAATAAGCTTTGTGGTTGAATTTCAGCCACTGGGCGAACTCTAGTTGAAATAAAATAACTTTCTGCAGAAATAATGCCTATTACCTTCATCTATGATACTTCTACTACTTTTTTATTTTTTTGTTAATTTGTGAAATTTACATATTTAAAAATGTGCATATTTTCAATGCTAAGCCCTTTTTGTAGAAGTAAAAAAAGTTGGCTTAGTGATTTTTGCCATTTTAAATATCGATGGGGGGTAAGTTCCAAGGAACTTGCATACAAAATTTCTTTAAAATATCTCCAAATTTGGTCAAGTTATAGTATTCAAAGGGGACGGAATCTAAGGCTCAATTAATTTTTCCTTTCTTCTTGGGCACGTTGAGCTAAATAACTCTATGGGCCCATGCTTAAAAATCGAGCATTTGCTTAGACTCGATTTATTGAGTAAACGCTGGCTATTTTGCTCATCGTTTGTTCGTTCACCCATTCTTCTTGCTTTAGCTCCTTCATTCGATTTCTCCCGTTTTTCTGCCGTTCTACTCTCACACTTTTTCTCCCTCTCCCAATTGTCCCTCAACCTATGCGCGTTTCTTTTCCACCCCTCGCTCTGGTTTTCAACCGCCCTTGCCCTTCACTGCCTTAGTCATGGTATTGCCAATAACAAAAATTAAAAGAAACCATAAGATCGACAAATTTAAACTTCAAAGATTTACAGCAATTTTCATTAAACAAATTTAACAGAAAATTCAACTTAAAAGAAGAATTTTATATAAAATCCGAAAGCGAAACAAATTAATTTTCACTTAAATGGTTTCGTGAAACCGTCAGTTAGTATTTAAGGCGGACTAATGAAATTTTTAATGATTTTACTTAAATACATTTTTGATAAAGTTTTCGCGTATGGAAAATTCTTAATTACCAAAAAGTTTTAAGTTAACTTCTTAGGCGGTGATATGAAGTTTTGATTGAGAGTAAAATTTGAGAAAACGGCTGATGATGAAACGGAAATTATGCAACGGAAATAGAAATTGTAGCCGACTTACTTGAGGCGTATGTTGCAGACTTTCAGGCGTAGGCGATTTTCACCACGATGTTTAGCTGTGCAAATGAAATAGGAGGTGAAATCTAGTATCTAGCTAACATTGCACAAATTGTAATAGTTGGGCCGAGCAGGGTTGCCCAATTATTTTCAAATATTGATATGCCAATATGGGTATCAAATGAATGGTATTTTCGACCGTATTCCAAATAACATAATTTCAAGCAGGGTTGCGACTTGGGGTTGACGCCTGACCGCAATTTTTTTATTTTTTCGTATGTCTCGGGAACTCCTTGACCGCTTTGGATAAAATTTGGCATATAGACAATCTGATTTAATCTAAGATTATTTTCATGGGTGTTGCCACTTAGGGTGGTTTACAGGGTTGCCACCTATCCCTTTTTTTAATATAGAGCTAGATATGCCAATACGGGTATCAAATGAAAGGTATTTTCGACCGTATTCTAAATAATATAATTTCAAGCAGGTTTGCCAGCTATCCGCAATTTATTTCTTTTTTCGTATATCTCGGGAACTTCTCGACCGATTTGGATAAAATTTGGCATGTATACAATTTGAATAATTTTTAGATTATATACATGGGTGTTGCCACTTGGGTCGGTTTACAGGGTTGCCACCTTTCTAGATTTTTTTTTTTTAATATTGAGCAAGATATGCCAAATGCGCATCAAATGTAAGGTATTTTCGACCGTATTCCAAATATGATATTTTCAAGCAGGGTTGCCAGCTGACCGCATTTTATTTATCCTTTGTTATTTCGACCACTGTTTCGGTTGCCTATTGACTCATTTGGATAAAATTTTATTACAGTGTTAGTATTCATTCTAATTTTTTCCACCTGGGTGTTGCCACTTGCGGTGTGTTACGGGGTTGCCACTTATTTGGTTTTTTGAAAATCTCTTTTGGAAAGTTTATACTGTTGGTAGGTAAGATTTGGTGACAACTTCGAGGACTGCCGAGAAAGCTCGGTTACCCAGGTACTAGAAAATTGCAGCAGATTATTTTAGTAGTTGAAGGAGTAATTTTAGCTGATTTTTTAAGTTGTATGCCTAGGGGCTCATAAAAGTAAGCAAGCAAAAGTCACATTCTCATTTGT
>CAXKVI010000002.1:15456681-15469181 GCA_964058755.1 Campiglossa producta | reverse complement strand
TATTTTATTTTATTTTTTTTATTTTATTTTTATTTTATTTTATTTTATTTTATTTTATTTTATTTTATTTTATTTTATTTTATTTTATTTTATTTTATTTTATTTTATTTTATTTATTTTATTTTATTTTATTTTATTTTATTTTATTTTATTTTATTTTATTTTATTTTATTTTATTTTATTTTATTTTATTCTATTTTATTTATTTTTCTTTTTTTTTTTTTGCTTTACTTTATTTTTTTTTTAACTTTTTAATTGAATTGTATTTTTACTTATTTTATTTTGTTTTTTTTTTTTATTTCGTTTTTTTTTTTTTTTTGTTTTTACTTTTTTTTTTTGGTGTATTTTATTCTTATTTATTTTATTTTGTTTCATTTTAATTTATTTTGTTTTGCTTTTATTTTGTTTAGTATTTTTTTATTTTAGTTTATAAATTTCATTTCAACTTTACATGATTATGACCATCTTCTTTTAAATCTAAAATATCTTATAAAAAGACTGTCAAACTAACAATCTCTAAAGCGCTCTTAAAATGTTTGCTGAAATAAGTTTGACTTATATAAGAAGTCGTAAACCTTATTTGAACTTACGCACCTGAAATGGTATACAAAAAATACCAATAATAACATCGGCAACAGCTAAATTCGCTATATATGTATTGGTGACGGTGCGCATATGGCGTGTCGTTAGTACTACCCAAATGACCAGTATATTACCAATGATGGCCACAATGCTAATGCTGCCATAGAAAACGAATAGCAAGATGATAATCTCAAGTGGAGCAGAGTAAAGACGTTCTAGTATAGAAATGAAGAAACTTAATTAATAATTTAATATTGTGTAGTCATTATCTACTTAATAGAATAGTTATATTGGTAATAATTGCAATATTAATAGCGGAAACAGTTTTAAAAAAGAAAACAACAAAGAAGCTGTTATAAAAATAATGAAAGTTAAGAAGAAGAAAAGAATATAATAGAAAGTATGTAGTAATGTTTGTACTTACCAAACTCTTCTTCCTCCAACAATTCATCTTGTGATATATGTAGAGCTGGTTGCTCATCCATGCCTTGTATATATTTGTAGGTATGTTTGTCGATATAAAGACTTATTTTAAAACTCAAATTCAATTATTGTCACCACAGGTAGCTTATTTTAATATTCTGCAACGCTAAACGAAAAATATGCAATTTCAAAATAAATTATGATTTACAAGAAACTGAATTATTTCGGTGGTAATTTGTTTTCTGATTTACACACAGCCACAAAGATTTCTAATTAAAATTAATGTAACCGCATAATAACCACTGGTATTTTTAGCGGGGAGCAGTTAATTATTATTGACTGACTACTATTGGACTGAGAACACTGTAACCATGGTCCACATTTTGAGCGATATTTCCAAAACCTTTTCAAATGCCTTTATTTTTTTATCATATAACCATCTCGAGCTGATACAAAATCTTCCTTCCAAATTTTATTTTATTATGTCCAGCCGTTATCAAAATTGATGCTAGCATAAATGAAGCAAAGTCCAAATGAAAGCTGTGGGCTTCCCCTTTGTTTGATACCAATTTCATGCTAATATTTCAGAGTTTTTGCGTTTCATTTCACATTTCAACCGATAAATCTGTTATCGATAAATACATCGCAATATACCAAAGTCCAAATGAAAGCTTGTGATCTTCCCCTTTCATTGGATACCAATTTTGTGCAGTCACTCACAAACTTACGTTTTTATATATTAGTGAGAGTAAGATGAACCAAATTCCAAACGAAAGCTATGGTCTTCCCGAATATTCCAAACTTTATTTCGCCAATTCTTTTAATGCATTTATTTTATTGGATATTTATCCATGTCGATATATATATTTCATAGCAATTGAAATCCCAATGTCAGTTTATTAAGTCAAAGTTGACTAAGCTCTCGAGTCAAATGTCCCAGGAGTCACGATGGAATGTCCCATATATTAGTAAGAGTAAGATGAACCAAATTCCCCTTTTATTCCAAAGTTTACGTAATACTACATTTTGATAACTATGTTATCGATAAATATATCGAAATTTCATGATGCCTATTGCAGACTTTATACTCCTAAGAATTAGTCTGCAAAATTTCATAAAGATCGGGGCATTGGTTCAGACGTTAAAAAACCGCAAATATCCGCAGTCACTAACAAACCCATGTTTTTATATATTACTAAGATAAGATTCCATCAAGTCTGGTAGATTGTCTTTGGTTCTTTTTTATTATACTTCGATTTAGTTTATTATTATAATGGACTATAACTTTATCCAATATTATTTGATTGTTCAGAGTGGAACGATACACTTACTTATTTCATTGAGGACGTAGATCCCTACCAAATTTGATTTGCCTGAGAGGCGTAAGATCCCCCTTCAGGAACATGCATCGTTTGCTTCAGAGGCGGAGTTCCCCTTCCAATCGTATGCATGGGAGGCGAGCGCTGTGCTTTGAGGCATTGGTTCTAGTGGCTTACCTCATTTTTCTTGGTAAAAACCTCGATTTGTGATTGCGACTAGTTATAAACTACTTATTCTGAATATTTTATGAACTATCTGCGAATTGCAATAAGGTGTAATGCATATGAAATAAACGAAACCATGTTATGTCGCTTAAACATACTCCACGCCCTAAGCGGCTCAGTCGTCTAATAAAGAGGCATAGGTTGATGGTTTGATCCTAGCACGGTTCATTGTTTTCGTGGAAAACTAGCACATTTCGTTCTCTGCGTCGAAGACTGACACGGTTTAGCTCTAAGCGAACAGTGCTAGATTTCCACGCAGAGAACGAAATGTGTTAGTCTTCCACGCAGAGAACTGAAGCGTGTTAGTTTTCGACGGAAACGAAGCGACCGTTCCTTGGTAAGGCGAGCTTCGTTGGGTTGAAGAGTGTGTGAGATAAAAGGTGGATGAAGAGGAGGAATAAATGTGTGTCCATATGGCTCCGTGGTGGTAGGGTTGAGGACCACTTCCCATCTTAAGGAGCCAAAGACATACGTGTACGTGAGATATACTTAAGCTCAAGTAACTCCAAAAATATGGTAAAAGTGAGTCCTGAAAATTTAAATTATACGAAATCTTACTAAATAGGCAAGCAATCTATTCCTCCTATTTATAAGATTTACTTGAGTAATAGTATCTATAAATTGAAAGCAAATAACCATCTGCTTCGAAAAAATTTATTTAACATAAGCTCTAAAGACAAATAGTATTACAAATGAAGTGATAGAAGAATTTCAAGCGTATTCTCTGTTAGAGGTTGTTTTTTTTTATCGTTCTATGCTACTTCTTTATTAAGGTATCCTAAATACATACTATTTTTGTACTCTACATATTCCTTATTTACCAAGCATACCCATACCATTATGTTGGCACTTCCATTAACGAGATACTTTTATTTCTATGCCTCTACCTGTCGTTGAATAAAATTCTGCTGAGTGAAGCTATTTTCGTAAATGTCAACTATTCATCAGGCTTTAACTTAACTGTTAATACACATAGATAAATAAATATGTATTTATGTGTGTCAACGTGCACAACCATCCATTTTAGTTTGTTGTGTTACCAGCCAAGCGAGGATATACTTAGAAAAATGTGTGAAATATAAATCACTTAAACAACCGCATGCGGATACTTTTAAATGTCGCTTGTTTGCTTATATAAATGAGCATTTCCTGTAAATCCTCAATCAACGCCAAACAAATAAGTTTACTTTATAAAACTTTCCTTAATGCCAACCAATGGCCTAATGTATTAGTTCTATGGCTCATATCAATCACCTGATTGGGTTTTGTGGTCAGAAGATTTGAGCTATTTTTAACAAAACTTATTAAATTTAAATTTACCAAATCTTTTTTTGTTTTGTGGCATAATACTATAAAGTACCTGGGTGACCGAGCTTGCTCGGTGCTATCATTTTAGCGCTAACTTTACTTACCCAAAATGACCCTAAAATTATCCCAAAATGGTGCAAAAATGATTCCCAAATGACCCCAGAAACACCCTTAAATGTACTGTAAAATGATCCCAAAATTATCGCAAAATGTTCCCAAAATATGCCAAAAATGATTTCAAAACGACCCCAAAAAGACCCTAACATGTTCCGAAAATGACCCAAAAATTATCCCAAAATGATCCAAAAATGATCCCAAAATTATCCAAAAATGATACCAAAACGACTCCATAAATATAAGAAAATTACCCCAGAATTTTCCCAAATTAATCTAAAATTGAACCCAAAATAATCTCAAAATAGCCCCAAGATTAATTCAAGGTGACCCCTAAATGATCTCAAATCCCAAATGTGATCCCAAAAATATACAATACAAATACAATACGGTAAAATGGTAACTCTTGGCGGCTACCAAGAGATAGGTCGCAGCCCTGTACACCACCCAAGTGGAAACCCCCAAGTGGCTTTAGCCTTAGAATTAATCATACTATCTCTATGCCAAATTTCATCCAAACCGGTCAAGCGGTTCCGGAAATAGTCCGTTATACAAATATACTGCGGTAATGTGTGGCAACCCTTGGTGGAAACCCTACTTGAACATATTTTAGTTGGCGTGTCGCTGGAAGTACCTTTCATTTGATACCCATATTGCCATATTTTGCTACAAAATTAAAAAAAAAAAGAGATATGTGGCAACCCTGTAAACCGCTCCAGTTGGCAACCCCCAAGTGGATAGTCTTACAATCAACCATACTATCTATATTCAAAATTTCATCCAAATCGGTCAAGCGGTTCCCGAGATAGCCTGGATACAAGTTTAATTAAGCTGCATCGGCTGGTCTGTGTCGGTATAACAGGTGCAATGAGAACGTGCCCTGCTGATGCTTTAAGTGCCCTTGTGGGGATACCTCCCTTCGCTAGTCTGAAAAAGAAGGAAGCCACACTTGCTGCATTGAGATTTAAAAATGTTTCTGATCTAAAAATCGGAAATATGACAGGACATATGAAGATAGTCAAGAACTTCATAAATGGTAAATATTGCAAGTAAATGATGCAATAACTCCTATGCTCAGGATCACGCGAAACTTTGAGGTTTCAATCGTAGATCGAATGCTCTGGGAAACAGGAAATCCATATGCTGGATCCAATTAGGAGATTTGGTATACGGATGGATCGAAGCTGGAAGATGGTAAAACGGGAGCTGGTATCTATGGACTGACCTACAAAAATTGGTACCAATGGATAGCTACCCCACTATCGTCCAAGCGGAAATAAATGCAATAGAAATCTGTGGCAGAGAATGCCTCCGACGAGGACTATCCTCTAAGCAAAATCTACATTATGTCGGACAGTCAGGCCACCCTTGCAGTTTTAAACAATAACTTCGAAACTTGTTGATGAGAGCGTCACAGGGGGCCAAAAGCAAAGTTTTGTTAAGTTGGGTACCAGGGCATGAAGGGCTATGTATTTTTGGCGCCGTGCACGATACACCTTAATAGGGTCAAAATTTATATGTGATATTTTTGACCACGGTACTACCAATTGAAGGGATGAGCATAAAAATAAAAATAAAAAAAGAGAAAAAAACTAATGGCGGCGATATACCAACAGGATATCATAACCTCTAACGAGATTTTTAGCCGAGCTTCTCTTTCCAACTTGTGGTGTGTTGCTTTTGAGTTTTTCCTACAAGTTGGCGGGACCTACAGTTTTTTTTTTTGCCGACTCCGAAAGGCACTTGCAAAGCAAATTAATTTTTTTGCTGAGAAGCTTCTCATGGCAGAAATACACCCGGAGAGTTTGCCAAACTACTGCCGAGGGGCGATCCCGTTTAGAAAAATTCTTTTTCTAAAACATTTTTGATGTTACTTTTGCCGGGCATCGAACCGCCACGACTTGGTGTAGAAGGCCGAACACTTAACCGCTACACCACGGCGGCCGCCGAATGAAAAATTAATTTATATTTCAAGGTATATATTCATCACGAATAAAAATTTTTTTAAGGACCACCCTAATGCATATGCAAACTAGACTGCTATTAGACATTACTCACGATTTAGATAAACCAATATTTACCGAATGTGTTAACATAAAATAACGTGATACCTTTTATAGCATATAAATTATTCGTTATAGATTGTCTATATATGTATGTGGGAAAATAAACTCTAAAGGTGACTACTCACCTCGCAAGATTTTTTTATACCTTTCATGAACATGAAACTTTGGTCCGATGTTTGTAAGTATGAGAAGAAGAAGAGATAGACCCACTAATAAGTATACCGTTATGATCAGGACGATGAGTTGATTCGATTTGTTTGTACGCAAACTAGTCCCTCAATTTTAGAGATATCTCGATGAAATTTGGTATGGAGGCGTTATTTTATATGAGAATAATCATTCGACGGAACCAGCAAGATCGGACCAAAACTACTCATAGCTCCCATACAATCGATTGTTCCGATAAACGGATTTCGGGCTATAACTTCTGTAGTTAAAGAGCTAGTAACGTGAAATTTTGTACGTATAGATGTTTTTATATGTGAAGTATCGACGTTGAAAATCATTGAGATGGGATAAAGGTAGGTAGGTTCAAGTGGCTGCCGCAGAGGCACACTTAGGCCAGTTTTGAAGGCCCGTTGTGATACCACCAACACAAGGAAAGTCAGCCCCGGGACCCAGCCATATGGAAAATCCCTGAGTTGTTGGGATTTTCCACATAGCAGAATCCCGGGACTGACACTCCTAAACCGACACCGTTACTCCTCCTCGAACCACTTAGATGACTTTATGAAGCCCATCAAGTCCTTTATGTCCAGTTCCGCGATCTGGCTTAGACTATCTAGGAACGGAACTCCCAAAAAGCGCGTTCTCACGCCGCTTAAAGCCGGACAGTTGCAGATGAGGTGCTCCACCGTTTCCTCCTCCTCATCATCTTTGCAACTCCTGCAGCATCGTCGGTAGGGCACACTTAGCCTTTCTGCATGCCTACCAATGAGGCAGTGACCGGTTAATACCCCTATCAATATGCAGATTTCCCTCCTAGTTAGGGCATAAATGCGTCTAGACCTTTTAAGATCCCATTTTGGCCAGGTTTGTTTCGATATCCGACACCCTGGGGATTGCAGCCATCTTTCGTTGGCTTGACGGAGTGTGTGCTCCTTCAGCATTAGTTTGCATGTGGCAAACGGCATACCTAAGCGCTCTTTATCCCGAAGAACCTGCTTGGTCGTGCCCTGCCTGGCAAGCTCGTCTGCCTTACAGTTTCCCTCAATGTCCCTATGTCCCGGGACCCATATGAGGTTTACGCGGTTCTGTTGGGCCATCTCCTGAAGATATCGACGACAGCTGAGCGTCAGTTCCGAGTTGAACGTGTATGAGCCAAGGGATTTGATTGCCGCCTGGCTATCGCTGAAAATAGTGATATCTCCTCCGATAACACGTTTGCTTAACCAGGCCGCGGCGTCCCGGATTGCCGAGACTTCCGCCTGGAAGACGCTACAATGATCAGGTAGTCTGAAGGAGAGTTCAAGGTCCAAATCCCTTGAATAAACCCCTCCTCCAACTCTGCCGTCCAACTTCGAGCCGTCGGTGTATATGGAAGTGCCACCATTTGTTACGGGACACCAATCCGTCCTCTCCCAGTCTTCTCTGCTGGGAATGTTTATTTTGAAGCAGCTATCCCCGACTGTAGTGGTCGCACAACGATCTGTGCTTAGAGGGAGAAAGCTGTAAGATTCCAGAATACTGGAGTGTCCAATAGTACCCGCACCCCAACTGGAGTTTTCTCTTAGGCGCAGAGCTGATGCCGCCGCTGACCGAAACCCTTCCAGATCAAGTGGCAAAATGCCCAGAATGGCCTGGAGGGCTTCGTTGGGCGTTGTCCTTAGCGCACCGCTTATACAGATCATATTGGATCTATGGACTTTCCGCAACAGATTCAGGTATGTTGTCTTGCTCAGTGCCGGCCACCATACGACGACTCCATACAGCATGATTG
This sequence comes from Campiglossa producta, assembly GCA_964058755.1. Lineage (NCBI taxonomy): Eukaryota > Metazoa > Arthropoda > Insecta > Diptera > Tephritidae > Campiglossa > Campiglossa producta. The sequence goes on along the minus strand of CAXKVI010000002.1, from coordinate 15,461,205 downwards.
GGCGAATGATGGCCGTGTAGATCCAACTGCATACTCTAGGGCTGAGCCCCCATTTTTTGCCAATGGCTCTTTTGCATGTGTAAAGAGCGATGCAAGCTTTCTTCTGGCGCTGAAGAACATTCTCCTTCCAATTCAGTTTCCTGTCCAGAACTATGCCTAGAAACTTGGCCTTATCCGACAAGCCCAGGCGCGTGCCATCTAGTTCTGGTAGGCTTAGTGGCGGTATTTTGTACCGGTTGGTGAAGAGGACAAGTTCCACTTTCCCCGGGTTGATACTAAGTCCGCAGCGAGAGGACCACGTCGAAACTTCTCGCAGTGCTACTTGCATCAGGTCACACAGAGTTTGTGGGAACTTGCCTCTGAATGCAATAGCTAAATCGTCTGCGTATGCCACTATCTTCCCGCCCCCCCAACTTGTGTCACGTAGCAACGAGTTGACTGTGAGGTTCCATAAAAGCGGGGAAAGAACACCACCCTGGGGCGTTCCCCTTGTGACATAGCGTGATAACTCGACCGTACCAAGTGAAGAAGCTATTTTCCTTCCTCTTAGAAGTTGGTCAATTAAACCAGTTAGAGGTCTATCTACGCCCAGATTAGTTAGAGCGGAGTTGATCGCCTCCGGGCTTATATTGTTGAAAGCCCCCTCAATGTCTAAGAAGGCCACGAGACAGTAGTCCTTTTCACACAGCGATTTCTCAATCACAGATACTAGGCTGTGCAGAGCAGTTTCTGTTGATTTACTCTTGGTGTATGCATGCTGATAGCTAGAGATAAGGTTGCTATCAATAGTCGTTGAAAGGTAGTCGCTTAGTATCCTCTCAAAGGTTTTGAGTACAAAGGACGAGAGACTGATCGGTCTGTAATCTTTTGGCTCGTAGTGGGATGCCTTCCCAGCCTTAGGGATAAACACTACCGTGGCGCTTCTCCAGGAGCCCGGAATGTGGTTGAGAGCCAGGCAGGCTGTGAAGAGAAATACCAGCCATTTAGCTGATGTCTCCAACGTGTTTATAAGTTGCGCGGGGATAATCCCGTCCGGCCCGGCAGCCTTATACGGTTCAAAGCTCTTAACTGCCCACCTTACCCTTTCCTCAGTGATGGGTATATTTACTGCCAGGTTTGTTGCAGATGCTAGTGGTGCGTCATGCAGATTCCCCGGAAAATGTGTATTCAAGAGCAGCTCAAGGGTTTCCTCTTCCGTGCTGGTCCAGGATCCGTCAGGTTTTCGCAAATAGCTGATGGCTGTTTGACTTTTCGAGAGAACTCGTCTAAGTCTCGCTGTATCGTCGACCTGTTCGACGCCAGTGCAGAAATTTCTCCACGAGGTCCTCTTCGCCTGTCTCAGAGCTTTTTTATAGGCCCTTAGTTTAGCTTTATATTCGTGCCAGTGAGGCTCAGAGCCGAGGGTCTTGGCCTTGTTAAATTGTTTCCGGCATGATTTGCGGAGCGAGTCCAAATCGTAGGACCACCAATGTGGCCTGTGTTTACCGCGTGGTTTTGGCACTGGACAAGCCTGTCCTAGAGCATTTGAGAGCGCCGATGTAAATATAGTAACAAGATCCTCCAGCTCCTCTACTGATGAGGGGGCCTGTGAGGGCAGTACTGGCAGGTCTCTGTCTAATATTTCATTGTGTAACTGCCAATTAGTGTTACGTGGATTGCGCTTCATAATAGGTTGTTCTACAATAAAGTCTAGAACCATTTCTATGTAGCGGTGGTCGGAGAATGAATGTTCTTCCAGAACCCGCCATTTTCTGACCCACTCATAAGCGCCTTCACTACAGATAGTGAGGTCTATGACCTCCCTGCGGGTCTTAGTGATAAAAGTAGGCTCATTACCCACGTTGCAAATTACCAGGTTAGTTGTTAAGAGGTAATCAAACAGAGACTCGCCCCTGGCATTGATATCGGAGCTCCCCCATTGGACATGGTGAGCATTAGCGTCCGCTCCAATAATAAGATTACCTGTGCAGAAATTTGACACCAGGTCTTTCACCTCCGTTTGTGGTGGGGGTTCTTCGGCGTCGTAGGGCATATAGACCGACGCCACCGTCAGGCGGGTGCTGTCGACCGTTAGACTGATAGCGGTAATATCACCATTGGTGTAGTTAGGTAGGAGAAAGGAGTTCAACTCAGACTTGACCAAAATACACGTTCTGACTTTGCTCTCCTCGCTGGCTCGAATGAGCTTGAAGCCCTTAGTCCCCAATCCGCAGATTCTCGAGCTATTGACCCAGGGTTCTTGGATGAGGACCACATCCACGTCGCCTTTAGAAAGACGACTACTTAAAGCAGCCGAAGCCACTTTAGATTTGTGCAAATTAATCTGAAGCACCACCAACATGAGAGCGCACAGACTTCCCTGCCGTCCCCATATCGTCGAGGTTTGCTCCATCCCGGAGGTTGCCTATCAACGACGAGTTGTTCCGATTAACTGCCCGATGTGGCGTTGCAGGAGTCCTGCTGCCTGTAGCGTTAGATGTTAGTCGCTCAGCGTTGGCTGCTACCACCGTGACGTCGAGGACTTCCTCGTCCTGTAGGCTGTCCTCCATCTCCGAGTTGTTCACAGCACTATCGCCAAGGGACGTGGCGGATAACATGCTTTCCGCATCGGAATCCTCCGCTTCCTCTTCTGGTAATAAGTTTTCCGGTTCCCCCGGAGCAGCCGAGAAGGCAGCGCGCTGAGCATCACCACGATATACGTGGATAACGATCTGGCCTACGCTGTAGTGTACTAGGCCATTGCACCTTTTGAGGGGCTCGATTGACTCTTTATTCATGGTGAACACCACCTGTCTGTCGGGCCCTACCGCATCCCCGACCAGATTGACACTCCAGTCATGCGTTGGGAGGGACGGATTCATTAGTCGTAGCATCCCGAGTATTCTCTCGGGTTCGTCAGGGATGGCCGGAATCCACGCCCTTGCCCTTGGACGAGCTGGAATGTCCTTCCAGTCGACGACCTCTATCTTTGCGCCCTGGTAGACTTCACCCAGTTTAGCAGCTGCTGCCTTGTACAGTGCTACGGTTTTTGCATCCTCGCATGCGAGTAATTTAATTTGACCCTGGTGCCAACCCGCATCCGTTACTCGTGCCGAACTACCCGGAAACTCCGGAGCAACGTTGAGAAGAATGTTGCCGAGTTCATTTCGCACGTAACGCCACCGGTCCTTGGGGATGGCCAGACGGTCATTGCCTCGGTCAAGGACGCCTATAAGGATCCTGTCCTTGGTTACCTCAGCAAAGCTTAGTTTGCCCGCTCCAGAGGTATTCTGATGCCGCTTGGGAGGGGGAATAAACTCCAGATCCGATCTCTGGCGCTTGAAAGGGTTAACTTTTAACCTCTTTGGCATGTAAGAATTTTGGAAATCCGGTATCACAGCTTTCGCTAGCTCTACAGATTTACTGGAATTCGGCGACAGTGATTCCTGCGGTACCCCTTCATACCTCTTCAGGATCTTTGCAGCCAATCTTTTCTCGTGGTATGTGAAGCGGCGGGGAGATGTCTCCCTGGAGTGCGGACCCGTAGTTGCCATCGCGGTCGCTCTCCTTGCCGACATCTCAGTTGCAGCTTCCTTCTCCTTCGAAACTCCGAGGCCAGGTCGTGAGACCGCTGCCACAGACGTAAAGATACTGGTTTTCATATCAGCGGTTGATGGGAGTTTAGCATCCGCCGTTGTCCGCTTAGCTGCGTTGGCAACCGCACTGGTGCTAGCTCCCATCAAGTCAATCTTATTCGATAGAGGGTTGGTTGACCGACTCGTAGTTGCCATCGCTGTCGATCCCCCCCTTGATTGTGGAACGGAGGTTGTCCTCCGGCGTTGTTGTTGCTTCCTCGCCTGCTCCTCCATAGCTCTCCTTTGCTGAGGAGTGAAATTTGGCGTTGTTTGTTTTTTAGATTTTTCGTTTTTATTCAGGTTATTCGAGTTCATCTTGTTCGTACGACCCATCGCCGGACAAGGCCAGCTTAGGGTCAAGGGAAGAGTAGGGGAAAATGTGTCGTCCGCCGCGGCAGAGCCCCGTACCGCGGTAAGGCCATGCTTACTCTCTGAGGCGACCCGGTGTCAGAGAGGCTCCGTTCAAAATACAGCCACGATTTGCCTCCCGGCTGCAAACGTCCAATGGGCACGGTTTCGCATAACACCCTGGATTGGGAGGGGGAAGATCTTTGTCGTCGCGCCAGAGAGGCTAGGCTGCTCTCGTGATGAAGTGCCGTACGGAGCTATGATCACAAGGGCAGCGTAGCCCTGTGGCTATCGACTTAAGCCCTCGTACCGCGGCAAGGTATCCACCCTTCACGAGGGAGATGGGATAAATATTTCATATAACTCCCATACAATCGATTGTTCCGATAAACGGATTTCGGGCTATAACTTCTGTAATTAAAGAGCTAGTAACGTGAAATTTTGTAGCTATTGATGTTTTTATATGTGAAGTATCGAAGTTGAAAATCATTGAGATGAGATAAATATTTCACGTAGCCCCCATACAATCGATTGTTCCGATAAACGGATTTTGGGCTATAAC
>CAXKVI010000002.1:15371681-15451681 GCA_964058755.1 Campiglossa producta | reverse complement strand
CTAACTAGAAAAAAATAGTAAAACAAATTAAAAAAAAAAAAATAAAATAAAAATAAAACAATGTAAAAAAAAACTAAATTAAAATAAAATAAAATAAAATAAAATAAAATAAAATAAAATCAAATAAAATAAAATAAAATAAAATAATATAAAATAAAATAAAATAAAATAAAATAAAATAAAATAAAATAAAATAAAATAAAATAAAATAAAATAAAATAAAATAAAATAAAATAAAATAAAATAAAATAAAATAAAATAAAATAAAATAAAATAAAATAAAATAAAATAAAATAAAATAAAATAAAATAAAATAAAATAAAATAAAATAAAATAAAATAAAATAAAATAAAATGAAATAAAATAAAATAAAATAAAATTAAAAAAAATAAAATAAAATAAAAATAAGATAAAAATAAGAAAAATAAGATAAAATAAAATAAATTGAAATAAAATTAAAAAAATAAAATAAAATAAAATAAAATAAAATAAAATAAAATAAAATAAAATAAAATAAAATAAAATAAAATAAAATAAAATAAAATAAAATAAAATAAAATAAAATAAAATAAAATAAAATGAAATAAAATAAAATAAAATAAAATAAAAAAAAATAAAATAAAATAAAAATAAGATAAAAATAAGAAAAATAAGATAAAATAAAATAAATTGAAATAAAAAAAAAAAAAATAAAATAAAATAAAATAAAATAAAATAAAAATAAGATAAAAATAAGATAAAATAAAATAAATTGAAATAAAATTAAAAATATAAAATAAAATAACATAAAATAAAATAAAATAAAATAAATTAAAATAAAATAAAATAAAATAAAGAAAAATAAAATAAAATAAAATAAAATAAAATCAACTAGAATAAACAAAAATTAAATAAAATAAAGTAAATAAATGAATAATAAAAATAAATTAAGAAAAAAATGTTAAATAATAAAAAAATCTTTGTCAAAAGAGAAAGTTTCCATGCAGGTGTGTGTTGATACAGCAACGAGTCCCTTATGCTATTACCTATTATAAATACATAGATAAAATGGGTTTGTTTATCAACCTAGCTCGCTACAAACAAAACTCTTATTACATACAAAATTGTTGCTCATACGCCGTGGCCAACACATGCCTTGCCTAGTTGATGTCCACACGAGTATGTTCTTGAATGTCAGATACTTACATATTTGAAACAATAAAAGCATAGTGAACCAAATATTGGGTTGAACAGAGAATGCAAAAGAAGAATTTGGAAAGCTGAGTCCACATTTTGAATGATGGTATAATGAGGAAAATTTCAATTAAAGTTGTATATAAACGGAAATGCACAAGACGCACACAAATCAAACAACTAAATGAAAGATATTTTTCGAAAGGTTCAGGTTTGCCAATCTTTAAAAATATGTAAGAGCCAAGTAAAAGTCTGTCCCAAAATTTTTGAGTATAATAAATACTTGTACATATTTCAATCAGTAGCAAATCTATATATAAACAAGTTACTTATCTAACTACATATAAAATACTTTTCTATCCTACGTAGAGGTCATTTAAGTAGTATGCGCAAAAAAAAAGGCAATGTTTACACAAACCCAAGATTAAATAAATTAATTTAACTTTCTTGTGACAAGGTCATTAAGGGCATAACATAATTTCTCCTGCAAAACTGAATCAAGAAGCATACCAACATGACGAGAAATCTACTTGGACCTTTAAATTGTATAAGTGCACCAAGCGGAAACAGTCAATTATCCCACTTAGCAATCCATGTGTGAATATAATACTGTTGGCTATTGTCCTTTTAACCTCAGCGTTTGCATGTCAATCAGTTTACAATGAGTAAATAGGTAGCACAAACTTGAAACATGACAAAGCTCATTTAGCATTCATTTAAAAAGCCAAGCGAAAAAAAATATTACAAACAATACCCTTTTATGCAGGCTTTGACTTAACAATGGCTGTATTAAACTAGGAAGTGAAAGGTAATTGAATAAAAGAAAGAACTTTCGGAACAATGTTTTGCAAGAAAGGGTTTTTTTCTATGTTTTCACCGTTATCACAGAAACAAAATCTGCCGCAGCAAAATGTGATATTCGGAATCAGGAGAAGATTTTACATTAAGACAATGTAACCTCCTTTTTGATAATTTTTTTTGCCGAGTAATATAATTTATTTATATTTATTACCTTCACTTGGGTATTTTTCGTATTTAATAAACTCACCACTCTTCAAATCTTATCAGTTTAGCAAGCATTTGATCGTCTTATTACACTTGATTCATTGCTTAAGAGCAGTACTCGGATGAAATGAACAAAGTTACGCAGATTCAAATTGAATTATTTTTGAGTAAAGATTTGTTATCGCAAGTCTGTTAATTTAGACTATGACAAGGGACCAGGATAAACATTAATAAACTAATTTTTTCATGGGCGGTGCACGCCCACTTAACAAAATTGATCAAAAAATCATAACAGAATGATCAGGGGGGCTCACATATAAAATTATATAATTTTAGCCAATTCAGCTACCGAGATATGTATGTTACGAAACCGGAATGGAACCATAACCGAAACCGGAATGGAACCGTAACCGAAACCGTAATAAATGTTGAGAAACGAAAACGGAACCGAAACCGAAACCGGAACGGAACGGTATCCGAAACCGAAATAAATGTTGAGGAGCGAAACCGGGACGGAACGGTAACCGAAACCGGAATGGAACCGTAACCGAAACTGGAATGGAACCATAACTGAAACCGGAATGGAACCGTAACCGAAACCGAAATAAATGCTGAGGAACGAAACCGGAACCGAAACCGAAACCGGAATGGAACCGTAACCGAAACCGGAATGGAACCGTAACCGAAAGGGAAGGAGCGATAACCGAAACCTGAACGGAACGGTAACCGAAACCGAAATACATGTTGAGGAGCGAAACCGGAACCGAAACCGAAACCGGAATGGAGCGGTAACCGAAACCTGAACGGAACGGTAACAGAAACCGAAATAAATGTTGAGGAACGAAACCGGAACCGAAACCGAAAGGGAACCGAAACTAAAACCGAAATAAATTTTGAGCAACGAAACCGGAACCGAAGCCAAAACCGAAATAAATGTTGAGGAACGAAACCGGAGCGGAGCGGTAACCGAAACCGGAATGGAACCGTAACAGAAACCGAAATAAATGTTGAGGAACGAAACCGGAACCGAAACCAAAACCGAAATAAATGTTGAGGAATGAAACCAGAATCGAAATCGAAAGGGAACCGAAACTAAAACGAAAATAAATGTTGAGGACCGAAACCGGAACCGAAACCGAAAGGGAACCGAAACCGATACCGAAATAAATGTTGAGAAAAGAAACCGGAAACGAAACCAAAACCGAAATAAATGTTGAGAAACGAAACCGAAACCAAAATAAATGTTAAGGAACGAAACCGGTACCGAAACCGATACCGAAATAAATGTTGAGAAACGAAACCGGAACAGAAACCGAAACCGAAACCAAAATAAATGTTAAGGAACGAAACCGGTACCGAAACCGATACCGAAATAAATGTTGAGAAACGAAACCGGAACAGAAACCGAACCGAAACCGGAACGAAACCGTAACCGAAACCGATACCGAAATTAATGTTGAAGAACGAAACCGGCACCGAAACTAAAACACGTTTCAAAACCGAAACCTAAACCGGAGCGTTATTTTATTCGGTTTCATACCTTGGGAAAAACTTTTATTTTACAGAAAAAAAGTTTAAAAATAACTTTTATTTTGTGATCGAATGTTAAAAATTGGAAAATAACTCTCATTTTGAGATCGAAATTTAAAAAAAAACTTTTATTTTTATTTTTATGGAAAAAATACAAAAAAAAAACTTTTTACAAATCGATAACGATATTAATCAAAAATGTTTCTGTACTCCTTATGGCAGTCGCACTACCCCTTCATAACGATTTTTTTTGGTTAAAGTTTTGCTTGATAACCGTTATTTGCGGTCCCTGTACTGCACATAGACAACGGAGTGCCGCTCTAACTTAACATTTCAAGTGTTTGTGCGGTTTTGTTAAAGAAAAAAAGTCGCCTTTTGTTTGCGGAGCTATTGTCCAACAAAGCGTTAATTAGGAGCGTTAGCGGTGAAGAACAAAGTAACAGTGCACTCGATTAAATCCGTACTTTAAAAGCAGCCAATTGAATTCCAGGAATTTAAGGTTGATGCAATAGTCGTTTGTGGTTAAGCACTTTGCAGGCGAATTAACACGAAATATTTTTTTTTTTAATTTTTACAAGAGATATTTTTTATTTTTTTTTTTTGTTTTTTTTTTTGAAAATTCAATCAATCAGAAATTTTAGATACATACGTAGGTATATTTTCACAATTTTGGACTTTTTCATTTTCATTTTTTTTTCTAACAATTTTTGCCAAATCTTTAAAGTTTTTCTTAAAAATTTAATTCTTCGTAAATTTTTTTTTTCAAAAATATTTTTTTTTACAATTTTTTTAAGACATTACTCTCACAACTCTCCTTTTTTTTTTTTTTTGAAAATTCTGATTTTTCATAATTTTTTTTTTTTATCAACCTTACTGCCAAAATGTTTCACTTATCACTTGTAATTCTTTCTTTCCGTTTATTGCTCTTTCGAATTTTCCGAGAGCAATCTTAACACGGCGGCGTTGCGTTATCAACTGAATTTTATATGTCGGCTTGCCTTTGTTGAAACCATTTATTCGCTAACAGTTGTTGTTGCTACACAGCCGAATGCGCCCTGCTTGTTGCTTACAACATTTACAAAATGCGCATACACCCTCTAGCATACGCAAAACATAACTTCATTCATTCTTGTTTACCTTAGGTGGCGTTTTTTTTTGGCGTGCCGTTTTTAGTTCAAAGCATTTCTTTAAGTTGCAAATTTTATCAAAAATTTAAAATCCTTCTCGCCTTTTTTTGTAAGATGAAAAATTATCAACATAAACTTTTCAAAATAGATTTCCGAAAAACTAATAAATAGGTAGAATCTTTGTAAACCGCCTCAAGTGGCAAATAATCTAAGTAGAAACTCTTCAAATTAAGTATACCTACTATATATATTAGGGTGATTCAAATAAAAAAAATTTGGTTTTTTTTCGGTCTTAAAATTAGCACTCTAACTTAACCCTTAGGGGTGGCTTCCACTTTAAGAGTATTGCAAAATATTTTTAAAAAAGTTTCAAAAATTTAAAGAAAATTCACTTTGAAAAAAAAAGCCAGCAGCCTAATATATATATATACGAAAAAATAAATAAAAGACATCAAGGTGGCAACCCTAGGTGCCAACTCATTTTTAAGGCATCATGGTTGGTATGCAGCTGAAAGTACCTTTTATTTGATACCCATATTGATATAGCTTGTTTAATATTTAACAAGAAATTATATAGGTGCAACCTTGTTAACCGCCCCAGGTAGCAACACCCAAGTGGACAGTCTTAAAATCACGCACACTATCTCTATGCCAAGTTTTATCGAAATCGGACAAGCGGTCCAAAATGAACACAAAATGACGCCAAAGTGACCTGAAAATAATCGCAAAATGACGCCAAAGTGATCCCAAAATTACCCAAAAAAGATACCAAAATGATTCCAAAATGACCCCAAAAAGACACATAAATGATCCCAAAATGATCCCAAATTGCTGCACTGCGGGGCTTAGCAGCTCATTGCGGTCCTAAGAAAAAATGACTGGATCCTCGGCGTGCGGTCGCTAGCAAGATCTCTTGTCAAATTGTGTATAACCTGTGAAAGACTGCGAGCCAAGATGACCGAGCAAATGATGGCAAATCTTTCGGCATATCGGGTGCGTCCAGCCCGTCCATTTGTTCATACGGAAGTCAATTACGCAGGACCCCTACAAGTCCGTCCAGATCGACGCCGAGAAAATTTCGTGATTAAAGGATATATCGCAGTTTTTGTATGTATGGTATCAAAAGCGGGACATTTGGAATTCGTATCCGATTTATCTACCAAGGCCTTCTTGATGACCTTTATCCGCTTTACCTCGCGTAATGGGCACTGCCTGCATCTATGGAGTGATAACGGAACCAATGTCATTGGCGCAGAACGTGAGTTAATTAGAATGCTGCAAACTTTGCAAACCTCAGACCTCTTCGACCAATTATCGGCGCGTCAAACCGAATGGCATTTTATAACACCATCTGCACCGCATCAAGGGGGACTTTGGGAAGCCGCGCTGAAAGCTACTAAGCACCATCTCCGACGAGTCATGGGAGCTCACTTGTTAACTATCGAAACCGTCCAAACTTTGCTGCCTGAAATCGGGGCGGTCCTCAACTCACGCCCATTGTGCGCCCTCAGCGCTGACCAACAAGATTTGTCGCCCCTTACACGCGGTCATCTGCTCATCGTGGAAAGTTTAGTACCTGTGCTAGGGGAGCAAATACCAGGAGAATGGCCGGGGAATCTCCTTGACTACTGGCAGTCTCGTCAACGAATTACTCAGCACTTTTGGAAACTGTGGAGCAATAGCTACCTGCACGAACTTCAACAACGCCACAAGTGGCGAGAGAGCAGCAAAATCTCAACATAGGCGACTTAGTAGTAATAAAAAATGAAGCTACGTCACCGACCCTATAGAAGATGGGACGAATTACCGCATTGAATCCAAGGAGTGATTAATCGTTCAGTACAAAAGCTCTGCGTTTTATCTGTAGAACCTGTAGAACCTATTGAGCCTCGAGCTCATACAAATTTTGACAGTTCATTTACACACTTAATAAATGTTTACTTTTATACGATTTTTAGTTGGTGTTTATAAGGTTTGATGAATCCCCCTAATATGTAAGTAACAAGCCTTTGTCTTGTGTTGCGTTAAAAAAAAATCGCTTTAAAAGTGTTTTTTTTTTCCCTGCAGCTCATTAACTTCCAAGTTACTTTGCATTTTTTTTGTTTTAATAAGTTTAGAATCTTTTCGCACCGTAAAAAAAGTTATTGGAAAAAATTTGCGTTGCGTATTGTGTAGAAATTATTTGCTATTGTGTATGAATAAAAAGTTTTGGGTTCGAAAGTTTGGTTGAAAAGTTGTTCATTGTTATGAATTCACAGAACCCAAAGTCTAATTTTTTTTCACATAAAATTAAATAATTCGAATACTAATAGATATGGAAGTGGTATGACGCTACTTTTTCCACGCTGATGTTAACGTATTAGTTTTCCAATCTGTCACTTGCCACCGGTATTATATTTACTGTCTCAGAAGTAGGCAGTGTTACTTTAAACTTGAAACCCAGTAAGTGAATACACATTATCGTTAAGGTATCTTATTTCCTACACTCTTAACTTTTTTTACTTTTGCTACTTTGGATAGACAAAAAGTGTGTGTGCTATATAGTGCTACACCTTCAAGCTATAATTGAATGAAAGTTTGGAATATTTTCTTTGGATTCCTGAAAACATTTTTTGATAATATTTGCCCTCTTTACGTAAACTTGATTCGATAAAGAAATGTCGCATAAAATCTTGTAATATTTTTTACCCTCTCACGATCTCACAAATTTTATTTTTATTCGCAAAAACGATCAGCCTTTTATAAGACAGTTAAAATATTGTACAAAGTTTTTTTTCGTGCAATATTACTATATGCACCCAAACTTAATTTTACGTTCTCCTTTTACTCACCCTTTACTCTTTCCACTTATATAGCTTTTACGTTAATATTCCATCAACTCCTCGAACATTGGCACATTCAGCTTTTAAAAATTTCCAAAGAAATTTTTTTAAAATTTTCCTTGTGCCAGAAACACGAATGTGTAGCAGATACATGTTTCTGGTGCAACAAAAATGATTAAAACCTAAATTTTTAATTTTTTTGTTTTGCCAGAAACATAAATGTGCTGCACTCAACTACAGACTCCATGGCGTATACGTAACAATTTTGCTAGACACTCACGTTTTTGGCAAAACGAAAGTTTTAAAAAAAAATTTTTAATTAAATTTTTAAATAATTGTGTTGCGCCAGAAACATGAATGTGTAGCACACTCGTTTTTCTGGCACAATTTTCAGAGATTTAACTACACATTCATGGGAATGGCAGTGAAAATTTCATTGGGTTCCTCCTGCTTTGGAAACCCAGGGTTTCCGTGAATCGTGGGGGAAACGAGAGGTTAATCACGTGAGCCTACTAACTCAAATCTGGAAATTTGCACGTTTATGCCACTGGCAAGCGAGCGGCGATATGGCTCAAGACCTTTCATTATGTATTACAATCATTTCGCCCCAAAACTGCTGTTACCATGTGTTATCAGTCTTATTAGCTCTGGAAGAAGCGAAACTAGTTGGTCTGTTGCTGAGAGTGTACAAATCGAAGTGCGTTTTCTCTTCATTCTTTTACTCAACGCCACCATGTCGTATGATGAACATTTTGTTTGATATAAAGAAGAAGGCACGACTTACAACATGTTCGATGGGCAAATGGTAGTATGAAAGTATTTTCTGCGCATGTACAAACAAAATGCTTAGCTTCAATTTTTCATTCATAGAATGTTTATTTACACATAAAAAAGTCGAAGGTGTTCTTACTAGTGCTCATTTTTTCAGTAAAGAAATGCCTTCTTTACGCTTCTTTTCTACAATACAAATATATAAATACACATAAAACATGCTACGATTTTAACATAGCTACATACAAACATGGAAGTAGGTATTTATGCATGAAATATGTATAGTATATAAGTGAGAACATTGTAAGGTAAGAAGAGCACTCATCATTAAAGACCACATTTTAGTGAGCGTACGTGTTTGATACTCAAAGAGCATTAGTTTACATAGAAAGCATATTCAATATTTGAATAATTCAGCTCGTCATAAAGGCAGACATTAAAAGTAGTCTCATTTTCTGTAAAATTTCAATGGTATATTTATGAATTCGTTTGTAAATTTTAGGAAATCATGAAAGTGAATTTTATCCAAATATAAATGCAATGTTGTTACAGCAAAGTTACTAAGAAAGACATTTAGTTATCCCCTTTTGAGTTGTAGCAAAACCTTCCAGGAACAGTTAATCAATTCACAAAATTAAATGACAGGTTCTTCTTAGGCATGATATTAAGTGCATGGAGACCACATGCCATTGAGGTGTGAGTGTAAATAAATCCGCTTAACTGGCCTGGTAATGTAGGGAAAATAACTAAGTAGTTAGTAAAGTACTTAAAAAAAAATAAAAATATATGGGGTAAAATTCCTCAAGCGGTCCACCTAAAAATTTCGTCGCTTCGATTTGAGTGAAATTTAGGGAAAGTGATCAGGAGGTGAATTCTGGTTCTATGAAATGATAACGTGAAAAAAAAATTGTATAAATTAGAAGTTTCTTTTCACAAATTTTGTATGAAAACAATGATGGTATGTAAAAAAAAAATGTTACTAAAGGTCGCGTATAAACATTGTATGGTTACCGAGATATACGGATTTGAATACGAAATTTTTTTCTGTAAGAATTTTTCTTTAAATTAAAAGTATTTGACGTGCTAAGAAGGAACATGGAAACCGTTTTCTATAATATTTTTTCTGTTCTTTTCGAATATAAATAAAAAAAAAATTATTTAAATTTTTTTCAAAATGGGACATTTTTAATATTTTTTTTTTAATGAAATTGAAAGTATGATCTTTTTCCTCTAAACTGATACCCGTTTTGTGAACTTTCTTTAAGGAATCTTATAAGTTATAACTGTAAACAAGCTAAACTTGTATATTTATATATTTGTACATCCGGACTATCTCGAGAACGGCTTGACCGATTTGGATATAATTTTGATTGATTCTAAGACTATCCACTTAGGGATTGCCACCTGGGGCTGTTTACAGGGTTGTTACCTATCTCAATTTTTTTCAATTTTGCAGCAAGATATGCCAATATGGGTATCAAATGAAAGATATTTTCAGCGACATGCCAACTAAATTATTTTCAAGTAGGGTTGCCACCTTACCAAAGCATATTTGTATATCCGGTACTATCTCGGGAACAGCTTCACCGATTTGGATGAAATTTGGCATATAGGTGGTATGATTGATTGTAAGACTATTCACTTGAGGGTTGCCACTTGGGGGTGTACAGGATTGCCACCTATCTAATTTTGTTTCAATTATGGAGTGAGATATGCCAATATGGGTATCAAATGAAAGGTATTTTCGCCGATATACCAACTAAAACATTTTCAAGTAGTGTTGCCGCCCAGCGTTACCATTTAGTGTATTGTATTTGTATTGTATATTTATAGGATCTGTTTGGATTATTTTAATATCATTTTGGGATCATTTACGGGTCACTTTGGGATAATTTTGGAGCTATTTTGATATCATTTTGGGTTCAATTTTGGATTAATTTGGAACAATTTTGGGGTAATTTTCGTATAATTTTGGAATCATTTTGGGATCATTTTGAGTTAAATTTTGGATCATTTTGGGAATATTTGATGGTCTTTTTGCTGTCGTTTTGGGACTATTTTGGGATTATTTTTGGATAATTTTTGGATAACTTTTGGATCATTTTCGGATCATTTTGGGTACACTTAAGGGTTTTTGGGGTAATTTTGGAATCATTTTTGGAGCATTTTGGGATCATTTTAGGGTCTTTTTGGGATCATTTTGGGGTAGTTTTGGGTTCAATTTCTGATCATTTTGGGAACATTTAAGTGTCTTTTTAGGATAATTTTGGAATTATTTTAGGGTCATTTTGGGATCATTTTTGCTAATTCAAACCCGTATATCTCGGTAACCATACGCGACCTTTAGTTATATTTTTTTTCTCAAATCCAAGCGATGAAATTTTAAGGTAGTCTGATTGACGAATATCGTCCCTTATACCTTTCACCAACAATAATCTGTTCAGAATTTTTCTCAGCAATAATCTGTTTAAGCTCTTTCTTTATGATTTATGGGCATCAATCAATCCGGGAATGTAAGGCTGATAGTACAAGAACCCCCATAGGGGCGACCTTGCGACTTTTACTAAAAACAGTTTTATTTTCATTTCATTGCCTACCACTGTCATAACAAACTCGGAAATATATGCAAATGTCCTACAAATTGGGTCCGACGACCCAAACATGTCAAAATAACGTCATCAAAATATTTATTAATAACAAGATAGTTGTTTTACAGTTCGTTGTTTAGTGATGGGTATAAGTCAATAGCGTTGTTGTCCTACAAAAGTTGTGCCCCCAAAGTCGTCAATTTGATGTCAAATTGTTATTGTTATTTATTGATAACAAGCTACACACTACACCATGATGGAACTAAATAAATAAACAGTTCACTTGTCAAACTAACGGCTGAGAGGAAGATGACGTCATATTTGTAAAGAACGCCCATATTTTTTCTTAAAAATGTCTCTTCTATCATTTGTTGAAAGAACATACATATATATATTTGATTCAACTGAAAATGTCTAGAGTTTTCTTTGAGAGAGGGCATTTTTGAAACTCAGCCGTCAAAATAAAGTTAATTTTTAAATTTCCCGAGAAAACCAATTCAATTTCTTTACGATTGATACAAATGAGCATAAAAAAAGCTCATAAACGGTAGTTCTACGAAAATAATCGAATCATATAAAAAAATATTTTTAAAGCAAAGAAAGTAACAAACCTAATTTGGGTGAGCAACGACGACGTAGCTACTTAAATATGTATATATATGTTGTGTATATCGACGGTTAAACGCATTCGAATTTTTCTTAACAAATTGATTTCGCCTAAAACGAAAAACATGTTTTGTCCGTAATAAAAAAAAAATTAAAACAGCATAAGTCAAAATGGAAGCAGGGACCTGCGCTGCAAAAGCACTTTGTGGTACATAAGCAAACTTTTTCATTCTGAAATCAAAAATTATAAGCTTAAAATACATTTTAAATGTACATATCGCAAACTAAATCAAAAAGAGTCACAATTCAAAATCAGAGTAACTTTCAGTTAATTGCTTCTAGATCGTACAACAAAAGTCATTCGATTTTTAAAAACTTGACATCACTGTGCTCTTTAAAGAGATAATAGTCAAAAAGAAAAAAAAATCATATACTGGGTGTACTACTTTTTACTAGGCACTCTATGCTAAGAAAGCGACCTAAAAATTTTGTGACTCTTTTTGATTTAGGGTGCGATATATTGGCGATGAAATTATTTAACGAAATGGTCCCAAAAATAGTCCCGGTGTAGTCCCGAAAATGGTCTCGAAGTGATCCCGAAGTATTTTCAGCGACAGCCAGGTGGCCATCAAAGCTCTTGGCTCTTATTCGTTCAACTCTGAACTGACGTTCAGCTGTCGTCGATCTCTTCAAGATATGGCCCAACAGCATTGCGTGAACCTCACATGGGTCCCGGGACACAGGGACATTGAGGGAAACTGTAAGGCAGGGAAACTGTAAGGTATACCGTTTGCCACATGCAAGCTAATGCTGAAGGAGCACAAACTCCGTCAAGCCAACGAAAGGTGG
Organism: Campiglossa producta; assembly: GCA_964058755.1. Classification (NCBI taxonomy): domain Eukaryota; kingdom Metazoa; phylum Arthropoda; class Insecta; order Diptera; family Tephritidae; genus Campiglossa; species Campiglossa producta. The sequence goes on along the minus strand of CAXKVI010000002.1, from coordinate 15,439,210 downwards.
CAACAATCCCCAGGTTGCCGGACATCCCAACAAACCTGGCCAAAATGGGATCATAAAAGATCTAGAGGCATTCACACCCTAAGAAGGAGAGAAATTTCCATATTAATAGGTGTTCTAACTGGGCACTGCCTTATTGGTAGGCACGCAGAAAGGCTAGGTGTGCCGTACCGACGATGCTATAGGAGCTGCAAAGATGATGAGGAAGAGGAAACGGTGAAGCACCTCATCAGCAACTGCCCGGCTTTAAGCGGCGCTTTTTGAGAGTTCCCTTCCCGTATAGCCTAAGCCAGATTGGACATAAAGGACTTGAAGGCCATATAAAGTCATCTAAGTGGTTCGAGGAGGAGTAACGGTGTCGGTTTACGAGTTTCAGCCCAGGGATTCTGCTATGTGGAAAATCCCAACAACTCAGGGATTTTCCATATGGCTGGGTCCCGGGACTGACTTTCCTTGTGTTGGTGGTATCACAACGGGCCTTTCAAAACTGGCCTAAGTGTGCCTCTGCGGCAGCTACTTGAACCTAACCGATTCCGAAGTAGTCCCGAAATGATCGCAAAGTTACCCCAAAAATGATCCCAAAAATTACCCCAAAATGATAACAAAATAATAACGAAATGATCGCGGAAACGGTCCCGAAGTGATCCCGAAATCGGTCCCGAAACGATTCCTAAATGATCCCGAAAATGGTCTCGAGTTTATGCCGAATATAGTAGGAATATGGGTATAATTTTTCGGCGTCTCGAAGGTACTTATTTTTATACCCAGCGTAGGTACTAGTACTAGTACAAGGGCGTTATAATTTTGTCCACATAACGGTAGTAGGTAACGGATATAAAGTTCCATATAAGAAAGTTCCTAGGTTGAAAAGAGGAGTTGCTTAAGGCATGTCCATCCGCGTACACGATATTTGCATGAAGTTTGGTATACAGGTTGCTTTCTGATCAAGGTATGTTGCTATTGAAAGTGGTCGAAATTGGATGATAACACGCCCCCTTTTCGAAAATTTCGAAAAGCACATAAATTGACATATCTCGGTAGCTGAAGTGGCTAAAATGGTATAATTTTATAGGTGAATTTCCTTGGTCATTCTATTATGATTTTTTTATCAATTTTGTTAAGTGGGCATGGCACCGCCCACTTTAAAGGGTGGCATTTTTGAAAATTCGATTGGTCATAACTTTATAACTGATTACGGTAGAATCATGAAATTTGGCTCAAAGTATATTAGCATGATAAGGGGTATACCTGATGAAATTGAACGAAATCGACATGGAAAATTTCGCGAATCACATAAATTGACATACATATGTAATTCAGTAAGGTAAATAGCTTATTTAGTTAAAAAAAAATTTAGGTAAATCCTCCCAGTGCCTATATCTATAATTGTTATCCGTTTCTGAAAACGAATCATGTCAACTGTCACTCACTTAAAGAAATCTCTGACCTATCTCTAAAAGTAACGATACAGACATACATACATGTCCCTCTACTGCGACAAAGAAACTTTCAAAGAAATAAATGATATCTCTAACCGCACTCTAAAAATAAAGTAGAAGTCGGCAAATTGAAATGTGGGTATGTATTGGCAAATAGATTTTGATAGGTTAAGCGTGTGGTGTAGCGGTAGTGTGTGTGGCTTATTACACCAAGTAGTCGGGTATCGGCAGTGGGTTGGCAAACTCTCCGATTGTATTTCTGGCATGAGTTTTTCTCTTTCCTTCAATTTTTTTCGCAACTTTGCTTTACAAGAATTATGACACCCATTGACCATTTTGACGCATTTTATTATTCCATGTTAGTAAAGTTCCTGTTTACACTTTATAATACCAATCTAAGTAGTTGTGTTTCATAGAGCTCTCCCGTGACATCACACTACTAAGTAAATGCCTCTCCCGTGACGTATGCAAAATGAAGTAAGTTTCAGTTATATTCCCGGCTACTTAGTTGGGTTTGCATTTGTCACGGAAGAGGCAATAACTTGGGTTTGTTGTATCATGGGAGAGCTTATGGATGAATGCTGCGTAATGCCACTGCCAAACCACAAGTGTAAACATGCTTACGACTTGCATACGAGTACAGGGTGTCACTTGTATAAAACATATGAGTATGAGTTTTTTTATTGATGTGACTTACGGACGGTTTTACGAAAGCATTGGACTTCAAGGCAATTACGATTCACTCGTTTCAAAAGGAAATCATCGATCAAATAAGATTAGCTTCTCTGTTTTCAGGAGAAATTTTATTAGATATCGTCTTGCTCAATAACCAACTAATAACTATCTGAAAGACCCTGTATAAATTTACTTACATATGTGTGGTTATATTGATTTGTGGTATAGAAGCTAAGGAAACGAGACATAATAGAAAATATTTTAGTACGCCTTACACTTCGTTATACCACAAATTCAACTCTTTCATGCGAGCACAGGGGAGCGAGTATGTGGGAGTAAATAAATATGTTATTGATGCAGTCTTTTTTATAAGTCTTTACGTTTCATTGTTAGCTAACAAATTGTAATCGAGCGCATTGTAAACTTCGAGCTTCGAATGGTAGTACAGTTGTGTACATTTTTGATATGTAAACATCTTTGCGCTGGGGGTCAACCAGAAGAGTTACCCGTAAGGTGTAAAGTGTAAGATGCACGGTATATTATGTAGGGGCGTAAGATGTAAGATACCCCATACATGTAAGGTGTAAGGGGTAGGGTGAGAGGTGTAAGATGTAGGGAATGGGGTTCAAGGTGTAAGATGTAGGTGATATGGTGTAAGATGTAAAGTCTAATATGTTAGATGTAAGGTGTAAAATGTAATATGTAGGGGTGGGGTGTAAGTGTTAAGATGTAGAGAGTAGGGTTTAAGGTGTAAGATGTAAGGTGTAAGATGTATGATGTAGGATGTAGGAGCTACGGTGTTAGATGTAAAGTGTAAGACTTAAGGTGTAAGGTGTAAGATGTAATATGTAGGGGGTAAAGTGTAAGGTGTAGATGTAATATGTAGGGGGTAAAGTGTAAGGTGTAAGATGTAAGATTTTAGATGAAGCGAATAGGGGTAAGATGTAAGATATAAAGTGTAAGATGTAAGATGTTAGTTATAAGATGTGAGATGTAGGGTGTAAGATGTAAGGTGTAAGATGTAAGGTAAAATTTGTAGAGAGTTGGGTGTAAGATGAAGAAAAGGAAAGAAAAGGAATGGAAAGGAAAGGAAACTAAAGGAAAGAAAAGGAAAAAAGGAAGGGAAAGGAAAGGAAAGGAAAGGAAACTAAAGGAAAGAAAAGGAAAAAAAGGAAAGGAAAGGAAAGGAAAGGAAAGAAAAGGAAAGGAAAGGAATGGAAAGGAAAAGAGGGTAAAAGAATGAGAAATGAGTTGAAGTTAGAGGAAAGGAAAGATAATGAAAGGAAAGGAGAGGAAAAAAATGAAATGAATGGCCAGGAAATAGAGAAAATGAAAAGAAATGAAAAGAAAATAAAGGGAAATAAATTGAGAGAAAATTAAAGGACAGGCAAGCAAAATAAACTAAAAGTTGAGAAGATAAATTAAAGGAAAAGACTCGCCTATGCGTTACTTACGAATCACCATGAGTCATTTATGATTCGTTTGTGAGCCATTTATGACTCGTCTTTGTTATATACCACGGTTCTATGCAGGCATATTTGAATAGAAGTCTTTAAAGAAAGAGATTTCAAAAGAAAAAAATTAAAAACAGGATAGAGAAAAACTTCAAATATATAATAAAATGGAGTTTTGTTGTTGAAGTTCATTTAAATATATGTGTAAAATACATATGTTTACACATCAAACTTCACGAGTACTTGATACTCACGCCTATTTTTCAATTAATTCCATTCAAAAACGTTTTGTAATAGTGAGGGCTGAGTGATAGTTTTTTGGTATATCCCTTCAAAAAAGTGTGTGATTAATCTCTAAAGAGATTTGTTGGGTACAGTCCAATATAAATAAGTAAAAAGGAACTTTTTAGCATAACCAAAAGCTGCATGAAATGACTTATTAGACTTTTTCCAATTTAAGCTTTGTAGATTTAAGCCTCTTATTATTTTCTTTGCTTTGGAATGTTATTATCAAAATTAAATTACTGTAAAATGTCATGGTTTCGATTTTGTGGAAATTAAATAGGCTCATTCTTAATTAATACATAGATACGTACATGCGTATCTAAAATCACCCACAGAACACATATAAAAAATATTTTTGAATGATTACCGGAAAAAAGATGAAATTGAAATTTGAATTGGAATCTGAATGGAATAAGTAATTGAGTTAGCTGTTGCACAGAATTAATTTGATTTCTGATCTGACTACTTGCGGCTACTACGTAAGCTTTATTTCGCAGAAAATCGATTTGTACTGCCACTCAGCGAGTGTCCATTTTTTTTTTTTATTATATTTTAATGCGAAACGATAGTACAGTTATAAATACTTCGTTTAACATCAAAAAAGTGACCAAAAAGTCGATTTTAGATATTGCAAATGTTCTAAGGCCACCAGAAGTAAATAAAAACACGCACGTTCTAAGTCCAGTTGAAAATAGGTTTTTATTTGTTTCAATAAATTTTTTCTTTAGAATCATACGACAGTATAAGCTTTCCAAAATAGATTTAAAAAATGCCAAGTAGGTGGCAACCCGGTAAGATACCCCAAGTGGCAAAACCATGGTGAAAATTAAGCATACTATCCCTGTACCAAAATTGCATCCAAATCGGTCAATAGGCAACCGAAATAATGGTTGATATACGAAAGAATAAGCAAATAGCGGTTAGGTAGCAACCCCGGCTGGCAGCCCTGATTAAAATTTACATATCTATTTGGAATACGGCCAAAAATGCCTTTCATTTGATACCCATATTGACATATCTTGCTCAATATAAAAAAAATGAGAAAGGTGGTAACCCTGTGAACGACCCAAATTGGCAAAACCCATGTACATAATCTTACAATGATTTATGCTATCTATATACCAAATGGATCCAATTCGGTCAGGCAGTTCCGGAAATATAAGGAAAAATAAATCAAATGGGGTTAGGTGGCAACCCTAGGTGACAACCCTTCTTGAACTAGTAATATTTGCAACTCGGCCGAAAGTACCTTTCATTTGATACCCATATTGTCATATCTGGCTTAAAATTTAAAAAAATTGTAGATAGGTGGCAACCCTGTAAACCGTCTCAAGTAGTATTACCCACGCATTTATTCTTAGAATGAATCATACTATATCTATATGCCAAATTTCATCGACATCGCGAAAAAAACGAACAATTTATTTGTGAGAAAATGTTGTAAGTCCATTGGAATTATAACAAAATTATAGAAAGATAATGTTATAAGTCCAAAATGTGCTCATAACTTTGCATTTACTTTATTTTGAAATATGAATAGCTGATATTTAAGCAAGCAAATTACAAGAAATGGGCTTGGTATATTTGCTCACGAAGCCAGAGATATATGTAATACTTCTTTATTGCTACTTGGGGCCTCATTATGTATGGCGAACGATACCTCAGACGAACGATCCGTCTGCTCACAATATTACCTAGCATCGCATTTTCTTTCATTTTTGTTTTTTATGTCAAAGAAAAGTCGAAAATATTTAAAAAAAAAGCTATGAAGAGAACGAAAATGAGAACGAAAACGATGGCTAGGCGATATTGTGAGTAAAGGAATCGTTCGTCTGAGCTATGGTTCGCCATATATAATGATACCCTAAAGCACCTTTTTCTATGAAAAGAAATTCCGAAAACATACCTAACGATACTAGCTAAATATTTAAGTACATAAGCACCTAAGTACCATCTGGTCCATATTTTCTTGGTACTCGGGACGCCACTGAAAATTTTTTTTTTTTTTTTTTTTTTTGACGTAAATAATATGCATGATTGCTCTGTTCAAAAAAAAATATTTATGTTATTTGTGCTGAAATGTTTTCGGACGGTACTAGCTTTTAGTGCCAATATATGTAGGAGTATTAGATATATGAAACCAAAAGGGATTGAAATTTTTTTTAAACTTTTGGAAGGTTTAAAATATTCCAAAAAAAGTTAAAAAATCGCTTAAACTTTAGACGGGTTTAAAATTTCATCATCATCATTTATTGGCGCTTAACCGCCTAAGCGATTTTGGCCGTTGCATATCAAAGCACGCCAGTCATTCCTTTTTAGCGATAACTGACGCCAATTGGAAACCCCAAGGGAGTTCAAGTCATCCTCCACCTGTTGTTTCCATCTGGAAATAGACAACGGGATGCTACCAGACTCATGCTAGTTGTAATACAAAACCAAATTAGTCGTAAGCGGTTGAGTACAAAGCAAATATTTGAAAATAAAGAGATTTTGATGACTAGGTAGTGAGTATAAAGCGAATTAGTTAGAATGAAGCTTATTGTTAGATTTATAGCATCACTAAATAAACTTCAACACATTTCCTATGAATTTATTCTGCGGCTTTTATTTCGAATAAAGGATGTGCTGTTCGTTTTATTTTCCGTATTTTAACTAAAATTAGCTAGAATTTTGCATGGAAATTTAGTAAACTTAAATTTGAGTGCAAACCAAAACCGCAGAAAATTATGCACTAACATGTTTATAAGATTTGGCGTGGAGTGGGGATAGGATTATTTTTGTCACGGTCAAAAACACCCACGATGCCCACCTCTATTTCAAACATATTTTATTTTATGGCTCTACCTTTAGCCGTTGCTAAGAAATTTGATTGTTGGAAAAGGGGTGTAAGAGTAGGTCGCCTCCCCGTTGGTGCACCCTGGGTAACGCTAAATAACCTACATGGCCTACACGGCTAGTTTCTTGTATTGCCGGTTCTACGAGAACGGTACCACTACTTGTGCTGTACCCATCGTGCCGAAACGACCCGGACCGTTTTCATATATCGACCCGGCCAAGAGCAATACACTCGGGTTGACCCTGTCTGACACTTAGGCAGGGCTACACCTCGTTACAACAACAACAACAATTGTTGGAAAAATTTTCCTAAAATACCCCATAGTCCGGCGGCCGTCCAAATAAAAAAAAAATTATTTTTCAGAGTTCTTTTATTGATTTCACCGAGTGTCGAACTTAGGTGTCTTGAACGCTCAACCCAGGTGTTTACGATGACGCCATCGCTTATGCTTGCAAGCGTCTATTTACGGCTTTGTTCTAAAAGACACCAGTCTTATTCACGTTGCGTTGTTGCCTTCACCAAGAATTGAGCTTTGTCTACTCTAACTGCTGAACGCAGATGTCTACCATTATGCCATCGTGTACTTTTGCTTGTCGGCGTCTAATTACAGTTTTGTTCTGTGACAGTAATGACAGTGCCTTCGCTGTTGGATTAACTGCAAATTCTGCCAGTTTTACCAAATTTTATCAATTAAAACTTGATAAATCGTTGACTGTTCAGTCAACAGTTGAATGCAGTTACTTCAACAAAAAATTCCGTTCAAATAACCAAAATTTGGTCAATTAAACATAATTTGGTCAACCTTAGGATAACAGTACAAGATTGTTGATTTTACCAATGCCATTTTTTTTTCTGTGTATAAATTGTTAGATTGGCGAAAAAAAAAATATTTTTGAAACTTTTTATTTATGCTTAACTATAACTTTTTAGAATACAGAAAGAGTTAAATATATACATTTACACCGTTTTTAAGAGTTCTACATATTTTGGACAAATGTCATTTCTGATTAAAAAAATTCCAACAATTTGTCAATGAAAATTTATCAAAGTAGCAGAAGTGAATGCTTAAAAGAGATTAATTTATTTTCTAGTCTCTTTGGCAGTCTAATATTCATGCTTATTGTAAATCTAATAATTTATGTTAGTGCATATCGTCGATGATTCTGCATAACCAAGCATGCGACATTTTGAAAACGGCATATGTGATATTTTAGTTTGGAAGTTTTACAGCTACAAATTAATGAATTTTAAGAAAACCCCGATCAAGATCGATTCTTCTAATTACATTCCAACGCAAAAGTAGTTTTCTTGAGAATAACAAAATAAGTCTTAATGCCGTGGACTATAAAAGTGTTTGTCACAAATAACAGTTACGCTGTCTCTCAGATGTCGCTTACGTTGTTTTGCATAATCACCGACGATATGAGATTTAATTTAGTGAGTTGATTTATTTTGTTGCTTTTTCGTGTTGCTATAGTTTCACGATTTACAAATTAAAAGCTTAAACATGAAATCGTTTATTTACTTTCCTCTCAATGGTACTTTGCGAATATTAGTGCTAAGATAAATTAAAAAGTGTTGCGAAATCAGAGTAAACAGAATGAAAAATTAACAGGGGTTTCTCATGAGATTTATTTCAAGTCAGAAAAAAAAAACATATAACTATATTTTTCGCTCGCTTAAATTGTTCTTAACTTCAGTAAAATTTATTTTATAGAAAAACTTTGTTCTCAAATATTCTAGTGGCATATCTGAAGAACAATGTTGCTCTGTATTAGTTTTTTTTTACATTAATAATAACATTAATAGAAAAAAACCAAATTAAACAAGTAAGGAAGTCTAAGTTCGGGTGAACCGAACATTAAATACCCAGCGGTAATTTTCAGAACGGGATAACAAAGATATAGGCCCTAGGAGGATTTACCTAAAGCTTTTACTATCTTAGCTATTTACCTTACCGAATTATGTCAATTTATGTGATTTTCGAAATTTTCCATATCGAAAGTGGGCGTGGTCGGGAAGCGATTTCGTCCGATTTCATCAGGTATGCTCCCTATTATTCTAGTATACCCTGTACCAATTTCATCGTTCTACCGTAATCAGTTTAAAAGTTATGACCCGTGAAATTTTCAAATATACACCCTGAAAAATGGGCGATGCCACGCCTACTTTTAAAAATGTATCAAAAAATCATAATAGAATGACTAGGGGGTTCATCCTACCAAACTATATCATTTTAGCCATTTCCGTTATCGAATTATATCAATTGAGGTGACTTTCGAAGCTTTCGATATCGAAAGTGGGCGTGGTTGGAGAGCGATTTTTTCCAATTTCATCATGTATACTCCCAACGTCACTAGTATCTATGCTTTGAGTCAAATTTCATCGTTCTACCCTAATCAGTTTAAAAGTTACGACCAGTCGAATTTTCAAAAATGCCTCCTTAAAAGTGGGCGATGCCACGCCAACTGTAAAAAATTTATGGAAACATCATAAGAGAATGACTAGGGGGATTTACCTATAAAATTATATCTTTTTAGTCATTTCAAATAAATACTGAGTAGCCACCCTGGTATAATGGTTTTTTCCAGTAATATCAAAACACTCGTTATCTTATACTAATGACAACTACAAGCAAACGTTACAACTTTAATCTCAATGTGACAATGTTGGAGAAAGTGCTCACGCCAACGATATTCGCCTATATATTTGTTATTACTATGATCCAATCGGAAATTTATCTTTGTCATAGTATTATGATGTTGGTGTTGTGCATCAAATTTCATTTAGTAAATGTTTGTACATCAAGCTGCCCTCTGGTCACAATATTTGAGTGTCTTTATATTACTATCTCTATTATGACCAATTCCATGAAACTGCATCTCCTTGATTACATCATGTAGTGAAAGCAAATAAAAAATGTATATTATGTACTTGCAAGGTCCATTCAAAGTCAACCAGCTGTCAATAGTCTACTATTGATCTTTTAAGACTTTCCGGCTATAAAATAAAATAAAATTGCAACAATAAAATAAAATAAAACAATGTAATAAGTAAAATTGAAGGGGATTTTTTAATTTTTTATTATTTTTTCCGCTAGATGGCGCTGGAGTCACTATATTTACAAAATCCGTATTTATGGTCCAACTCTGTTAGCTTCTCGGAATTTGCTAGTAAAAAGTAAAATAAAATAAAATAAAATAAAATAAAATAAAATAAAATAAAATAAAATAAAATAAAATAAAATAAAATAAAATAAAATAAAATAAAATAAAATAAAATAAAATAAAATAAAATAAAATAAATTAAAATAAAATAAAATAAAATAAAATAAAATAAAATAAAATAAAATAAAATAAAATAAAATAAAATAAAATAAAATAAAATAAAATAAAATAAAATAAAATAAAATAAAATAAAATAAAATAAAATAAAATAAAATAAAATAAAATAAAAAATTAAATAAAATAAAATAAAATAAAAACTGTATTTTTAAAGAGTAAAGCAGGAAAGGGGAGAGATTATTTTGCACCTTCGACCACTGTAAAAAAGCAGGCTGCAGTTTCCCCGAATCACTTTGCAGCAAATACGTTATACGCACTCAAGTATTTTATTAAACTTTTTCTTCCTAGGTTTTATTTACAGAGGTGATAAACAAATTTCCATGTAATAAAAAATCGATAAATAATTTATTTTGTTGATGCCAAACTGCGAAAAGAGATATTTACAAAGGTCCAAATGTATGTACGTATGTATGTCTTTGAGGATATAAAATTGTGATGAACAGCATGAACAATCCTTCAAATAAATATATTTATTTACCTTTTGGGATTATTGAGAGCAAAGTGAATTTTGATGATTCTCTGACTTTGTTAGTACAAAAGAGTATTCTGCTCAGAGACCGGAATCATCGTACGTTACGCATAAACTAACTTTAGAACTGCATAAGTTTTCCGAGATAAATAGAGACTTGGATACTTCTATTAGGTACATATGTAGGTGCAATGGACGGTTTTGAATAAATTGCGTAATCGAATGAAAACAACACGCCATTTTTCGTACATATCCGAAAGCCCTTCATTTTTAGCATAAGAAATTTGAAATTTATCATTATTGACAGACGCTGATTCTGCACTGGATTTGCATATCTGGATTTGTATAAATAAACACAATCGTTTATTTCTGAGTAAACAACTTTTATTTATTTACTCGAGAATTTTACGCTGCATATTTCATATTCCTAAAAATGTTTACAGTTCACCATAAACTGGCATATATGTATATACGAGTACATATCGGTGTCGGTGATTCTAAAAAAACACGTAATGGACATTTTGAAAACGACGCGTCGCGACGTGTGTGATATTTCAGTTTGGCGGTTTTACAGCTAGAAATTATTAAATTCTAAAACAACTCCGATCAAGATCGATTTTTTATACCCAGCGTACTAGTATGCATAGCTGGGGAATAATGATTAGTAATCCTAATGATTAGTAATCGGATTTGAAATTTTGTTTTTGTAAAGTAATTGATTAAATTAGGATTAGATGGCTATTGTAATCGTTATTTCTTGATTAGATTAGAAGTAATCAAAAATCTAATGGCGATTAGCGACGATTAGCATATCCAATCAAAACTAATCAATATTAATCAAAAAAAATATCAATTAGTTTTCTCAATTAGTTTTGATTAAATGAACTATTTGGAAATATCTTTGTAAAAAAAAAATTATTTATTTTTGTTTATTCACATGATATAAATATTTTTTAATATTTCATAATATTGCATCAAGGTCAACCTGTTGATAAAAAAATATTTCAGGCCAATCTATTTTTTAGTTGTAAATATAATAAACGACCCATATAATCTCGTTTTTTTTTTGTTAAAGATTCAGAAGCAGAGAAGAGAGCACTGGGCCCTCATGGTACACGCGCCTCTTTGCAGCTCTTCGCACATTCGTTGTTCATAGGAGAAATTGAATGAGCTTTCCGGTGAGCTGAATCTGTCTCCTTTTACATCAAGTGATTTTCAATATTTGGAGTCATACAAGCTGCCTATTTCTCAAACTTTGGACTTTCTCCAAGGTGAAGCCAATGTGAAATAAGGTTGTATTATTCCTGCGTTATTTTCTTTGAGTAATAAACTGCTAAAATTATCAAAAAAAAACCCGAAGTTTTGAGCTATGTTAGCTCAAGAGCAGTACAATTAGACCATAAATTGAGAGAAAGATTTAAACTGTATTTCACATTGGCTCCTGAGGTAAATATGGCATTAGCGGCAGCTGTATGGACACCAAATGTGAAAATGAAATGGTTGCGGGTTATACAAAAAACTTCACCTGAATGTACTCCAAAGCAGATCAGTAAACGGGTGATTGACGTAATAAGCACTTTCTTCCAAAATGATCCCACATATTTTGAAACAGTCGTGCCTCAATTAGACTATGAAAGCTCTTTTTATGATTTCAATAATGAAGGTAATTTTATCAATATTTTATGATTTTTCGAACTAAATATTTTTCTGGTTCTAGAAGATGATGAAGAGGCGTTAATTCCCAAAACACCAATTTCACCAACCGGGTCAAACGATTCCAAAGAAGTAGGGGTGTAAAAGTAGGTCGCCTCCCAGTTGGTGCACCCTGGGTAACGCTAAATGACCTACATAGCCTACACGGCTAGTTTCTTGTATTGCCGGTTCTACGAGAACGGTACCAGTACTTGTGCTGTACCCATCGTGGCGAAACGACCCGGGCCGTTTTCTTATATCGACCCGGCCAAGAGCAATACACTCGGGGTGACCTTGTCTGACTTTTAGGCAGGGCTACACCTCGCTACAACAACAACAACAACATTCCAAAGAAGTGGTTAGCAATCAGCTATACGCGTATTTGAATTACCCGACGCCAGGTCCTGAAATTTGGAAGAAATATGGTGCACTGAAGGAAGCGCCTGTCGAAAGGCTGTTTTCATTTGCTGGAATAGTCAATAACCCAAGACGGAATTCATTGTCTGAATTTTTGTTTTGAAAAGTTGGTAGTAATGAAGTCGAATATAAACTTTATGTGATACATATAATGTTAATGAAATTTTGAATAAAACTTCTTTAAAGTTTGTTATTTTATGAACCCCCCTGGTTCGAATGTTTACTTGTTGGTGATTTCGAAAATGGAAAAAAAAAAATATTTCGGCAACCTGTAATTTTGTTTTTGATTTCAACGGGCAATATATTGTTTTAAAGTTTTTAACCCGTGTCATATTTCGTCCATATAAGTTCGCAGGTTAGTCGACACCAACTTTAGCTTTTATTCAAATTTATTTAAGACCAACACCCTGTATTAAAAAAAGGACGTGTGGCACTCGCGGACTGCCGCGGTAAAGCTATCACTTTTTATCAACTTATGCAATTATAATATTTATGAAAACTCAAAGAGCATATTTATGACTTTAGAACAGTACAGCCTTAACCTGTTAACAATATAACCTATACAGCTCCAATTTTATTTAATCGGCCTGCTGCTAACATTAGTACAACGTCATACGCCTAAATGTAGGCAACGCTTATATTTATTTTTTTCAAGTTATGTTGCTAGCGCCGAACCTTTTAACATTGAAAAAAGTCCGTTACGAACTTTTTTAAAATTAACATTTTTTTTTTCATTTCACTCCTACCACCAAGGCCTGCGATAAAATCTATGCAATAGCTTAAAAATTTTGAATAAAATAAATATAGCCTTAGATTTTCTATGCCATTCTTAACCTCATTTTTGGATTAGTATGGGATTAGTTCATTTGATGGAAAACATACTAGTCCAGGTTGAACTAGTATGGAACTGGTATTTCCTGACTAGTAGATAACTATATTCTGGTCGAAATCTGACAACTGACATCTCGTAGGACATCGACACGTAAAAAATACCAGTTGCTTATTTGGAAAAAAGACAAGACCCTGACTAGTTGGGCCCGGAGCACCAACTAGTTGCAAATTAGTTTTCAACTAGTTGCTTTCGCTGCAGGGTATAATACGAAAAACATTATAATCCTGTTTAGAGCAAAGTGCGTATAGACAGTTGGTATGCCAATGTCCCACCGTATCATACCATTTTATGTTCATAGTTAAGGCATGCAACAAATATGTTGCTCTCGCTACTTTTAAAAATCTTCTGTATGAAAGCTTGGTATGTGGAAGACTGTAATTCGATTCCCTACGGTCTGTATCTTCCTCTCCTCTACAAAGTCAGCTCATAGTCATTAATGAATCTAAGTTCCTTTTTACCAAGCAGATTTGCTGTTTGAAAAACACTCCACTTTATCAGCCTTATGATATGCACACAAATTTGTGTAAGCTGCAACGGCAGCCATGTTGAATGATTCAAGTGAAAACCCCAAAAAAACCCCAAGGAAATGAGCTTTAACATCACAGATGCACACAGGAGCCTACAGAAGCTAAACAGCTTTTCCAACAAACGCCAACGAGCCAGAAGTTGGAATTCATGAAGGTTCCCAGCTTTTCAAGGGCCACTATATATCGTCGCTCGCTTGCCAGTGGCATGAACCGATTGTTTCACGAAAATCCTGGGTTTCCAAAGAATTTTGCAATAGGTACTATTTTTATGAATCTCTGAAAATTGTGTCACCCCTCAGAAAACGAATGAGCTACATATTCATGCTTCTGGCGCAACAAAAAGTTTACCAACTGAATTTTTTTATTTTTTTAAATTTTCGGTTTGCCAGAAGCATGAATGTGTAGCAAAATTGTTACGTATACGCCATGGGGTTGTGCCAGAAACATGAATGTACTACACATTCTTCGAAAAAAACCAAAATCAATTTTTTTTTCTGTTCCACCCTAGTACACATGTATCCTGAACTATCTTAATACTTTTTCAAAAATGTGCACTTACACACCTCTTTGCAAATATTTCGTAGTATGCTCATTACAACAGATAATTCAAGTAATTTTTGCATTCATGTGTTGTAGCCTGAAGTCAAGCAAATTTCAACTAATGAGCAACATTGTTGCATGTCTGCATGTCTTGACTACAATATGTGTCAGTGTAGAATGCAAAAGAGTTAACCTGTGCTATTATTTTCTTAAAAGTTAGAGTACCTTAAGCTTACCTTGAATAAAGAGCTATGTATTTGCCTTGTATAAGTTGTCTTTTGTATGTGTGTTTATTAACTTGATATCATCTCGTTCCGTATAAACACTTTATCTGGGAATTCTTTTCTAAGTGGAACTGCATTCATTGAAAAATAGTTAATTTATATGCGTTGTGTTGAAAGGAAATTTAATGTATCAATACAACAATAAATTATATAAAGCGCATAAGTATCAATTTTCTATTTTGCAGATAATCTTATTATATCCTCTTGCTTAAAGAAAAATAGTTCGCTGCTACATAGGTTATTTCATGCAATTTTTGAAGTTAACTTCTTAGGCGGCGATATGAAGTTTAGATTGAGAGTAAAATTTGAGAAAACGGCTGATGATGCAACGGAAATAGAAATTGTAGCCAACTTTCAGGCATATGTTGCAGACTTTCAGGCGTAGGCGATTTTCACCACGATATTTAGCTGTGCAAATCAAAGAGGAGGTGAAATTCGAGCATCTAGCTAACATTGCACAAACTGTAATAGTTAGGCCGAGCAAAATTCATGGGTGTTGCCACTTAGGGCGGTTTACAGGGTTGCCACCTATCACAATTTTTTTTTTAGTATAGAGCTATATATACCAATATCGCTATCAAATGAAAACTATTTTCGACCGTATTCCAAATAAGATAATTTCAAGCAGGCTTACCACCTAGCCGCAATTTATTTATTTTTTCGTATATCGCGGGAACTGCTTGACGGATTTAGAAAAAATTTGGCATATAGTTATATATTAATACTATCACCGCTACACCACCACGTTCTCTTATTAATCATTCTCTTTATTAGTCCATTCTCTTAATTAATAGTTCATCATCAATGTACTCTTAAGATTCTCTTACTCAACAATACTTAAATAATAACTCTCTTTTTAACCGTTACTTTTAGTTTTAGTTTTAAGCTTGATTAGTCGTTAAGCTAATTGTGTAAGTTCAGTTGGAAAATAAAGGTCAAAATTGAAAGAACCAAATCAACTACATTATTGGCGCAGTTCGGTAAAAATTAATAAGTGTCACGATTTGCTTGAAAAATAAAATCGCATTTAAAACCGTGCACAATTGTTCGAAGAGAACTAAAATCTACAATAAATTAATTAAGTAAATTTAAAAAATTTATCATTTATAAAGCTGGCAAAATCTTACGAGTTTTACTAAACAAGAAAAAAAAAACAAAATTTTAAACGTGCGTATTGGAAATAAATGGACAAAGTGAAATTATTTACATTTGAAAAATAATAAACTTTAACATTTTGACTTTAAGTTGTAAAATATCATTACAATCATAGTTAAAACGGCAATTGCAAAAGTAAAGAAAAAAAAAATAATAATAAAAAAAATAAACTTTATTGAACAAAAATTCGTATAACTGTAGTCAAAACAGTTAGAAAACATTCATCACAATTGGCGTTAGCTGAATATCAATAGCTTCACCAATTAGTAATAATTACATTTGGAGGGGAAGTGATACCGAAATTGTATGAAGAAGTTATACCTACATCAAGTAAAACAGAAACACAACAACAACAAGAACAGGAAAAGCAAAATTTAAGCAAAAACACAACACACGAAATCTTCAAATAGAGTAGCAGAGAGGCAACAACAATACACACCAGCTGAATTTAAACCAAAATTTCATTTGAATAAATGAGCAGTGCACCTACAACAGCAGGCAAAAACAACAACTGCAAAAGTGTCAAAGCAACCAACAAACGGTTTTTTTTAAGGAGAGGTGATGTCAGCGATTGAGTACAAGAACAGAGGTACATTTTTATGAGAAATAAAACAAAACAAATACATATTATCACTTGTTAGTGTAAGTCCAAAAAAAAAAAAAAAAAAAAAAAAAAAAAAAAAAAAGTTAACTTATTGTTATATACCACATATTTAAACAAAAGAGCACAATGGAGAACTTAGATGAGAGCAGCAAATTTAAGTTAATTTCTTCGAACCTTAAAAATCTTGCTAATTTTGATGGCGATAGTAACGCTTTAATAAATTTTGTAGAAAGAATAGATTCGATGAGTGATATTCTTGATTCATTTGAAGATATGTATAAAAGAATGCTGTTAGGTCTTTTAAAAGATAAAATTACTGGTAATGCAAGAAAAACTTTGCTCATTAATGGCAACTTAAATACTTGGCCTGAAATAAAAGCTATTTTAATTGAATATCACGGCGAAAAAAACTCGGCAGATGAGCTCATAGATAAAATAAGATCGTGCCGTTGTGACTCCACCATAGAAATATTTTATAATAAGTTAAATAATTATTTGTGTCGATTAAATAATGCATTGTATTTCAGCAACAATAACCATGGTTCAGAGGTAAGTAGCAATGCACGAATCGCTTTGCATTCATTTACACATGGATTGCCTGAGCCGGTTAAGAGTATCATTGTAAGCCGCAATCCTAAGAGTTTAAGAGAGGCGTTTGAAGTTATAAAAAATAACGGCTATTTAAAATATAGCAACAATAACGAAACATTTTTCAACAATCAGGGGCAATATTCAGCTAATCGTAGTAGAAATTTTAGTCGAAATATACAACAACAATATAATAATAGATTTCTGTCCGAACAACAGCCACTTTACGGTAACAGAAATGTACAGCAACAGACTTATAATAACAGAAATGTTCAGCAACAACAGCCAGCATATGTAAACAGAAATGCACAGCAACCAACTTACGTTAATAGATATTTACAACAACAACAACCGACTTATGATAACAGAGATGTAAGACAATCGACCGACTTTAACAGATTTGTACAACAAAATCAAAATCACGACTGTTACGAACCTCAACCAAATTCTTCGATCCAAAGTAGAATTTACAACAACAGCAATCAGACGAGAAGGTCGAACAACAATTACAACAACAATTATAACAACAGTAGACAAAATCACACAAACGATTTAAGCAGTGTTGAACCTATGGATATAAGTGTCAACCAAACTGGCCCAAATTTTCAAGAGGCCTGCCTACAAGATTACCCTATATAGTTATTAACACACCAGTAAAGAAACTTAAATTTATAGTCGACAGTGGTGCAGAGTTCAGCATCATTAATCCAAAAATATGTAATCCTAAGTGGAGAGTAAGCTCTTCAATTTCCGCATTAAGAGTTTTAAATCGCAATATTGAAACAAGTATCAAATACAGGGTGCCTCTTTTCGCAGAGTTTAAAAAAAGCAATGAATATATTGAATTTCTTGAATTTTTTTTCCATACTAGTTTTGATGGAATAATTGGCAATAATATTTTGCTTCCATTAAATATTATTCTTGATTATAAAAATAGGAAATTGATAACTCCCGAAACAACGTTACCAATATATTTTAATGCAAATGAGGAACTATCTATAAATGATTATAACAAACAAAAATCTGTACAAATATTTTCATGCGAAGATAATAATGAAAATGTTAAAAGTTTATTTGCAGATCATTTAAATTCAAAAGATAAATTAGTTTTAAAATCAATACTAAATTCGTATAAAGATATTTTTTATAAAGATGGTGAAGATCTTTCTTTTACAAATGTAGTTAGACATAGAATTATCACACGAACTGATACTCCTATTTACAGCAAGCTTTATAGATATCCTATAATACACCGGGAAGAGGTAGATAAGCAGATTGAGGAAATGTTGAGACAGAAAATAATAGTTCCTAGCACCAGTCCATATAACTCACCCTTGTGGGTGGTGCCAAAAAAACTTGATAATAGCGGCAAGACGAAATGGCGAATAGTTATTGACTACCGCAAACTCAACGAGGAAACTGTGGATGACAAATTCCCGATTCCAAACATGGAAGACATGTTTGATAAATTAGGGAAGTGCTCCTACTTTACTACTATAGATTTGGCTAAGGGCTTTCATCAAATTGAGGTCCACCCAGATGATCAAGCCAAAACTGCCTTTTCTACCGCAAACGGACATTATGAATTCACACGAATGCCGTTTGGGCTAAAAACGGCTCCAGCAACTTTCCAAAGGTTAGTTAATACGGTGCTAAAAGACTACATCAACAAAATATGTGTAGTATATATGGATGATGTTTTAATCTTTTCCACTAGCTTTCAAGAGCACGTAGAATCAATTAAAACAATTTTTAGTGCACTTCGTAAATTTAATTTAAAAATTCAAATTGACAAATGCCATTTCGCCGCGATTAGCACAAAATTTTTAGGGCACGTTGTATCCGCCGAAGGTGTAAAACCTGATCCGTGTAAAATTCAAGCTATTCAATCAATAAAACCTCCGACTAGTGAAAAAGAAATCAGGCAATTTTTAGGTATTACTGGATACTATCGGCGCTTTATAAAGGATTATGCAAAAGTGGCATATCCTATCATTAAATATTTAAAGCAAGATACTAAGCTAGATACCTCAGATAAAGAGTATTTAACAGCATTTAATAAATTAAAACAGCTAATAACAAATGAACCTGTCCTTAAACCCCCCGACTTTACAAAAAAGTTTGTGTTGACTACTGACGCATCCCAGTTTGCAATTGGCTCTGTTTTGTCACAGGATAATCATCCAATTAGCTACGCTTCCCGGACATTGTCTAATCACGAAATCAGGTACTCCACCATTGAAAAGGAGTTACTGGCAGTTGTCTGGTCTATTAAGCATTTTCGCACATATCTTTATGGTAGGCATTTTATTGTTCAAACCGATCACAAACCTTTGATTTGGCTTCATAATATCAAAGAGCAAAACATGAAATTACAGAGATGGAAGATACAGTTAAATGAGTATGACTTTGATATTTATTATATTAAAGGAAAAGACAATACAGTCGCAGATGCATTAAGTAGGTACTTAAAAAAAGATGATGAAACTGAAAATATAGCTGTTTTTAACAATGAAATTCCTCCTAATAATAATGATGACGAGATAGATCGATGGTCTACTGACGCAACTATTCACAGTGCCTTCGAAGATAATTTGAGATATATTTTTATAACAGATAAAAGTATAAACTCCTATAAAAATCAAATCTATTTGGAATATGGTAAACACGAACGTTTTATTACCAAGATAATAAATAGTAAGTGTCAAAATTATATTACCGTAACAAAAAACTCTGATTTAAAAAAGTTTATGGAAAGAGTTTTAATTAACAAAGGCTTTATGTGCATTTTTTGCGAAGATGACGATTTATTTGTAAGGTTTCAAGATATTTATGTCCATAGTTTTCAAAACAATAACATAACACTGTACAGGTCGTACAAAAAATTAATTGACATTAGTGACAAAAATGAGGTATTAACAATTATTAAGAATGAACACACGCGCGATAATCATCGCGGTATTAATGAAATATTTTTCGAGCTTAAATCCAAAATATTTTATCCTAAACTTTTTGAACTAATTACATTGGTTGTAAATAATTGTAAAATTTGTCAAATAGCAAAACATGACAGACATCCTGTCAAATTATCTTATCAAATTAGTGAAAGTCCCACACATTTTAATGATATCGTGCATATGGATATATGGTATCCATATAGAAATTGCATGTATTTGACTACAATTGACAAATTTTCCAAATACGCAACATACCACAAATTAAATGACAGAACATGGATTTCGATTTTAGAAGCATTAAAACAAAGAATTTCGTATTTAGGAAAAATGAATAAATTAATTTTTGATAATGAAAGTTGCATATTACATAGTGCAGTAGAACTCTTTTTAAATGAACACAATATTCAAACTCACAAAACAACGCCTTACTTAAAAACAGGAAACTCGGATATCGAGAGGTTACATGGTACTCTTAACGAGCACTTACGAATCATGGAAGTTGATAAAACCAATAAATCCCTAAGCCTTGATGATAAAATTTTCAAAGTATTTTCATTTTATAATTGCACAATACATACAACAACACAAAAAAGACCAATCGATTTCTTACAAAAAAATTTTGATAAAGAATATATTGAAAAATTGAGTAAAGAATATGAGCAAAACAAAATTAATAAAATAAGCTATCTAAATAAAAATAGAAACAGAGAATGCAGTCTTGTAGAGAATATTGTGAAAAATAGAAATATTGCTAAATGTACACCGAAATACAAAGAACTTACAAATTACAATAAAGAAGGAAACTATCTAGTAGATACGTCAAATAAAAGAAAAGTGAGATACCACAAATCTCAACAAAAACGCAAATATAAAGGACAAAGCACAGAAATTGTTTAGTTAAAATAAGAAAAAAAGTAAAATTGAAAAAAAAAAAAAAAAAAAATTGAATTAAAACATTGTAAAAATGTATTGTTTTTATGTTGAAGCATTTTATTTCATTTTTATAAATTTATTAATTGTTAAAGTTTGCAGAGGCGCAAATATCTTGGGGGTGGAGGAGTTATATATTAATACTATCACCGCTACACCACCACGTTCTCTTATTAATCATTCTCTTTATTAGTCCATTCTCTTAATTAATAGTTCATCATCAATGTACTCTTAAGATTCTCTTACTCAACAATACTTAAATAATAACTCTCTTTTTAACCGTTACTTTTAGTTTTAGTTTTAAGCTTGATTAGTCGTTAAGCTAATTGTGTAAGTTCAGTTGGAAAATAAAGGTCAAAATTGAAAGAACCAAATCAACTACATTATTATATAGACAATTTGATTAATTCTAAGATTATATACATGGTTGTTGCCACTTAGGGCGGTTTACAGGGTTGCCACCTATTACAATTTTTTTTTAATATAGAGCAATTTATGCCAATATGGGTATCAAATGAAAGGTATTTTCGGCCATGTTCCAAACATGACAATTTCACGCATGGTTGCCACCTAACGGCAATTTATTTATTTTTTCGTATATCTCGGGAACTTCTTGACCGTTTTGGACAAAATTTGGCATATAGACAATTTGATTCATTCTTAGATTATATACATGGTTGTTGCCCCTTACGGCGGTTTACAGGGTTGCAACTATCCCAATTTTTCTTTTTTTATATAGAGTTAGATATGCCAATATGGGTATCAAATAAAGGGTATTTTTTACCGTATTCCATATATGATAATTTCAAGCAGGGTTACCACATAGGGTTGCCACCTGACCACATTTAATTTATTCTTTGTTATTTCGGCCACTATTTCGGTTGCCTATTGGCCCATTTGTGTGAAACTTTATTACAGTTTTAGTATGCTTCATTCCAATTTTTCCACCTGGATGTTGCCACTTGCGGTGTGTTACGGGGTTGCCACCTATTGTTCTTTTTTTTTTTTTTTAAATTTCTTTTGGAAAGTATATACTGGTAGGTAAGATTTGGTGACAATTTCGAGGACTGCCGAGCAAGCTCGGTCGCCCAGGTACTAGAAAATTGAAGCAGATTATTTTAGTAGTATTTTTTTAGTTGTGTGCCTAGGTGCTCATAAAAACAAGCAAGCAAAAGTCTCATTCTCAGGTGTTATTGTCATGCTTAAAATGCTTATTTTCCTAATTAGGCAGCGAACGACATTTTGCTCAATTTAAAATTTTGTAATCTTAAAAATTGATGAGGTGTCCGCACCTTTTCCCCTATCCCTCTTAATACATCGATGGTTTCCAGTTTCTGTTCTAAAGTTCGAATTGATGGGTTCCCTGGTCCACTTCCCGGAAGTAAGAAATTGTGAATCTAAACCATTCTCGAATACACCTTATTCATGTTTCGTTATTTCTGAATTTAAGAAGTTAACTTCTTTCACGTGAATGCGTGTAGCCAGGTTTTTTTATCATCTTCTGATTTTTCTGATAATATTATTATAATCTTCAGAAGATAACAATTGCACGTCCTAATTGGTTTATCAGTAAAGAAATGTTGTAATATTTGTAGTATTCTTTTTCTCCGTCGATTCGATTTCTCATTTTAATTGCGCACATAATGTAGCTACGCATTAGGGTGGGTGATATTATAAAACGTTGAAAATTTGGATAACTATCGAGAAGGTATTCATCTAATCTATACTTCGAAAATACCTTTTGACAAAAGATTTTGTAACACTAATAAACATGTGAGTATTTATATTAGGGTGGTCCTTATTTATAGGGCGACAAGTTCAGAAAATCTCCTAACTAAGTGCTATCGACTTCGAGTATTAAGTACCTAGATATAAAGCAAAATCACTTTTATTTTTTGAGTATCCACAGGGAAATCTGAACTTTGACCTCCATCTGACACGCCCAAACCTTCTCGAATCGGGATAAAAATGTATGTGCGATATAGTTGACTAGGTGCACAACAACCTTTGGACGGCCAAAATCGCCTAGGCGGTTAAAGGCTATTTTAATCAAGCAAGCAAGCACAGCAACCTTTGGAGGTGGTGAGACTGGAAGAAATTGTACATTTGACTATAAGGACCAACCTAATGAACATACGCATTCAAACGGTTATTTACTTAAAATTACTGTACGCCTATCTACATAAGTAAAAACAAACCTAGTTTTGCGGTCACCCACGTCATCATAGCAATAAAATTAGCGCAATAAAAGCAACGCCCAGTAATTTGTTTTCAATTAAACACATTTTCGCTACTTCGGCGTAAATACATTTTTCCTGCTTTTTAATCTAGCACAATTTCGAGAAATCTCACACCTATATATAACTACCCTTTTTAAGGAAATATCGTAAGCGCTAAAGAACGAAATTTAACAGCAGTGATTTTTTTTTGACTGTAGTTTGACATAATCTACCACTTTTTTTATTTATTTTTTATGCTACTTAATATAATTTTATTTTATTTTACTTTATTTCAATTTATTTTGTGTCACTTTTTTTTTACTTTTTATTTCTGTTTTCTTTGTATTTTTTTATTCTATTTTATTTTATTTTTTTTTTTTTAATTTTTATTTTTTTTACGAACTTTGAAAATTTTGTGGACTATTGACCAGTCGAATAATTTTTATCAAATTATTCTAGTTAGTTTTTGGCAAAAACAAGTTGAAAAATGCTACAAACAATCTACAGCTACGATTATTGCAATTTCGATCTTGTTGGAGGATCTTGTCTCCTTGGGTGCGATGATCAGTAATGGTGATAAAAAATTTCTAAGCAACAATACAAAGCGGTTTCACAAGATCCTTCAACAAGATCGAAATTGCAATCATCGTAGTTGGTATTGTATGTAACATTTTTCAACTTGTTTTCGACAAAAACTCAAAAGAATAATTTGATTAAAATTATTCGACTGGTCACAAAAGTCCACAAAATTTCCAAAGTGCGTAAAATATAATAACCAATAATGGCAATATTATTAATTTTTTTTTTTTTTTTTTTTTTAATGGTTTTTTTTTTTTTTTTATTTTACTAAAACGAAACGAATGAATTTTGTATTTTTTAACTGGAATGAATTCAGATAGAAAATTCTAGTTGTATACTAGTATTTTTCTCACTAGTTTGAGGTTTCGCTGCAGGGATATTACTATGATAAGGCTCAGAGTCCAGTTACCCAACGATGTGTATGACATATCGCTTCCCTGGTTCGATAATGACGCAATTGTAATATATTAAGTTTTGGTGAAGCTAGTTTCAATATTTGTATGCGATATATTATGGACAATTGGAACAACTTCGCAAGCGTCTAGCGCGGAAAATATTTTGTAATACAATTATAAAACTTAGACACAGCAAAGATTATTACTTTCTAAAGCTTATGTGCACGTTATATCGAAACTTGAAAATTGACAATTGCGTCATTATATAACCAGGGTAGCGAGATGTACGTTTACGCAAAACAAAATACAAATCGTTTCATTTCTGCGAGACATTGTACTACATACAAATAAAATTGAACGACGCTTCCATGACAGGTCGTCAAATGACACGTACTACGTGCTTCCGTTCTTAAACAGCGATGGAACATGTTCGCTTTGGCGATAAAGCAAACAAAGAAGTGAGGATGTTTGAATTAAATAAATATGTGGATTTGTTTTTGTGATTGTTTTTGTAGCAACATTTAAACCTTTAATTAATCATTCGTGATTTAATGCATGAAAACACGCATCTTTAAAGGCAGACAAATTTTAGCGAATAAGTTTTTGCATGCCAACTACACCCCCTTAGATACCCTACACCGGTAGCTCTTTTTAGGTGTTACGGCTAGGGCGATTTTGGGCGGAGACTATTAAAGCGAGCTCTTCGCGATAACTGACACACCAAGGTAGGTGGCGTGTGGCAAATCTGTTATCATTGGCCTTTTCATGGACAAGGCGTATCATGATTCATGAAGATCTGGTTGATGGTAGACATAGCAGGTCTTAATCGATCATAGGGTATATTGAGCTTACTTACAATAGGCTTCAATATTTTCCACAATACGCTAGATATAATCTTATTTGCGAAAATTAGTTTGAGGGATTTTCTGGGCCGCCTTTTTGGTAAATTCATTAGCTCTTCACCTCCAAATTTCTACATTGCTCATCATAGTTTGGTAGTGGTATGTTTTACCAACGTCAAAGATGAGCTTTGCGCAGACCTCGACATAATTCAGCGAATTAAAACCCAGCGGCTTCGCTTGCTAGGACACTTGGTGCGAATGAACGAAGGCTTTCCGGCCCAGAAGGTGGTAGCACCCGCCGGTGGAAGTAGAGGAAGAGGGAGACCACCGCTCCGATGGCAGAACCAAGTGGAGACAGATCTAAAAAAGCGCGGTGTCTCCAATTGGCACCAGTTGGCTCAACAAAGAACCGGCTGGCGTAACATGTTGGACAGCCAAAATCGCCTAGGCTTTACTTTTTAAGTACGTAAGTTTGGATTTACCACTAGATGTCGCCGATAAATAAACCAAAATCGCAAGAAATACAACCAAAATGAAGGATTGGCCGCCAGGTGTCGCCGTCGCCGATAAATAAGCAAAAACAGCAAAGATGACGCCGAGATGGTGGATTGTTATGATGGAATAATAACCAAAAAAGCAATCCTCTATGTTGTTAATCTTAATCCATAGCAATATCCGATAGCATTTAATCGCAATTAAGTCCTCGTGTTTATCAGCTTCTCATCCAAATTATCCTTACTATAGCAATCACTTACTCTGCAGCACGGTGAGATTTAATATTCTTGACAAGCACTTATTTCCAAATGGTTTGAAAGAAGTTGTTTGCGTCGACTCCGATTTTTTTTTTTTTTAATTGAGAATTGTTATGTCTCGAATTCCAAACTCCAAGAGAATCAGCAAATTCGTGATGGATAAACTTTAGACAGCAAGTATTTTCATTCCAGAAAATCAATTCCGGTTTCGGTTCCGGGTTCGTTCTTCAACATTTACTTTGGTTACGGTTTCGTTACGGTTTCGGTTTCCAAATAAAAAAAAAAACAAAACAACTTTTAAACACAAAATAAATTTTAACCACATGCTGAATTTTCATAACTTTTTTCTTTCAAATAAATTCATTTGAAGTCTTTTGTTGACAAGCAACATTCTTTGGGTATTTTTTTCGGATTTGGTCTGATTTGGTCGGTAATTTAGGCAGACATTGTTTTTTAGTGGCAATCCTGGTGCCCACTAAAAGAAGTGAGATATTCAAAAAATTCAAAACCATTTGGAACCGGTTACGGCTTTTGAAACGGTTTCGTTTATGAGTTGATTTGATTTTGTGTTTTTCCGACAGGGTGGATACTAGATGTATATTGGAACGATTTTCCGTCATCCCTTGTCAAATTTGGTTTTGTAACAAACCGGTTTCGGCGATCTGCCATCTTCAGTGTTTGATTTCGTTCTCGAAACGAAATCAAACACTGAAGATGGCAGATCGCCGAAACCGGTTTGTTACAAAACCAAATTTGACAAGGGATGACGGAAAATCGTTCCAATATACATCTAGTTTCGTTTATGTTCTTTTTCAGTTCAAAATAACGGTTTCGGTTTCACTTTAAGAAATCAATCAGTTTTAATCGGTTACCGTTACGGTTTCGGTTTCTGTCCTTGATTTAAACACATGGTTGGGGTATATGTCAACAAAGCCAATTAGCTGACACTCAAACATGGCACATTCAGCAAGTTCAATCATCTCTCATTGAGAAGAATAGTTAAAAATTCTAAGAAATTTCGTTGCTAGATAATTTGGAAAATTATTAGAGGATGCATGCAGCTTTTGATACAATTAATACTAAGTAGCTGCGCTATAACGCCCACTCTTTTTTCTGAGAGTTGTATTGATTGATTGGACGTAGCATGACCCCTTTTCTCAGAATTCAAAGTTTCTTCGGGATTATAGTAGTGACATCGAATATTTCTATAACAGTTTTAGGCCCCTACCTTAAACCCCTTTCGAGATATTCAGCATAAAAAGCAAAGGAAGGTGCCAGGTCCCCGTTCGGCACGGGCACACCCCGGAATAGGAAACCACTCCCTTTTAAAATCCTCACCAACGCCTCTCAATTGATACCGATCTCGTAGAAACAATGTTGTTAGCAGCAACAACAACAACAGCAGCCCCCCTCCCCCCCTGGTCCACTTTTTTATAAAAATATTCTGCGCCATACCTGGTCCACATTTAGGTAAATACTTTGGAACCTGGTTCGGAACCTCTCGGTACTATTTCGGTATAATTTCGCGACAGTTTCCGGAAAATTTCGGCACTGTTTTGGTATCACTTCTCGACCATTCGACTGTTTTTGGAATCATTATTTTTAAATATAAAATAACCTGTTTATAGGTGATGAATAATTTTATATTTCATTCTTTATTTGGAGCGTTGGGCCAGCTGTTAACTATGAAACCATCTCAAGTTTACAACACTAAGTAATGATTTGTTCTACCAAAAAAAAAATATTATTGTAATTTAAAATAACTTTATTAAATCCATTCAAAATTACATTAATAAGAATCAATTAACTAAAGCTTAGTAAAATGTATTTGCGACAATAATTCAACCATCAATATCTGTATCCCAGTAACTGTGATTTCAGTGAATAACCTGGAAGAGGGAATGTAACACGTGTCAATAAGTTATATGTCAATATAAAGTTGGTATTATTAATAGAACCCACTATACACACACATATGTATATACAAATACTTCGAAAACGCCATAGTACAAAAAATTAACACGAAAATCTCGAGGAAGCCCAAAAAGCTTTATAGGTACTTACCAACCAAAGTTCGTGCTATCCCAACAAACATCGAGCACCAAAAACTCAAACGTTTGAGAAAATATCTATTCTCAACTTTTTCTCAAATGTTGTTTATATAACAGGATTATTTGTTGAACTATATTAATTAAAAAAATATTATGTAAAATTTAACTGCATAAATGGAAACTCGCTTTTTATTAAAATGGATATTTGTTTTGCATGATTGGCATCTCTGAAAAAATATTTCAATGAGAGCATGTGGATTCCATTTCGATCCACTCCGCTCAGTTTGAGAAACGTTTGAAAATTCTGCCGTTCTCAATTTGAAAATCAGGGAAAATCCCATATTAAAAATGAGCCTTTTAGGTTGAGAATGCTATCAACGGTTATTTCGCCTCAAATTGAAAACGGACGTTTGAGATTTGAGAAGATGGTTGGTTCTCAAATGCATCTCAAATTGAGATTAGCTAAAAATGTTTGTTGGGATGCAATTAAGTACATACATACATAGTTACTTAAGTATGCATAGCTAAAGGTTATTTTACACGATATGTATTGTCATCTGTACATGTCACATTTTCGATCCATATGTACTCATACACAAGAATTGACCATGATATTGGTTGAATCAACACGTATTTTGGTTGCATCGACCCATATTTTGATTGATATGACCAAAATCGCTTTCAATTTTTATCCATTACCAGCTCAATTTTCTCTGTGTGTATGTGGTGTAACGGTCAAGTCGCGTAATATCAATGCCCGGCAAAACCAACATCAAAAATTATATAGAACAATAATTATTCTAAAACGGGGTCAGCCCTCGGCAGTAGTTTGATAAACTCTCCGGGTGTATTTCTGTCATGAGAAGCTTTTCGGCAAAAACTCATTTGCTTTGCAAGCCTTCGGAGCCGGCAAAAAATTGTAGGTCCCGCCAACGTGTAGGAAAAAAATCAAAAGCAGCATACTACAAGTTGGAAGAAGATGTTTAATTCTGTATCCATACAAAAAATTTACATATACATCTGACAAAACATATCGTGTAATACCCCTTTAACTGTGATCATTTATGTTACATTAGAGTGGCTGAAAAACTCTAAAATATTACAAGAGTAAAACATTTGTATTGATTACACTGTGCAGCAGCCGACTGGGTATGGGATCTAGTCAACTTTTTTGAAGAGATTGAGACATAGACAAAAAAATAAAAAACTACCTACCCCGTTTTTCGAAGTTAGCCTCCAAAATTTAGTTATGGGCTTTGGAAGTTCGAAATGAGACACCTTTAATTTTGCTTTTCCAATTGCAACAAATTAAAAGAGGAAATATGTGGGCGTGCTCTGCTTGACTTCCTTGTTCGATTGGTATCCACTTTTTGATTTAAAAGTTGTCAAAGACGTCAAAACTTAGATCTTCGAAAAAATTAAAAGCCGTGTGTTTAGAAAATTTTGCAACTGATTTCGAAAAACCTCATGCCGTTGAAAAAAAAATAAAGTTTACCAATCGAACATGGAAGCCAAGCAGATCACGCCCAAAATTTTCCTATTTTAATTTTTTAAATTTCGAACTTCGAAAACCCATAACTAAGTTTGGGAGGCTAAATTTGAAAAACGGCGCACGTAGTTTTTTTTATGTACGTCACACTCACTATGAACCCGGCATATAGTGTTGTTTTAACAGGAATTAATGATAATTGTACAGAAATTCATGTTAATTTAAGAGGAAGTCAAGTTAATTTAAGAGGAAGTCATGTTAATTTAACACGAAGTCAAGTTTTTCAGCATCAGCTTCATGTTAATTTAACAATTTAACGTGAAGTGAAATTAATTCAACATGAGCTGCATGTTAAAATAAAATGAACGATAGTGTTAAAAAATAATAACCTGAAAAAGTGTTAAAAAAGTGTTAATTATACATGCAAATTTTTCTGTGTGCAACAATGTTGCCAGATTTTTAAAACAAAAAGCGCGATTCCAGAAGAAATAAGCACCTCAAAGCGACCAAAAGCGCCCAAAATTTCCATTTTCAATAAAACATATAGCGACAAGAAATAGCGATAATAAATAATAGTACATTTATACTGCACCAAATTTGGCGATTTTGAATTTGGCTTCACCTTCCCTGCAAGAATCTTCTATCAGAATACAAAGCCACCGAAAGAAAATGCACCACCTTGATGTTTTAAACACATGTAGAGTAATAATAAATGAAGAATCAAGAAGGCTTCTCTCTTTTCTTAGTGGAACTGGTCCAATATCATAAAAAAATAGTTGAATTTGTTATTTAGAACTGTGCATAATCCAAAAGTTTTCACACGTTAATTACCCATTAAGGTTCTTGCTGGGCAATTCTAAATGTGGAACACAGGCATGGTTGCTATTTTGAGGAATTGTGGATTGTATTGTTCAGCGAATGAGGCCAAATGCGATGAGTTAGAGCATCCAATCTAGCAAGCCTGGTGTGCAATCTCTTCAAAAAAGTTGGTTGCTGTATAGTCTTATTGTAGCGGTAGTTTAGTCATAGTCGAACACTTAAGGGCCTCATTCTCTATGGCGAATGATAACCGTCAGGATCGATGTGTTCACTTGACGTTTCGTCTAGCAGAGCAGATACATTCTAATTAGAATGCGAAAATTTTTATTTTTTTTTTTATTTTTAATGAATAAAGGGCAAAAATTGCTTGCAAAACTAGATTAGAAAATTTAGAACTTTGTAAAAATAAATTTAAATCCGATCCCGAAAATTCCTCCAACGTTTTAATTAACAAAATTAACATCCCTATCTAATGTGCATACAACTTAAATTTGTTCAATAAACTAAAAGCATACATTTTGGCATTATTAAGTATTCTGTTAACATGTTAAGCAACAAAATTTAGATTGCACATTTGTAGCATACCTTTAGGCCGTCGAGAATGAAACTATGAGCAGTACGCAACAAGAAATGTTGGCACTGACTTATGTATACATGCCAACAAAGCGACTAATCTAGGATGATTCCGGAACGAGTCGCAAAGTAAATTAAAGCCAGTCTCAAGGCAACTTTTTTTTACATATATGATAATAGCAGGGCGAATTCGGCAATATTCGCCTCGATTCGCTTCAAGTTTCAAGTTTTTGTACATTAGAATGTTAAAGTCAAAAAGAAATTGAATCTACAACGTTCGATTGATTTTTTACGATTTTTTATTTATGTGCCTTGGCCAGTCTTTAACCTCTTTTTATGGGGTCAATTAAGCATACAAATTTTAATTTTCCTATCAATATTGTATTTTAGCCCACTGTAGATGTTAGCAACTAGTCTCGGCCCACTAGGAAAAAATAGGAGCAGTGTTACGATCTTAATGAAAATCTGAGATTATATTATTGATATAATGCCAAATCCCATTATGCAAAAAAAAATTATAATTTGACAACTGACAGTTGACAGCTTTCAAATAGCTGTAAATTTTCAAAAATTCGTAATCTTCTGATATATAAATTCGCAATGTTCAAAAGTTTTTCCCCTTTTTTGCAATAACCACAATTCTAACTTATACAAAATTTTAGATGTATCGATAAGTCTCCTCGAGGTGTGTGTGCCTCAAAAAACCAAAAATGAAAAAAAATTAGTTATAATATGGAAAAATTTATTTGAGAGTCACATCACTACAAAAGCTAAACACGTTTTCACTCTATAAAGCTGCTTCTCTGTGTGTAGGTATGACCACGAGCATTGGTGTTTTTGTAGGAGAGCCTGAGTGTGAGCACAAGAGTTGCTTTGTTGGTTAAGGGTGCCAAAACAAACACAAGCAAAAAATATCCTCGACATTTGATGCATGATTCCTATGTAGAATTTTATGCAGATTCCAAATATGTAAGCATTTGATTAAAAAGTAGAACAGTTTCCGAGATATTTTGAAATTTCAGTCCTTGAGATACGAAAAAAAGAAGGACGATCTGTCAATATCAGCTGGAACCCAGAAAGGTATTTCTGCGATATGAGTATCAAATGAAAGGTGGTAACACAACTTTTAAGGGGAAATTGTTTCAAGTCCAATGTCCGAACCCGTTTCCGAGATATCGACCAAAATATGGACCAGGTGTGACCCTAAAAAGTGTATGCACAATATGGGTACCAAATGAAAGGTGTTGATGAAGATTTTAACAGGAAGTGGTTCAACGTCCCATACCCGAACCTGTTTCCGAAATATTGAGGGAAATGTGGACCAGGTGTGACCCTAGGAGTTGTTTGTAGGATATGGATATCAAATGAAAGGTGTTTATAAGAGTTTTAGCAGAGGATGGTTCTTAGTCCAGTATGGGAACCAGTTTCCGAAATATCAAACAAAATGTGGACCAGGTGTGACCAAAAAAGTGTGTGGATAATATGGATACCAAATGAAAGGTGTTGACGAGGGTTTTAGCCGGGTGTGGTTCTTAGATCCATATGCGAACCCAGGTCCGAGATATTGACGTAAATGTGGAGCACATGTGAACACGAAAGGTGTTTCTGCAATATGGATATCAAAAGAAACGCGTTGATCAGGGGTTTAACAGGGAGAGGTTCTTATTTCCCGAGGGGTAACTCAGAGGATGTTTGTACGATATAGATATCAAGTAAAAGCCTTTTGCTGGCCTCTTAACAGGGGGGGTTCTAGGTCCAATGTACGAACCCGTTTCTGAAATATCGACCAAAATGTGGAGAAAGTGTTTGTACGATGTTGGTGTCAAAAAAAAGGTGTTGGTGAGTGCTTTAAAAGCGAGTCCCCGTCCTATGTACGAACCACACAAGGTGTGGCCCTAGAAAGTGTTTTGACAATATGGGTTCCAAATGAAAGATGATGATTAGGGTTTTAGCTGGGTGTGGTTCTTAGTTCGATGCGAACCGGGTTCCAAGATATTGTCCTAATGTGGAACATTGAAATATTTACCAACCGTTTCTTAAAAAATGTGGTTTAAGTAAACTTAGCTTTCCATGCTGAATATCTCTAAAATGGTTCATGGTAGGGGCGTGAATATTTGAAGGAGGTAAAGGATATCACTATTATACTCACGAAAAAAACAACATGTTCTGAACAATTCTCAGAGAAATATGTTAGATTTATGGCAAAAGAAGCACGGTAGCTCTAATTATTCTTTAAACTTAGTGACCCGTAGTCATAGTCGAAATAAAGTAGGTACTAAAGTTAGCGTTAAGCTACGTTTACACTGCACCAAATGCGTCACTTTTGGCCAAGTTTTTTCTAGACCGTTCATCCGCAGGTTGAATTTGATCACCAAATTAGGTCAAATTAAATTAAATTCGTCTTATTTGGCAAACAAATTTATTCTGCGGACAAACATTCTCGAAATAACTTCGCAAAAATGCGACGCATTTGGTGCAGTGTGAATGTATCATTCGCTTTTTTGACAGATATGCCTTTGGAAATTGTGCCAAAAAGCCAGCGCTAACTTTAGTACCAACTTTATTCCGACTATGACTACGAGCCATTATCTTTATGTGGGGTAAAGGTAGGCTATTAAAATTGGTATGAAGTTAAACGGCCATACTCACAAAAATGGGGTAAAGGCTTGGCACCTTCTATACATACATACTTCTTAAGGCTCAATACCTCAAAAAATGTTCATCGAAGTTACCTGGGAATTGGTATGGAGATTATGGAGATATACAAAAAAAAGCTCGAGTTATGGAAAATGGGGACGTGGCACCTTCCATACAAAATTCTTTCGAATAAAGAAAATAGGGGCGTGATCGGAGTTTTCGGGGTCAGCTAGGGTTTTTATATTAATAGTAGCTGATCTAGACAGTATAAACAAACATCTGAGAAAACGTGTTAATACTAACAAATATCTAATCTTGAAATCCATTTTTTCACAACATAATTTGTACAGACACTATTCAGCAAAAAAAAAAATGATTCAATTCACAATAAATATTTGGTTGCAGTGCAATATGCAATTAGTATCTATCCATCAATCTATCTAACCCATTTACAAATCTACGATCGAGTACATCAATAAAGATCACATATTTAACAACTGTCACGGAATTTAAGGGTAACGCCCTAAGAAAATTAACCAAATACATGTGTTCACCTGATACTCCAATAGTAATTCATCTAGATGCTAGAAAATATAAACAAACGTCTATATCTACAAATAATTAAATATGAATATGTAAATTTTATGTCTACCAAGTAGGTACAAATTAGATTAATCATTTAATAAATTTAATTTCACTCTAACCTTGAAATCCATATTTCCCAACATACATAACTGGTACAGACACTATTCAGCGACAAAAAATGATTCAATTCACTTTACTACGCGTATTAGTAAGTATTTTATTACAACTTCGTGAGTTTATGATAATTACAGAAAATTTGCTTAATGCCTCTATTCAATTTGTCACAAGTTGCACTTATTAACGGCGTCACCCATCCCCCCATCCGTATGCACATTTCAAATGTCTCTGACTAATACTTTGCATAGTAAATATGTTGTTTCCGTTCGGTGACAGATAAGACGCGCATTAACTTTTAGATGTTGAGATATTTAGATAGCAGCAGCAATACAAAAAAAATTATTTAAATTTGTAAGCATAAAAGTCGTATTTAATAAACAATAATTACTTTTAAATTTTGTCAATTAATTTTATGATGTGTATTCTTATTCACTTAGCTATCTGTAATAAGTTACCTATAAAATTGCTAAAATGTTAATCTATTAAGTTGAACTTTTAAGTCGCTTAGGCGCAATTACATACATTACGCGTCTGTAAAGACTTTAACTTTGAAGCCAAAATTGACATTTAATAAGCCAAAAAATTACAATGAAAAGTTGAAGGCGTTTGTGTGGCGGTATCTATTGTGCATAGATACGTGGTATGGAAACGTATGGGACAAATTTTTAAGTGACGACATTTAGTGGATCATGTTAAAAAAAATTATAAGAAAATTGTGGCTTAATCCTTGTAAGTTTTGCCCATTATTTCCGGGTATGGCAGATAATCTCCACTAAATTTCCAAATCTTATATAAAAATTCCCGCAGAATTTAAATCACTTTTTATTGGAGGTAGGTGTTGCATTCCGACTGTTAAGTGGAAGATCACCCTGTTTCAAAATATTTTTCAAAAACTCCCAAAATTTGCTGGAAGAACCGTCTATTTCAGGTTTTCTTCAATTAGTAGTAGTATTCAAAATTCGCTAGAAACGTCCTATCTCAAATAAGTTTGACAAACTCTCTATTTCAATGAAAATTCAATATATTTTAAGCTGAGATAGGGCGATTTTCAAGCAAATTTTGAAATAGGACGTTATTGAAAAAAATTCCGAAATAGGGCGTATATCCCTCAAAAAGGGTAATTTCCCGCGATCTGGCATAACTGAGGACATAACGAATGCCGACAGGTGAACTTAAATGAAAAAATACACCCAAATGACAATTTTTACGGTATCTCGAGTTATTCGCCCTTTCGGAAAATCAACTAAACAAATTTTTAGATTTTTTTTAAAAAAGGGCGTAGCAACGAAGGGCGTAGCAACGAAGACTTTTGGTTAACTAAGTTAATTTTTCAAATGATATTAATTAGAAACGGTTTAAGGTATCATGGCGAATGGAAAAAGAAGCTTCAGCCCATAAGGTTGAAAGGTAAGAGAAAGGTATCATCAAAAAAATTGTATTCCATTAAAACTGCTTAGAATTTTTGGAAACTTTAGCTATATATTTTGCATATAACTTTTAAAGGCGTGGCCTTAGTTGCGATTTTGTATGAAAATATAGTTCTTCCTTGACTAAATAATGAAAAATTCAGTGTAATCGAAGAAAACAAAAGTTTTACTTCATCAATGCTAACTTTGCTACATTGAATAGACAAAAAGGTCGTGTTCTACAGCGTACTGCACCTTCTACTCTGATAAAATGATAGTCTGGAATATTTTCTAACGATACTAGAATAATATGTTTGCCCATATTTGCCCTCTTTGATTGAATGACGAAAATTCACTTTAAATTTTTATAAAAGTACCGTGGCGTATACGTAACATTTTTTGTTAACGAATGTATAGATATAGAGAAACAAGTAATTGATGCTGCAATACTACCATTTGAATTATTAAAGTGGAAGCTGAAGAAGCAATTAATTAAGGACAACGTACAGTTATATATGAAATATTTTCAAAAGTAAAATAACTTTCATATCTATAAACTTTTGAAAATGGCCATAGCTCCCCGTCTTTTCATTATGCGTAGATTGATTTGTCGTAACAAAATTTGATTAAAATGACATGGAAGTGTTTTTTTTTTTTTTTTTTTTTAAATTGGCCTAGGCCACGCCCACTTTAACGTACCTCGAAAAATGTTGTTCGTAAAATATAAATATTAATTAGACTTGGTACACGAAAGAGCGCCCACTTTTCAGTATTACAATGTCAAACTTTATGAAAGTAAAGAGTTCCACATATGCCAATGTCACCATTAAAGTGAGTTCACTGTACTTACTTACATACACATATAAACTAGTTACAAAATAAAATACTTTTTACAATATGCTGAAACTAAAGTTCAATATCAATATTTACGTGTAAGTACATAAATCTACGGCTATTTATAAACATAACAAACACACACACAAACAAATATATAAATTTACAAAATAAATCATTTTTTATTAAAAATAAGCATTATAAAAGCAATATATACAAAGCATGATAAACATTTTAAAATCCATCAAATTAGTTCATACCAATATACATTCATCAAAATATATACTTCGGTTCACCAACACAAATACAACAAATCAACATCAATCGTAGCCACGATAAGAACCATACACACCGCGTCCACCTACATATGGACGATCATTATAGCCACCATCATAACGCGGTAAACCATAACGATCTGTATTCTCATAATAACCATAACCACGATTACGTTGACCATTGTACAGTGGATTCAAATAACCATTATACTGATTTAAACCACCATTACCTCCATAGCCGCCATAACCGCCATTGCCGCCTAGAATATTTGTGCCAGTACTGCCAGGATAATAGCCTGCCGCACCTACACCTGCACCTGTAGGGTAATATCCGCTGCCATAATTGGTACCATAATTAGAACCATATCCACCAGCGGCACCACTCGCATAATAGCCACCACCATTTGCTGCATAATTGGGATAATTACTGCCAGTCCAACCGCTGCTGCTGGGATATCTATTCACAGGATAGTAGCCATTCGAGTAAGTATTTGTTGGATAGTAAGTACTTGGCCTGTATGTGCTGGGGTAGTAGTTGCTGCCATAGTTGTTGGCATATCCATATCCATTGCCATACCCACTTCCATAGCCGTAGGCTGGATTCTGACCAAACAAGCTGCCCAAATTGAATACTGCGTACAAAAATGTAAGCAAAGAAAGGAGAAAAAAACACAAAGGAGAGAATCATGAACAACAAGAAGTAGTAGATTTGAGTGTGTAATATATGATGTGTGTGTGTGTGATGTGTACCATGTGTTACAATGGCTAAAAACCATATCCCTGGTTATTTCCTGTTCCACGTCTTTAATGGGACTTTGGGCGGGAAGCTTTTTTGCAAGTCATCTGTTTTTCATTCATTGACGCTTAACTGAATCCTTTGGGCATTAACCCGGTGCTATATGCTCATACCTGTATGAAACTCGTGCTGCCAATCTTTAAATTTTATTCAATACACACGTATCGTATCACGGGAGGACTCAAAACACTCGGAATATTTCTTTTCCGAAATACCTCAAGAGACGACTTCCGAAACTTGGAATGATTTTGAGCCTTGCATTCATCATCATCATTTATTGGCGCTTAACCGCCTAAGCGATTTTGGGCGTTGCCCATCAAAGCACGCCAGTCATTCCTTTTTAGCTATAACTGACGCCAATTGGAAACCCCAAGGGAGTTCAAGTCATCCCCCATCACCTGTTGTTTCCATCTCAGTCGAGGCCTCCCCCTTCCTCTGCTGCCGAATTCAGGTGACGATAGGAAAACCTTCTGTGCTGGAGCTTCTTTGTCCATTCGCATAACATGACCCAGCCAGCGGAGCCTTTTGACTTTAATTCGCTGGACTATGGTCCGGTCTGCGTAAAGCTCGTACAGTTTATCGTTAAATTTCCTTCGATAGTCGCCGTTGGCATCACGGGAAGGACCAAAAATCTTCCGGAGAACTTTTCTCTCAAGTACTCCAAGGGCCATCTCATCTTCTCTTGACATTGTCCATGAATCTGAGCCATACATCAGGACAGGTATGATGAGAGACTTATAGAGCGTGATCTTTGTTCTTCGAGAGAGGACTTTACTTCTCAATTGCTTACTCAGTCCAAAGTAGCACTTGTTAGCAAGAGTGATTCTCCGTTGGATTTCTAGACTGATATTATTTTCGGTGTTAATACTGGTTCCTAAATAGACTAAGTCCCTCACAGCTTCAAATTTGTAAATATCAACAGTGACATGGCTGCCAAGGCGCAGGTGCGCCGATTCTTTCGTTGATGACAGCAAATACTTCGTCTTGTCCTCGTTGACCGCAAGACCCACTTTTTTCGCTTCCTTATCCAGTCCAGAGAAGGCAGCGCTTACGGCGCGGTTGTTAAGGCCAATGATATCAATATCATCGGCATACGCCAGCAATTGCACGCTCTTGTAATAGATTTTACCGTTGCGGTTTAGCTCTGCTGCTCGAATTATCTTCTCCAGCATCAGGTTAAGAGCCTTGCATTAGATATATGTTTAGTTACGAGGTTACGGCAGAAACGGGACGATATGTCCGAAAACTCTTGGGTTTGCACTAGGAAGACATTCTGTTCCCTCATTACAGCGCTAACTAACATCTGGGAAGTCAGTGTAAGTGGACTGTCTTCGTCGAACTTGGAACCCGACCACGCAGAAACTACTCCAAATAAATAAAAAGTAAATATCACAACTCTCGTGTCCAATGACATGACGATATAACTATTTGATCCCAAATCAAGGAAGATTGAAAAATGTGCCTAAAAATATTCAAATCAAACAGTGCTATGCAAATAGCTTTTGGAAAAAGGGATGTTTCGGGTCTCTTAGGAACAGTGACTTTTTGAAATTTTTTCATATATGATATCATGATAGCTCGAGATCTTGGCAATTTTAGGAAAATTAGCATTGAGGGTGGCCGCTGCCCCTTTTTTCAATCAACTTAACGATAACTAAAATGTTGGTCAAAATTTTGGTTGATCGAATACCTAAATATTTGCATTCAATATGTATGTACATATATCAACCGAAAGGCTCAGATCAGAGGTTTAATTTGGACTTGGATTTGTTTTGACAAATTGGATATAACTGAGATGTCGGTTCGATCCAGGCTTAAACATATTTCGTATAAAGTCCATTTAGATCGAGATCTTAGTAATTTTAGTAGGTGAGTAGTGCCACAACCTTAAATCGAGAACTGGGATATAGGTCCAAAAAAATACCCTTTATCAACTGATAATTTGGTGAATATTTTTTACATAGGCTGGTTTATATACTCTTTGACGGCATTTTTTTGTGGATTTGGTTGTATTCCAATGAATACCAGATGATTATAGAAAACCTCAAAAGTCCTTATCGATCTCATGTGTGCTAAAAAAGTTATTCGAAGTCAAAAGTCAAAATTTTAGGTTTTTTGGGCTTTTTTTCGAAAACGACAATATCCAAATTTGAGGGTTTTTTTTTATTTTTCTTTACTATTGACCCTGGATAACTTTTTGAGGACTTTTGAGGTTTTGTATCTGAAGGTAAACATAAGCTGTATGCAAAAATTTGGCTCTATGGGAATTATTATTATTTTTCGAAAACGACAAAAACCAAATTTGAGGGTTTTTTTATTTTCCTCAACTTTTGACCCTGAATAACTAATTGAGGACTTTTGAGTGTGATTTTCTCTAACGCGTTGATTGTGCCTTGATACTTACATCTTGCTGAAGTGCCCGATGTTGTTAGGTCTTGTTGAACTGTTTCATCTTTAGCATTGGCGCTTTCTTCTGCTGAACTGGCATGGAGATTTAGAACACAAAAACACAGCTAAAAACGGTAAAAAAAAATATTTCTGATATGAGAGCGATAGAAAAAACTATTTTTTCACAAAATATATTTTTTATAGAATATAGAATTATGTAGATATATATTTTCACAAATGTTTAATAATTTCAACTGACCAGCACAACTGCCAACTTAATGCTTGAATACATTTTGAAAGAGCTTAGATGATATTGAAAAAAAATTTTTTGTTTCCCACACAAACGTGACGTAGCGTACTTTGTTGTTGAACAACAAACAAATACAAAAAATACACTTTCGTTTTCCACCAGAACAACAACCAAACGCACTTAGAACACAATGAAAATTCTCAAGTCTTCAAATGTGACAACAGACAATTTCAAGTTCACGCTTAACATCTACTAAGTAAGCGCGTAAGTTGTTTTTAAGCCGACAAAACGTTTGAATGAGCTAACGAACGCGCAAGTTGAAGAGTTGAGGTGTTTTTGATTATTTTTCCCACCACACGGGTCAATTTATATATTTTCATTTTCCGTCTGAGTTATTTACTAACTATGACAGACATAATTCTCATATAATAACATTTAACTTTAGTTAGGGATGACATTTTTTTTGGGATTTTCACAATCCCGGAACATTCGATTCGATCTGATTTTACAATCCCGGAATCCCTAGATTAGTGCCGGGATTGGGAAATTGCTGTTATTCAAGAATTAGTTAATTCTTTCAGAATTTATCTAACCTTCAATTGATTGGACTTTCAATTTTTTATTTTTTTTTTTAATTAAACTTATTTCATTTATAACAAAGAAAAATAAAAAAGATAAATATAAATCACGTGAGCAACTTTTGGGCATTTTGGAACCCTCCTGATAATATTAAGTACCCCCCCCCCCCTCCCATACGTGATCAAAAGTGATATTTTTCGAATCCACCCCCCACTAAACTGGTCACGTGGTTTATGGACGCCCCTTTGTAACATATATCTCTAATCCCGAAATTTCCGGGATTGTAAAAAAGAGACCTCGGGAGTTTTGGGTCCTCCGAAAGCGCTGGATCATAGCATTTCGGGTTTGGCACCCTTAGTAACAGGTGTCTGTCGATCTATCTTTACGTTCAAAATAATATTTGAGCTCATCAAACTGAGCGCAGATGTTTGGCTGGTAAATATGAGTACTTGAGCTGAGGTGTGGAAGTAACATGTAAATAGTTAAAAATACTTATGTCAACTAAATAACAATTCTCTAAAATATTAGTCAGAGCTGCGAAAAATTTTACCTTTTTTTTTATAAACTGTTCTGTTTACATATTTCTCAGAGTTCAATACCTGTAGGGAAATCTTAGGTAGAACGGCTAACGTGCCAAAAAATTTTGCCTGGAACCCAAATTAAGTGTGATGCGTCGAGATTATCCTTTCATAGATCCTTTCTAATATTTGGCGTGACGTTAAGATCTGGTAGATCGTATTTTTCTAGCAAACAGCTCTGTACCACGTTACAGCAACACTATGCACAGTGTTTCGGCTTCATACATTTTCATTTTTATTGAAATTTCGCACACACAGTATATATTTGAGTTAGTTAAGAAATATTACAAAAAATATTTAAATCAGTCAACCCTTAGGGGTAACTCCCTTGGACCTACCAAAACCAAAATTAATACAAAATTTTAGTTTTAGGTCAACAAAGCATCTCCCCGAAACTTGGTACTTTTATAAAAGATAGTTTAAATCTGCTAATTCCCATGGGTACCTATGTACCTTGCGGCTATAAAAACCAAATTTAAATATCAATTTCAATTTCAGCTCAAAAAAGCAAGATATATTTCGAAAACTTGACACATAAGCAGTTGAAATCGGCCACTCTCTAGGGGTACGTCCCTTGGACCTATAAAAAAAATTTTAATTTTAGAAAAACAGAAGATACAAAAAAACGATGAATGTTTTTTTTTTAATAAAACCTACATTTTGAATAATATGACAGAAGTACTAATTAATATGAAATGAAAGCAGGGATAAAATGTAAATTTAAATATATGTATAACTTACTCGTTTTGGGCATTCCAAAACGTGAATACCTTTTTTAGCGTGAATTGCCTTGGTTTTGATTAGGTCACGTTATCGAGCGTGCGCTGTACGTTACTCTCATGTACTGTCTCGGCATTTATTTCTAGCTTCTTTAGCTTCCTTTTAAAGCATTCCAATAGGTAGTATTGGAGAGTCAATTACTTTTTTTCTCTATGTCTAAACATTCGGTTACAACAAAATGATGACGTATACGTCATGTCACTTTAATAAAAAAAATTTAAAAGGGCAAGTATAGCTAACATTTATTAAATGGAATCATTAGAAAATACTCCATTATTTTATTTTATAATAGTTACAAGGAGTAGCACGCCGTAGCATATACACTTGTACTCCATCGAAAGTAGTATTTATTTGGTCGATGGCACTGACTTTTTTCTTTATTTCGCCAAGGAAAGTTATTAAATTAATTTGCAATTCGGGATATGGTCGGGGTCAAAGGTCAAAGTTTTAGGTTTTTTAGACTTTTCTCGAAAACGGTAAGTTGTTTCGAAAAATTACTTGAGACCAAGCTCTAGACCTGAAATTCTCTACAAATATGGCCTTAGAATTTTTTCTCTAAGAGTAACCAGTTCTGAGATATCGCAACTGTAAAGTTAGCTCTGGAAATTACATATATAAAAATAAATGCCACGTATGGACTCTTCAGGAATTGTTTCCAAAAATTTAGTCTTTCACCGTTTATTTGTCACGAAGTTCCACAACGACAATGAAAACAGGTTTTTTTGTATAGCCTATAGTTCTCGAGCTAGAGCCATCTTTTCTCCATGCATAATATCAAAAAATTTTAGTCCAGTAAATTTAGTTTATCTTGTATAAAAAAAATTCCGGCAGGGAAAACTTTTATTTTGGAGAGCTTAGGATCACCCCCCCCCCCCCCCCCCCCCCTCGTTAGAGGTTATGACAACCTGTTGGTATATCGCCGCCATTCGTTTTTTTTTTTTTTTTCTTTTTTTTTAGGATCACCCCAAGGAAGAACACTGCAAAAGTCCACACCGATCCCATGTGTGGCAAAAAGGTTATTCGGGGACAGCTTTTTTAGCACACATGGGATCGATGCGGACTTTTGAGGTCTTCTATCTGAAGATAAACCTAAGCTGTATGCGAAAATTTGGCTCTGTGAGAATTATTGTTGTTTCAAATGTCTATATTGACCGGACTATCTAGTGTAAACGCATTATTTAAGATATGTATCAGTTTTTTTCAAGTACAAGTATATGGTAGGCAAACAGAAAAAGAAAAATTGTCAACACACAAAGGCAAATCAATATTTGGAGTATTGGCATAAAAGTAATTGTTTGTAATTCGCCGAAAATTTATTTAAACACATGAAGCCATAATCACCCCAAGGTCTTCAGCGACAAAGAGAAAATTTTGTTGAAGACCAAGTTTAATTTTTGTATTGTCATCACTCCTCAGCTGTTTATCACAGGCTGAAAAAAAAAACGGTGTGGTGCATAATTTACAATTAATTTGTCCCCCTTTTATGTTTACGGTTTGAAGAGAGCTACACTGTAATGTCAGAATGCTTCTAATACCTCTATCTTAATTTGACTATGACTACGGGCCTTTATATTTACTTCTACTTCAGTATAATTTTGTGTATTTAAGTAAAGAAAACCTGAAAAGCCCCCATTGATCCCATGTGCTAAAAAGTTATTCGCGGTCAAAGGTGAAAAATTAGGTTTTTGGGACTTTCCTCGAAAACGGTAAGTTTTTTCGAACTAATAAAAAAAACCTCAAATTTGTATTTTTCACGACTTTTGTCCCCGAATAACTTTTTTAGTGCCAATGGGATGGATGGAGACTTTTACAGTTTTCTTCCTGAGGTTTAACCTAAGATTCTGACAAAACAAATGGTTTTTTCGGAATTTTTGTTATACAAGATAACGCCATTTCCCTGCTACAACTAGTATTTTTTGATATTAAGTATGGAGGAGCTAGAGTATGGCTCTAGCTCGAGAACTATAAGTTTTACAAAAATAACTACATATTTTCAATGTCGATGGGGAACTTCGTGACAAATAAACGGCAAGGAAAAATTTAACAATTGCGATATCTCAGAACTGATTATTCTTTAAAAAATGGTAGGACCACATTTGTAGAGAATTTTCAGAGAAAAGTCCAAAAAACTTAAAATTTTTGCCTTTGACCCCGAATAACTTGTTAAGCACACATTGGATCGTTCGGAGCTTTTGAAGTTTTCTCTATACCAAAATTTTCTCTATACCAAAATATGGCTCTATGATATCAAAGTGACCCTAAAATAATCCCAAAATGATCCGAAATTGAACCCAAAACGACCCATAAATTATCCCAAAATTCCCCTAAAATGATTCCAAAATTACGCCAAAAAAACCCTTAAATGTACCCAAAATGATCCGAAAACAACCCAAAAATGATCCAAAAATGATCCCAAAATAATCCTAAAATAATAAAAATATGATCCCAAAAATATACAATACAAATACAATACGGTAAATGGTAACCCTGAGCGGCAAAACTACTTGAAAATATTTTAGTTGGCATATCGCCGAAAATACCTTTCTTTTGATATCCATATATTGGCATATCTTGCTCCATTGTTTAAAAAAATTTGAGATACGTGGTAACATGTGAAGCGGCAA
Organism: Campiglossa producta; assembly: GCA_964058755.1. NCBI lineage: Eukaryota > Metazoa > Arthropoda > Insecta > Diptera > Tephritidae > Campiglossa > Campiglossa producta. The sequence continues at coordinate 15,394,557 of CAXKVI010000002.1, read as the reverse complement.
CCCCCAATTGCATAGTCTTCCAATCAATAATACTATCTCCATGCCAAATTTCATCCCAATCGTCCAGCGGTTCTCAATATAGTACCGGATATACAAATATAATGCGGGAAGCTGGCAACCCTAGGTGGCAACTTTACTTGAAAATATTTTAGTTGATATGTCGCCGAAAATACCTTTCATTTGATACCCATATTGGCATATCTTGCTCCATTATTTGAAAAAAATTGGAATAGGTGGCAACCCTATAACCCGCTCCGCAACCCCCAAGTTGATAGTCTTATAATCAAAGTTTCTATATTCAAAATTTCATCCAAATCGGTCAAGCGCTTCTCGAGGTAGTCTGGATATACAAATCTACAAATATACAAATATACAAGTTTAACTCGTTTGAAGTTATAAGATTTACGCACTATTTTTATGTCTATTTTGACCGGACCAATTTATATTTATCGAATAATTTTGTCTTATCGATCGATTTCTTTATTGTTTCTCTTTTTCATGGAGCAAGTTAAGTACTTCAATTTATTAAGTTTTATATCTTAAAATGTACTAGGTCGGGTCGATATGTATGGACGCAAATTAACCCATAGCGTAAAATCGTTTTTTCGATAGATTTTGGGCTCAGGAAAAAAAGTTCCACTACGCATACCTAAAAAAATAACTTTCGAGCCTGCGAAATTTCACTTTCTTGATTTTTTCGACTTTGATTTTTAAGGTTTTTTTCATGACCTACTAAAACAAATTTCATTTGATTATAAAATTTTCATTTATACCCGATCCGGCTCAGAAATGTCCGCTAAAAACGTTGGCGGTAACGATTCAACTTGGATAGAAAAGGTAGCCCGCTGAACAAAATTATTCACATTTTTATCCTCTTTTTTGGGAAGTGCTATCCAGTAATTTTTCAAGAAATTATCAGAAGATGGTTAGCAGGGTAACTACTGATGACGTAATCATCATCTATACTCCCCCACACCCCATGTCATCGAAATTAAGCAAACGAAAGACCCCCCTGTCCCCCAATAGTGATGACGTAACACTTGAACGGCCCCTACGTCATTACATGTGTTTGCACTTTTTTGTTACCAAATTACTGTTTACAGTCCCTTGAATAGCTAAAATTCATTCATAAATAGTTAACTTTTACTATTTAGCTTTAAACGTTGGACATTTTTTCGATTTACACAGTGCGGTTATAGGTGTGGTGTCAAATAGGCCAATATGTCGATATGTTTTGTGGGTTAAAAATAAGTTTATTGCCAATGTTATGCAATTTCCTTTGACACCTTGCTTGAAATAGCTAAACTATTATGTGTCTAGGTATGTCATTTTTCAACAATCATTGAAGTCAGATATCGAGATAGATTAGAGGTAGCTTAGATAACTAGCCTCATTCTTCAACCTCAAACATTAGAGGACGACACGAAAAATGCTTGAGACCTATTGTGTTCTCCAACAAAATTGGGCATAATTCTCAAATCGAGTTCTAATGTCACTCTATAGTGAGATTCTATTGTGAATTGAATTGTTTCTTACTTCAAGTACTTATTTCTTTGTTCTTAGCAAAAGGCAGCAGGAAATCTGTTACGTATATTGAGGCAATTCATATATCACTTTAGAGAACGAAATCAAACACTGAAGATGGCGGATCGCCGAAACCGGTTTGTTACAAAACGAAAATTTACAAGGGATGTACTTTAATCATACATATATTAAATTTAAAGGGACTTTATAGAGATTTGGTTACTTGGCTCGATAAAGTCTATAGAATTGGGAAAAGTTTTAAAACCAGAATTTATTTATTTTTTTGAATCACGTTACTGTTGCCAATACACATCAATGTAACCACAAGGGTAAAATTACCCGATGATGACAAGGATGATGTAGCCGCAGGGCAGATGATGTTAATGATTGATTCTAAGACTATACACTATGGGGTGTCACTTGGGGCTGCTTACAGGGTTGCCACGTATTCAATTTTTTTTATTTATGGAGCTAGATATGCCAATATGGGTATCAAATGAAAGGCATTTTCGCTGATATACCAACTAAAATATTTTTAAGTAGGGTTTCGCTTAGGCTTGCCACCTTGCCGGAGTATATTTGTATAATTGTAGGTCCGGTACTATCTCGAAAACCACTTAACCGATTGGATAGTATGATTGATTCTAAGCCTATGCACTTTGGGGTTGCCACTTGGGGTGGTTTACAGGGTTGCCACCTATTTAATTTTGTTTTTATTTATGGAGCTAGATATGCCAATATTGGTATCAAATGAAAGGTATTTCCGCTGAGATACCAACTAAAATATTTTCAAGTAGGGTTGTCACCTAAGGTTGCCACCTTACCGGAGTATATTTGTATATTTGTAGGTCCGATACTTTGGGGTTGTCAATTGGGGCGTCTTACAGGGTTGCCACCTATTTAATTTTGTTTTTATTTATGGAGCTAGATATGCCAATATGGGTATCAAATGAAAGGTATTTTCGCTGAGATACCAACTAAAATATTTTCAAGTAGGGTTTTCACCTAGGTTTGCCACCTTACCGGAGTATATTTGTATATTTGTAGGTTCGGTACTATCTCGAGAACCTTGGGATCATTTTTGGAACATTTTGGGTTCAATTTTAGATCATTTTGGGAACATTTGAGGGTCTTTTTGCGGTCGTTTTGGGACTATTTTGGGATTATTTTTTGTCGTTTTGGGTTCAATTTCGGATTATTTTAAAAACATTTAAATGTCTTTTTGGGGTGGTTTTGGGATCATTTTAAGATTATTTTGGGATTATTTTATGGTCATTTCGGGGTAATTTTGGGTAAGTAAAGTTAACGCTAACTCAAGAGCACCGACCAAGCTCGGTGACCCAGATACTTAGGATTTATATATGAGCTACTTTATTTATATAGTTGTTGTTCTTTTTTCTAGAAGCCACTGCAGTACATTATTTCTGCGTTGGTTCGAATTTTGAAATTTTCAAAAATATCCCTCAATTATTGCACTGCGGAGGTTTGCCGATCAATTAATACGTTTTTATAAGCACCACCCTACTAATGAGTTTGGTTTATTAGCTTAAAAGCTGGTACACTTTGCGTCACCTAAGAAATTTCATATTTATATACATTTTTGTATACCAATTTTAGAGCTTTAAGATGATATGCATCGGTGCATACTTTTAGGCGTAGTTTAACTGGTTCAAATAAATACATACTCACCACGGCCCTGCATCCAATAGCCAAACTAGTGTGAGAAATACTAGTATGCAACTAGAATTTTCTGGCTGAACTCTTATAGTTAGATTATAATTCGACTATTAATTTCTGGTGAAATTATACTAGTCCAAGTTCAATGATTTATGAACTAGTATGGGGATTAGTATATTTTGTTGAAATCCTACTAGTCCAGGTTTAATGCTTTTGAACTAGTATGGAACTGATATTTTACAACCAATATGATTCTAGTATATCATGACTATGTAGAAGATGACTGATATGTTCTGGTCTGACAATTGGCATCTCGTAAGTCATTAATACGTAAAAAAATACCAGTTGCTTATATGGAAAAAAGACAAAAGACTGACTGGTTGATGGTTTCTTCGGTTTCTTCGTCAACGGGTCGTTTTTAAAATTTTCACAAATGAGATCTTGAGATTTTCCGAAAGTATCGAGCTGATGGAAACTGAGTACCCAATGACTCATCAGCAAGTATTTTACAAGTCGACTGATCTACAAATTGCCGTGGCCCTGCTGGATCTCTACTGCCATTGTCTTAACAGTTATCCTATTCGAATTTGAGCATCCCAAGCAATCATGTATCTACTCTACTAGATCCACTTTGCTCTATCTACTCTGCCAGATCTAATCCTCAATTATTTTTTTACAAAACTCAACGTCTCCAGATCGGCAGCAATGGACCGCCGATGGTTCGAAAATACGACAAATGAGATAGCAGTATGAGAAGATAGTAGAAGAGAGATTATCTGCATTCGTATATACCCTCGATTTAGGTATCTGCTTTAAGACACAAAGTGCCGAGCTTGCTCGGTGTTTTCGATTTTTAAATTTTTTCCAATATTTTTACTTACAGTAAACTTTTCAAACTGAATTTCCGAAAAATATCAAATTGGTGGCAACTTTATAAAACGACTTAAGTGGCAAATCCAAGTAGAAAATCTTAGAATGAAGTGTATCTACTAGGCAACACATTTTTAAGAAATCATGGTTGGTATGCGGCTGAAGGTACCTTTCAGAAAAAATTAGATAGGTCTCAACCCTGTGGCAACACCCAATTGGACAGTTTACAATCAAGCATACTATCTCTACGACAAATTTCCTAGAAATCGGTCAAGCAGTCCAAAATGATCCCAAAACGACCATAAAAAATCCCAAAATGACAAAAAAAAAAAAAACGATCCCAAAATTAAAACAAAATGACCCCAAAATTATCCCGAAAATTACCCAAAGTGACCATCCCCGAAATGATCCCAAAATGACCAAAAAGACGCTAAAATGATCTCAAAATGATCCGAAATTGAATTCAAAATGCCCACAAGTTCATAGGGGTTCATAAAAAAGTGATATCGGATTAGTGATCCGCAACTATATGAATCCCCGAGTACCAAGTTTCAAAACAATCCAATAAGTTTTCAAAAAATAACAGCCTCTTTATTTGTCACAAGGAGCAATATTTCGGGTATGCGTTTTAGATTTTCAAAAAAAAAAAAAATTTTGAACAACTCAGGGGACATACCAAATGCCTTGGGGTCTGATGGTTTTCTCGACTGCTAGAGAAATTTCCAAAATTCTGATTACCAACTCTAAATTAAAAAAAAAAAGGTGCACAACTTATATGAGTGACCGGAATGCTTCAAGATCCTCAAATTGTCTACTTACTCCCTATTTTTTCCATTAAAAATCAGAACACATTTTTTTTTGTATTTTTTTCACATTTTTTTTATACATTTTTGTTTTATTAATTTTACATTTTCAATGTATTAATTACAGTACAAATTAAATAAAAGCTAATAACTAAAAAATAAAAATTTTAAATAAAATAAAAATTTTCAAAATAATAATAAATACCAAAACATCAAATAGTAAACAATTAGCCAAAGCAACAACATTTCACAAAAAAGTAAATAAAACTCATTATCATTACGAAAAAAAGCATCAGCTAATAAATTTAAAAATTACAAAAAAATTAGTGACCTGAAAATGCTTAAGCACCCGATTTTTTTAGCATTTCTTACTTGAAAAAAAATTTTAAGTTTTTAATAATTTTTTTTTTTTTTAATAAACAATTGTTTACAGCATTAATTTCACATACAAACAGAACATTTTCAACAATTTTTTTAGCTTTTTTCAAAAATTTAGTACACATACATAAATAACATTAGTGAAAAGAAAGAGATAGATAGATCCACACATTCTCAATTTATTTAATAGTTATTATATGCCTAAGAGTATTTTAATTAAATTTTTTCAGTTAAATTTTCATCATACTTTCTAACAATCTCTTTCTTCAGAACATTACATTTTCTGCTTTATTTTTTGTTCTTCTTCATTCTTACAATGTTTTACATAATAAATTTTCATTATTGGATATTATTATGAACACAAAAACGGGAAACGGATATATTCGGGAAGCTGGATGTGCTAGGAACGTGGTAACAACGTGCAGTGCCCAGGAACAGGAACGGGATTAGAATGAGGAACAGGAACGGAAACGGAACTTGGATTAGGATGAGTGTCTGGGTGTGTGTAACAGGAACGATGTGAGGTTGCAGTAAGCTTTGCAGTGTTGTATTGTATTAGGAAGCAAGCATTGGATGTGGAATCAACTCACAGGCTCATCCTTAGCAGGAACGGAAGCAGGATGTATATTTTTTGGGTGGTGTTTTTTGGGAATTTGGAACATTGCTGTTGATGTGGTTTGACATTTAGGGTTGACATTCATATCCATGTAAAACTCAGTATATCATTCCTGAATTGAATAGAATAGAATCGAATGGTATGTATGCGTGTACATGATGAGAAGTAGTCGCTTAAGTCAATGTTTCTTGCGTGAGTGTTTTAAGTCGTTACAGCGTTGCAATTTTGCGGAGTTATGCTACGTCAATAAGTTAAGTTTTTTGTTACGTTGCGTCAAAAGTTTGTAGTAAAGTTTTGTCGTTAAGTTACGTTATTTATTTATGGCATTACGTTACGTCACTAATTTATGGCATAACGTTACATCATCAAATTATGGAGTAAGTTACGTCGTTATATTATAATATTACGTTACTCCATTAGGTTATATTGTTACGTTACGCTGTAGCCTTCTGGTGTTGCTTCACGTCATATTTTTTTTGTAATTACGTCTCTTCTGTAGTTCATGGCATTACGTAACATCAATAAATTTCGTCGTTACGTAACGTCATTAACCAATTTACGTCATTCAGCTACATCACTAAGTCGCACTATTGTTTTGTTTTGTCGTAACGTTACGTCATTTAGTTCGCCCTACTTGACGTCATTAATTTGAGGTCTTACTTTACATTCTCACTTTGTGACTTTTATTTACGTTAATGAGTTACTTTCTAATGTCATTTTACTCTTTCTTTTCCGCTTCACTTTCTTCTTCCGCTGGTTCTTCGACTTTTGCTTCTTCTTTATCAGCTTTTTCAACCTCTGCTTTTTCATTTTCTGCTTTTTCTTCTTCTACTTTTTCAACCTCTTTTACGTCAGCTACCTTTGCGCTCTCAGTCTCAGCTGGCGCTTCAACAGCAGCGGCCTCTTCCGCCTTTTCGCTTTTACTTTTCGCTACATCTTCCGTTTCTTTACTCTCAATTTTCGCTGACTTTTCCTGTGTCTCTTTCTCTTCTGCAACTTTTGCTTCGTCTACTTTAACTTCCTCTTTCTCTTCCTGCACTATCTCATTCACCACTTTCGCTTCGACATTCTCTTTCACTGTCGTCGCTGTTGCATTCAACCCCTGATGCGCTTCAACCTCACGCTTCTTCTGAAATTTATCGGGTATATTTTGTGTACACGAGCAGGGGCACATGCATTGATCCTTGCGCGCCCCTCCTGTAATCTGACTAAAGCTAAACGGTATGGGTGCTGGTTGCACACCCAATGGGAATGGATCGGCATTTTGTTGATATCTATCGTTTGTATGTATACCATTGTTCTCATCACATTGCTCATATGCCGATTGTGGTAATATAATAACGGGCATGAATGCTACAATTGCACCTTTAGGTATCTTATCTGGTGCATAGGATGCTGCATAACCGGGTGCTTGTGGAAATACTGGCAATTGTTGTAGTAATGACATTGAATTTGCTATACCACCAAAATTGGCTTGTCCAAACGATGTTGTTGTTGTAAATTGTTCTTGATTTAATTGTTGTTGTTGACTATTTGATGCCGGTTTGGCGGCATTAAATGAGTTGCCTACTGTCGATGTTGTCGTGTATTGTTGTTGTTGTGCATTGCATGAGCACGCTTGTTGTCCATTGTTCTGTACGGTTGTTGGATAGGTGGCGGGTCGGCTTGATGTTTGATAGTTATTATTGGTAATCACGGTTTTCTCTGTCTCAACATTACTGGGATAACGTTGGAAAGGAGTTGGCTGCGCAGGCTTATAAGCTTCGTTGATGCTTGTGGTTACTTGTTGTTGTACAACCTTTGGCCCCTGCTGATAGCTGGGTACCGTACCGAAGTTACTACTTTGTTTGTTAGTTGTAGTTGTTGTAGTGGTTGTAACTTTTTGTGCTGTTTGCTTTGGTGGAATATAGTAACTTGGTATTTTTGCGGGAGTCGGGCTTTTAATAACGGTGCTTGAGCCTCCACCACCACCACTCGAGCCTCCGCTACCACTAGCGCCGCTGTAGCCACTACCACCAATAGGGCCTGAGCTACCGATGCCGCCAACTCCACCAACTCCGCCAACACCGCCGATGGGACCACCACCACCAATCGATCCTCCACCTTCAATTTTCTGTATCGTCTGTCTGTCGGTATTTGTTTGGAAAGTGTTTGTTGTTGTTACTTTCTCAATCGTTTTTTGATTTTCATATCTATTACCGTTGTCGTTCGTTACCGATGTCGTGCTAATTGTCTTGTACGGTTTGACTTCGTGAGTTGGAGTCTTCCTATCAATAGATACGTCCTGTGGTCGTTGGAATGTATTCGTGAGTGGACCACGATTGGGTGGTAAATATTTATTGGTTTGTTCGTATGATATAACGGGTTTATTCGCATTCGTGTTCGTATTTGTTGTTGTCGTTGTAGTGGTGGTGATTTTGTTGGTTGTAATGGATTTAGGAGGAGAAGGAGGAGAAGAAGGAGGAAGATAGGTTAATGGCGTTTTATTAATTTTATTATTATTTTTATTAATAAATTGTGTATTTGTGTTAGTATTTATGTTGGTGTTGGTGTTGGTTTTGATGTTTTGGTTTGGTATGATTGGGATGTTTGTTTGTGGTATTGTTTGTTTATTTGTGTTGGTGTTTATTGTTGTTGTTGTTGTGACTTTTTTCTGTGCATAATCATTATTACTACCATAATTTGGCACAAAAGTTGCTGTTTGTTTTTGTGTTTGTGTATTTGTTATGATTGTATTTTGTGTATTTTTCGTGGGTATGTTACCACCTTCCAAAACTAATGATGATGATTCAAAGGGTTTTGTTGTTATTTTACCCGTTTTAGCGATGGGTGGCAAATAGCCAGGTGTATTCTTATTTGATTCTCTTGGATTTGTTAATTGTCCTGGTCTCAATGGTTCTGATAATATATCTGATCCTGTTCCAAATCCGGGACGTCCAGGGCCAGGTGGTCCGGGTGGGCCGGGACGTGTTGGGCCGGGTGGACCGGGTGGTCCATATGGGCCGGGACGTGTTGGTCCTGGTGGACCGGGTGGTCCAGGTGGTCCGAATGGGCCGGGACGTGTTGGTCCAGGTGGTCCGGGTGGACCGGGTGGTCCGAATGGTCCATTAGGTCCGGGTCCAGTTGGGCCGAAAGGTCCTATATTAGTAGAAGATTGGTGTTATTATTTCAATTTAAGTTATTTGTAGAATAATTCGATGGCTGTGTGGAAAATCACTCTATTTCAAAAAAAAATTATAAAATATACTATTTTTGAATTTGGTTAAATTGCGCCTTATCTCAGAATTTTTTCAGCAAAAAATGTCAACATTTCATTCAAATATACACTATCCTAGCTGAAAATGTATTGAATTCTGAGATAGGACTTTCATGTGCCAAATATTGGGTATTTAAAAAAAAAAATTAGTTGAGCCGTTTTGGGATATTTTTTTTTTTTTTTTTTTTGTAAACAGGGCGATTTTCCACTCGGCCGTACATATTTTATGTCGTATTGTTTAAAGGGTGCTTTTTGCAGAGGTGTAGATATTTTTAAACATTTGTTTGAAATACTTCCATGGTAGCAGTGAGGGAGTTTAGTCAGATTTCGTCCTTAGGTACCTACAGTATTTAACAGGTTCTGGTCACATTTAATGGACCACTTGAGCCCTAGACCGATAATATTGAGACCTGTCCAGCCGGGACACGTCTTATAGACACAAATATGAAAACTTAAGTTTACATATCTATGTTGAGCTTGCGATTTTTAAAACAAAATCTCCAATGTTTCCAGAAAATTATGCTAACAAAATTAGAATAATCATAAAATTCATCCGCTAAAAAGAACACCCTTTTCACATACATATTTTTAAGTATAAATATATAAAAGTAATAACCTGGTGGTCCTGGTGGGCCAGGTGGTCCGGGTGGACCCTTTGGGCCGCCAGGTCCTTTAGGTCCGCCAGGTCCCTTAGGACCTCCAGGTCCATTAGGTCCACCTGGACCGCCTGGTCCGAAACCGCCGCCATTGCCTTCACCGCCAAAACCGCCATTTGGTCCATCTGGGCCGAATGTGTTAATAATTGGTCCATGTGGTCCCTCTATGTGTATATATGGTGGAGCTGGTGGACCGGTTGGGCCTTCAATGTGCACGTATTTACCTGAATCATCATGAATATATTGACCTTCTCTTATACCTGAAAAAGAATGAAAAAGAAGAAGATTAAGGATATATTTTAAAAAAGTTAATTAAGCATAAAGAACTTACCTTTAAAACGACCATCTGGTCCTTCATAATTACCATTTCCTATTTAAAGAGAGAGAAAAAGTTTGAGGGAGAAAAAGAGAAAAATTTGACATTAGTAAAAAAAAAAAAATTTGAATAATATAAGGAAAATAATACAGTTTAATATTGCTAAAGACTACAAGTCACATTACTAATATACTACCAAAACATTACTAAACCATTACTAATAAATTACTTATACAATACTATAAAACTACAATAAAACTACAATAAAACTACAATAAAGCTACAATAAAACTACAATAAAACTACAATAAAACTACAATAAAACTACAATAAAACTACAATAAAACTACAATAAAACTACAATAAAACTACAACAAAACTACAATAACATTATAACGACACTACAACTATTGCTTTAAAGTTTATTTTGGGCAATCTACAATTGAAAAACTACTAATTTTTTGCTCACTACTGCTTCTAAGCATCTACCTAACAACTCTGCTGAAAAACGAATACCGTAAAAATAAAAAATTTGTTTTTTTAAATAACTAAAAGCATTTTTTTTTATTAAATAACCAAAGAGAAAAATATTTATTATTTTTATTTAGTGTTAACAACTACAAGCCTTAAGCCCCAGTCACCAAAAAATATTTCAAAATATGTATGTGAGGTTAGTTTGTGTTTGAATGTTTGTATGTTTTAAATATAATAATTTTAACATGTATGTGAGTTTAGTTTGAATGTTTTTAATATGATAATTTCAGTTAGATAAGTTAGTATAGTTCCTGTAAAATGTGTAAAATGTTGTTATGTAAATTGTTATGCAGCTGATGTCAACTACTTTGTGTTCGAAGCTTGAAAAACGGCTTAATAAAGGTTTTCAACGACTCCAGCGCCACCTAGCGGGTATTTTTTTTTTTGTAACAGAGTTTCTGATTACAATTCAAACTCGCGTGCATAACACGAACATTTTCAGATCATAAATAAGGGTACTCTGAAAATCTGGACTCCAGCAGGTGGGAGAGGACTGATGCAAAGAATAAAGAGTCGAAGTTTGACTAAGTCCCGGTTTTTCAGTGCAAGTTCAAACCTCAGGCCGGTTAAACTAAGTTTAAACTCGCACTGAAGCTCAAACCTGCACTGAAAAACCAGGCCTTATCCACGCATGCCAAAAGAGAACAGAAAGAATAATAAATAGGAATTTTTTTTCAATATCTCGACTCCAGCACCACCTAGCAGGAAAAAACGCATTGAGAAGACTTTTCCAGAGAAAAACTGAAATCATTGAAATCAAGAAAACAACAGTATTTTTACCCTGAATAAAAGGAGGTGCCACGCCCACTTTTGAAATATGTTGCCATAAATGTAATTAGTTTGAAGTTTTGTAAACTCAATTTAAACAAAGACAAAAATATTTTTGCCATTTTTTGGAGTGGCTTTCAGTCATGACACTCGAAATATTGTCTAAATATCAGGGATGGACATTATTTTTTTTTCGAGTGACGAGTGACGAAAAAATAAAAAAAAAATTGTATTCGTTATTCAAAAAAAAATTTGAGTGACGAGTGATCGGTTATTGGTTATTCAAAAAAATCAAATAACCATTTTCGGGATTATTTCGAAACTGTTTCGAATTTTTTTTCGGTACTGTTTCAGAATAGTTTCGGTACTGTTTTCGAAAAATTTCGGCACTATTTTGGGATCACTTCCGTACCATTTTCGAGATCATTTCGGAGCTGTTTTGTGCATCATTTTGGTGACATTTTGAGTAAAAAATAACCTGTCACTTCTCACTCACAATTTTATAATGATTAATAATTGTTTATTTGAAGTTGCCCAGCTCTGGTAAATATTCTCTAAAAAATACTATGCCACGCCTATTTTAAGTTTTACTGAAGTGAACTATCCTTAAGTACAACGAAGAATTCTCAATTTCAATGACAAGCACCTAAAATATGTGGACAGTGCCACTCCCTGTAGAAAGAGAAGAAGAATATTTAAAAAAAAAAAAAAAAATAATGAAAAATTTACTTAAAAAAAATGTTAAAAATGTTTGCTCTCTTTTCATATTAGAGGTATTCTCTCAAAATTTTTTCAAAAATAAGACAAGAAATTGCTAGACTATTGTCAAAACTTTTCCAAGCAAGAAGAATTTTGATGTTGCATGAAAAAAATTTTGAAACATAATTTAGCAATTTTGACAATAGTGTGTTAATTTCTTGTGATTTTTATAAAACAAAAATAGAGAGAATATCCCTATTATTTTTTCAAAATTTGTTCATTTTGGCTAGCAAAAGCAGCATATGATGCGATTACTGGTTTCTATACACTCATATATTTATACAAAAGCACGTTTGACATTGATTGGTATGGGACGTACAACATATGTTAGTATCAATAACTTTCGATGATAGGATTATGTATTATTGATGGCAGAGCATGCTTTAATGCCACCAACTATTCACTGCACCGAAATGAATGAAGGAATTTGAACGCATAGTTCATTTATGAGCTTTACTGTGTTATGCTTTTATGCATACATATGTATGTGTATGTGCGTGAAGTTTATGTATGTATTTGTGTTGTCAATGAATGTGTATAATCAGAAGCACACGTACGCACACTGTGAATGTATGTATGAATGGTGTTTTTAAAACTCTTTTCATGCAACAAATATTTGTTTGTGTGTACACAAAGTTTAAAGTAAATTTAAAACCCTAACGTGATTGTAGTAATAATACTTGGTTATGACAAAAATATCCTGCAGGAACTAGTTCGATAGTAACTGGTTTGTTAAAACCGACAGTTGAGTAACCACTGCAAGGCATTTTGAATTGTATTTAAAAAATATATATATTTTTTCAAAACATTTTCCGGCATATTCATAAAAATTACAAAAAATCATAAAATCATAAAAATCACTATAATGAAATGATTATTTACAACTTTTTTCCACTTTTACAGATTATTTTCCAATTAATTAAACAGAAAAACGAAAATTTTTATTTGGCAGGATTATTAAAAAGGACACAGAATAAAAGGTAATTGAAAATAATAAAATTAATGATTAGTTTTCAATTACTAATGATTTCATTATAATTAAATTTTTTTTTTTTTTTCAATCATTTATTTCTAGTTTTATAAATCAATTGAACTAATCATTTTCAGCAGCGTCTAATCCATCGATTATCTACTAGATTTTCCCTACAAGGATTGTCTTAGCGGTTAAAATTGTTGGAAATTACTGGGTAGCGGTAACCAGAAAAGAGGATAAAAAAGTGGGCAATTTTATTCACATTCTACCCATGTTGAAGATGCTAATTCGTGTCAAAAATTATCGTATTATGCTTTGGTATTTCGATGCCTACTTTTATCCACAGTAATTTTTGGCTAGTCCTTATTGATAGGCCAGTTGATAAAGTGGTAAATCAAAACAATTACGCTGTTAAGAAATTGGCAAGACCTGTTTAATGCTGCATTGCGTTGCGTTATTGCGCTGCTATCGAAGGCGCACATAACAAGTGGTTTCAGGAGAAATGAAAAGAGAAGGTAATGCCCAACTCTAGACCACAAGGCAGTAGCTACCCCGATCTCTCTTCTCAGGGTTTCTTAGTATTTTTGGAAATGAGTTCTAGAAATGTTTTATTTCAAAACAATTTGATAGAACTATACCCACTATGATAGTTTTGCTAACAAACAGACAGACGTGCATCCATTATATTTTGTTCTTTCTGAGTTTAGAGACATCCGACGGCGGAACAAATTTAAAATAACATCAAACTTTTCAAAAAAAAATTGAACTGTAATTTAAATACAGCGACATATGTGAGTGTGTGAACTTTTTTTTCATGTAGATAATTATACATACATAACAGCTTAAGTCAAAGTGTATGAAATTACATATATCCAGAGAAAAAAAAATAAAAATAATAACATACATACATTTGTATGTTTTTTATGTGCGTGTAAGAGCGTTTTGTTTTTGTGCCATGTATGCATGTGTTGGTGTATTTCGTGCGTTTATGCAAAACGAAAAAATTAAATCGCATTAAATAAATTATTGCAAAAAGAAAATAAAAGAAAACACGAAATTGTTTAACACAATTGAATAAACCCTATAAAAGCTCTTAAAAATAACCTAAATATTTAATAAGCTTAAATGCGGGGAAATAAATATAAAAGTAATCATAGCAAAATAGTTTAAGTAACATACGGTATCAGCGAAAAAAGTATATGCGTAGATATAACGCAAAAATTACTAGTCTGCTGTTTGAAACTTTTTTTGATTTCTAGCAACGACAGCTTGCATTTTTTGAGTGGAGCTTTCACGCAATTTAAAAGTATTTCTTAAAGGTTCGAAAATTTTTGAAAATAAATACCTTAACGGTCTTTAAATCGAGTTTATTTTTAAAAGAAAGCGAAAAGCTTTTCCCGTGAAAGTAAAAGCTTTCAATTTCGTGTTTACTGTTCTTACTGTTAATAGTAGATATTACAAAAAGCTTTATCGAGAAATTTAAAAAAAAACTAATTTTACATTGAATTTTAAGCACAGAATTCATTTATAGGTAGGATTTTGCATAATTTCTCAAAAATAAACACATTTTTTTGTACGATTTTTTGAACGAAGCTTTCAAGCGCAAAAAGCTCAAAAGGTTACTGAAAATTGTATGATGCGACAATATCTATTCACAGCAGCAGTAGTCTGATTGCGCATCTACTTATATACTCTCTCCCAATTCACAGAGAGACTATACTCTTTCTATCCCTAAATAGACCTAACAGCTTTCCTGTTCTCTCGTGCTTTTATACCTAAATATGTATATACCTACGGAAATACGTATCCCTATAGCTTTTTATCTTTTACAGTGCAAATATGTGTGGGCAAGCTAACCTTCTCCATCCGGGCCCCCAGGAGAGCCGGACTGTATATATCCCAAAGCGTCCGGCCCTCCTGGGCCACCCGGACCTACTCCTCCGAGCGGTCCAGGCTTGTAAGCGCCACTGTCATCGCCATGATACTGACCACCGCCTTGTCCATCGCTGCTGCCGTCATTGCCAACACCGCCTATTCCGCCTATACCTCCTACACCTAAATTATAGCCTCCTTGGCCGATTCCACCTGTTGAACCTGAAGAGCCGCTTGGATAGTTGCCGAAACCTGAAGATCCGTCTTTGCCTCTGTTGTAAGTGCCCTGATTGTCAGCGTTTACGCTGTATGCGCCGCTTGGGTATTTAGGATAATTAATACTGCTATCTGTCTTATACTCGCCATTATTTTGGCCATTTCCCGGGTTATATTGCCCAGTTTCTCCATTGTATTTGGTGCTTCCTCTATTATATTGGCCGTTTAAGCCGTTGTCTATCGGGCTTTCTTTATTTTTTTGGGCATTTCCGTTATTGTATTTGGCGCTTCCTCTACTATATTGGCCGCTTTCGCCGTAAGTTGGTGTCTCTCCGCCATTATATTGACCGTTTGAGTCATTACTGGGACCACTTGCACCATCATTCGAACTACTAGGTCCATTATTTTTATTGTTTGACCCGCTATATTGGCCACTGGAGCCATAATTTTGACTACTTGCGCCGCTATTTGTATTACTTGGACTATTATTTTGTCCACTCCCGCTCGCACTTGGGCTATTTATCGTGTTATATTGGCCGCTTCCGCTACTCGGTAGATCATTTTCTGGATTGTACTGGCCTAGGCCATTGTCGCCTGAGTAGGCTCCGCTTAGGAACTTTTTCCCAGTGCCATTACCTGATTCCGCATTTTCAACGCTATTTTTGTTTGCATTAGGATTATATTGCCCACTTACGTCTTGTGAAGATATGCTACCAGTGCTGCCATTCGATAGACTATTTCCCGCATTAGTTTTATCACCAATGCTGGCACTACTTCCGCTTGCAGAAATACTATTTGGTGGTTTGACACCGCTACCAAAGCCACTGGCGCCATTGCCATTTAAGAAAGGATTATTTGGGAATGCGGCAGCACCGTTACTATTTCCAACTGCAGATGGACCAGTTGGTAACTTGGCACCACTGCTTACGCCGACAACGCCACTGCCGGCCGGTGAAAATATACCTGGAAATTTACCATTACTGCCTACATTACTTCCATCTTTGGAAACACCAGTTTGGAATTTGGCATCACTTCCGCTTTTTACTTGATTACTTCCGGCTGTCGAAAATACACTTGGAAACTTGGCACTACTGCCAATGCCGAAAGCATTACTTGCGGGTAGAAAAGGATTATTTTGATTATTGGCTCCAAATCCGAAATTGCCGCTATTGCTACTAGCTTGAGCTGAACCAGTTGGGAAGCTGGTACTACTTCCAGTATTGCCAACATTACCCCCGGCTGTAAAAGGGCCAGTAGGGAATTTGGCACCACTTCCGTTATTATCAGCATTGCCGCCGGTTGTAAAAGGACCGGTAGAGAGTTTGGCACCACTGCCGACATTGCCAGTATTGACACCGCTTGTGAGAGGCCCAGTTGGGAACTTGGCACCACTTCCGATATTGGCAGCATTACCCCCAGTTGTAAGAGGGCCAGTAGGGAATTTTGCACCACTGCCGACACTTCCAGCATTACCACTAGCTGTTAGAGGACCCGTTGGGAAATTACCACCACTGCCGATGTTTCCAACATTACCACCTGGTGTAAAGGGACCAGTAGGGAAATTGGCACCACTGCCAACACCGCCAGCACTACCGCTAGCAGTTAGAGGACCCGTTGGGAATTTTGCACCTGGACCGCTATTTTTTGGACCATTCGCTATATTATTTTGGGAATTTCCCGCATTCTGTGGTCCATTAACTCCAAATTTCGATCCATTACCACTAATTTGTAGTCCATTAGCACCATTTGGTGAGCCATTTCCATCATTAAATTGACCATTATTTTTGTCATCCGGATGTGGTCCATTTACGCCAGGTCGTACAGCGGTCACAAAATTGGCCGAAGATGCCGGCACACGCTCACCATCCGCATAACGTGAAGGGCTGAGTATGGCTGAACCGCTCACTTTACCTGATGAAAATGAGAAACCTGGAGCAAACCCGGCATTTTTATTTCCCTGTGGTGCGCGTATCGTAGAAACATAGATTGTAGGAATAGGAAGATATATACAGTTATCTATATAGTCGTCTCAATTTATAAAAATTAATATTCAAAATATTAGACGTACTTGACCCAAATTAAATACTGGAAAATCAGGACGTGCGCCACCTTCAAACTTGCCGCAACCAATTGGAAAGTATAACTCATCCCACTGCAACATGACTCCACTACCTGTTTCGCCCTCTACCGGATACACCTCAACCGGTTTTCTAGGTTCAACGGTACGATAACCATTTGCATCAGCAACATAATGTGTTGCACGCAATATATGTTCGGGATCGACATAACCATAACAACCATAAGTGACGCCATCGGGACCGCGTGTTTCATGATGAAAATTACCCGTCTTACCGATATCATAACCATAACGGTAAGCACCTTTCGTGTTTCAATAAGATATTTTTGTGTTGTTGTTGTGTGGGTTTGTTTTACGAATGTTGTTGATAGCGAGTGGTATTGAAGCGAATGTTTGATTTTTGGGGTAGTAATAGTTGTTGGTGGTTTGATTAAATATCGGGGGATTTTAAAAGGTAATAATAAAAAAAATTATTTTTTTATACAAAATTACAACAAAAAAAAATTTAATGAGTAGACAATATAAAAATGCGGGCTGGGATTTTTTGACTTTTCTCATATTCGATTATCCGAAGAGAGAAATATGACTAAAAAATTGGGATATTTTTGGATGATCAAGCTACATACAATAATTTTGATAGCTTTTCACAATCGGATAATCAATATTAATATAATATATGTGTGATCTCTAGCTCGGATAACCCAGTAAACCACTTTGTATGAATTAGGACTATGTACGGATAATTAATATTGGATGTATATTGACGTATTTGTACTTCGGATATTCATAATAAATTATAATTAAAATCTTCCTATATCCGGTAATAGGGATAACCGATAAGTGAGATATTTAAATCGTTTCTGTATTCTTAAATTCAATATTTGCTTATATCCGTCAATTCGGATAAAACGAATAATTCGTATACAATTTTTAAATAATTCAGATCATTTATGGGAACTAATTAATGATTTTATTATCTAAATTAATTTGATATACCGGTTATCCGTTTTATCCTCGTACTATCCGCTTCAAATCCCAGCCCTATTACAAAAACACAAATAGTTCAATTCATACATACATGTAGGTAGAATGGAGAAGAAGAAGAAATCGAAAAGTGTTGTTTGTTTTTGAGCATATATACGTAGACGATGTACCTATACTCGATGTAATAATAGTACGTAAACGATTATAAAATATGCATATAAATATATCCTGACATGAATTAAGCCCCCTTATATATATTTATACATACTCTTAACGAATGCGCAGATTTCTTTGAAAAAAAAAAACACTACCTTTCACACTTTTATTTTAGCGCTAGTTTTTGGCTGCAATTGGATTAATCATAAGTTTCATTCATTCCTTTCGGGAGCACATGAGTACGTACGAGTGAAGGTTGTGTGACTGAGATGAGTAGATTTACATGAGAATATGAATGAAGTAATGATAGAGAGAGATAGAGAGAGGGTATTGAAAGATATATATCTTACTTTATTTGCTAAAAGCAAATTTACGACGAAAGCTCATAAGGGCGCTGCTTTTATACATATATCAAATTAAAGCTTTTTTAAAGCTTGGTATTTAATAACACATTCTTTTGATCAATCTTACAGCGAAATTTAGTGGAAGCACTTGGGAAAATAGATAGAAAACGAGAAAGCTTAATAACATACAATGAAAGCAAGAGCTTTTAGATTTTAGGTTTTTTTATCTTAGCACTTTCAAATAAAAGTTTGACACTCTCAAATGAAAGCTTGACACTTTGATGTAAACCTTGCTGCTTTCAGATAAAAGTTTAGTAAGAAGTCTAACTGCCACCATCGAAAACTCAAAATAAAAGTTCAGGGGCAATTTCACTAAAAAGTTTAAATAAAAGCTTTCTCAAAAGCTATATCGAAAACGATTTGTGTAGTAATAGCCCACATATTCATAAAAATAAAATCGGTTTATAAAGCTTTATAAAATGACGTTTCCATATAAATTTTGAACTATAAGAGCTTATGAAACCTATTTTAGTTTAGTTTGAATAAGGGGTAAAACTACAAAAGTCGACTATGTAAACTTGATTATACAATATTAAATATGAATACCAATGAAGGTTTAATAAAGCTTGCAACCGACTTATAGTAAACGAAAGATCAAAACGCAGTCAAGACTAAATTTATTAAGAGCACAAGGTGGAGTTAAAAAAAGTTTGGCATGTGAAAGCTCTGGTAAAAGCTTTGAGGAAAGTATACATTGATAAAAGCGCTTTTCGTAAAAACTTTAAATGATGAAAATAATGAGTGTATGAATATTTTATGATAAAAAAATTACCAAAAATACTGGAGCATACTAGGGACAACTGATAAGTTCGTGGTATTTAAAATAAAGAAATTTAATCAAAGGCAGAATAACAGAATGGAATGGTGTAATGTGTTATATGGGATGTGGAATGAGGTAGCTAGATATGAATTGAGTTTGAGTTGAGTCCAGTAATGTGTGAGTATGTGTTTCGGTACGAAAATATATTTACAATTCGAGTCGAATGTTTTGTTGAGAAATTTGATTATTTCGATATAAATTATTAAATAAATGTAAATATTTTTTGTCAGCTTTTAACTACTTTTACGCATTACTTATGAATGTTGTTTTTTTTACACTTTTTTGTTGGTGTTTAGTAAGAAAAGCTAAAAAAAAAAAATCACGAAAGTAAAATATAGCTAAATATGCATGTATGTATGTTTTTGAGTAATTTATTCTTTAATTGTTACAAATGGCTTGTCATAATTTTTTTTTTTTGGCATAATTGATGAACGAACGATATCCTAAAATTTTACTGGTTTTGTTAAGTTATTTCGGTGTTTTTGTTTTGTTTTAATAAAAGCTACAGCGCGCGCTACGGTTAATTTAACAACTAACTACCACGAGTTTATGTTGTTTTGGTATATATTAAATTTTTGCTAAGAACTACATACAAACTACATTTCGCACTGAAAACAACAAATTAGTTACAGTAACAACAAAATCAAATTTACAACTAACTGCGCAAATAAATGTAAGCGGGTGATATTCCAATTTCGACGAATAGCACTCTAACACGCACGAGTGCTTATAACTTTGGCTTTTAAGTCCACGATTACCATTAAATTTACATAGTATATAATTATATTTTAAATTTTTCATAAGTATATAATGTGTATAAGATGCTACTAACAAAACAACTACTATGTTGTGAATTACAAGAACGCAAAATATGAGTAAATGAAATTAGAATAAGTGAAGTAAGAAAGAGATAGATATAGAGTAGTTACTAGGCAGTTATGAAATTTAGCAAGAAAGGGAAAGAAGTATTTACAGTGAGAGCATAAAATAAAGTAGAAAGAGCGGTGAGAGTATAAAACAAAGTATAGTAAAAATTAATTATAAAATGAAAACCAAGTAAAAAGAAAAGAAGTGAAATATAAAGTAAAGTAAAATAATAAAACTTAAATATAGAAAGTAGTAAAAAGTAGTTAAATAGGTAAGAAAGTAAGAAGTAAAGTAAAGTAATTGTTAGCAATAAACTATATTAAATAGAATATACTAATTGTAGTCTAGATAGAGTCAAAATGCTCGGTGCTGTTATGTAATGTTTTTTTTTTTTGTTTGGTGCAATAGCTTTTAACGAATATCAAATTGGAAATTTTTTGTACTTACTGGTATCGAAATTTGATGAATAATATTGTTGATTGGTCGTTTTTTGGTCTTTTATTTGTAGAATTAGCCGACGATTCTCCTTGTCGAGGGTTTGTGACAGAACGCATTGCAGTAATATGCAAGCGATTGCCTATTTGCGGGAGTAGAGAAGCAGAAAAAAATGCATTAATTTATACAATTCAATATTTTCTAATTTATGTGTACATAAATAATTTTATCTTTGAGCGCGTATATTTTAAAGCGTCAAATTTTTCGAAGAGAAAATTATTATTATTGAGGTCCCATACCCAGCCGGCTGCATTGTAGTGCCTATATGACACTATGTTTTTTCTTTGTATTTTTTCTGTTTTTTTCTTGTATTTTTTATAGAAAACAATAAATAACAAAAACAATTTACAAAAAATACAGGATAAAAGTATTTAATCTTCATTCTTTAGATAACGATCCGCAAACGTAGACAATTTTATTTTCAGCAGCTTTTTTTGTCGGAAATAGCAGAAACTTTTTATTTCAAAAAATGCATTGCAAGTCTTTTTTGCCATCAGGGCTTCTCTTTCCGAGGTCCCATACTCAGCCAGCTACATTGTAGTGCCTACATGAACTACGTTTTTTGTTTGTATTTTTTCTGTTTTTTTCTTGTATTTTTTTACATTGTAGTGCCTACATGAACTACGTTTTTTCTTTGTATTTTTTCTATATTTTTCTTGTATTTTTTATAGAAAAAAAAAAAATACAGGAAAAAAGTCTTTAATCTTAATTCCTTAGATAACGATCCCTAAACGTAGACATCTTTATTTTCAGCAGTTTTTTTGGCAGAAATAGTAGAAACTTTTTATAACAAAAAAATGCTTTGCCAGTTTTTTTTTTGCCATCAGGGCTTCTCTTTCCAAGGTCCCATACTCAGCCGGCTGCATTGTAGTGCCTATATGACAGTACGTTTTTTCTTTGTATTTTTTCTGTTTTTTTCTTGTATTTTTTTACATTGTAGTGCCTACATGAACTACGTTTTTTCTTTGTATTTTTTCGGTATTTTTCTTGTATTTTTTATAGGAAAAAAAATACAGGAAAAAAGGCTTTAATCTTAATTCCTTAGATAACGATCCCCAAACGTAGACATCTTTATTTTCAGCAGTTTTTTTTGGCAGAAATAGTAGAAACTTTTTATAACAAAAAAATGCTTTGCCAGTTTTTTTTTGCCATCAGGGCTTCTCTTTCCGAGGTCCCATACTCATCCGGCTGCATTGTAGTGCCTACATAAACTACGTTTTTTTTGTATTTTTTCTGTATTTTTCTTGTATTTTTTATGGAAAAAAAAAAATACAGGAAAAAAGTCTTTAATCTTAATTCCTTAGATAACGATCCCTAAACGTAGACAACTTTATTTTCAGCAGCTTTTTTTGTCAGAAATAGCAGAAACTTTTTATAACAAAAAAATGCTTTGCCAGTTTTTTTTTGCCATCAGGGCTTCTCTTTCCGATGTCTGTTAGATTCAGCACCGTAACTTGAGCTTATCAACTGCAGAGTTGAGCTCACACAACCACGTTGACCCTTTTACCTTAATGAATACATATTTAAAGTAGGTAAAATATTTTCAACTAAACTGCTGAATCATATATCAAAGTCAAAATCAGCTTCGAAGTGTCAATGACTAATTGCTCAGACATGACTTTACGTTGTGAAAGAAGTGAATAGTTGAAATTAATAGCATGACTTGAACTTTAGAAAATAAAAGTGATTTTAACGCCTTCATTGGTGTAGCACAAAAAGAAATATACACTCTACGTCACATGAATAGATGCAGCACTTGAGCATATTCAAAAACATTATTTTTTTTTTTAGATTATTAATTAAATTATTAAATTATCTTTCGCTCCAAAATAAGAAGAAAAAAAAAAAGTACCAA
>CAXKVI010000002.1:15361681-15366681 GCA_964058755.1 Campiglossa producta | reverse complement strand
GTCATTAGTTCGGTAAGCACCACTGTTCCAATCACTGTCACTATTACGGTGCTGTTCACTGTAATGATTTCAGTCACTTTAGATATTGCGGTTAGAGTCACTGTTCCGATCACGTTTAAGTCACTGTCACTATTCCGGTTCTGGTCACTGTAATAATTTCAGTTATTTTCGCTATTGCGTTTCTATCATTGTCATATTGCGGTTCTATCGTTGACATGATTTCGGTAAGAGTCAGTGATCCGATCACGGTTAAGTCACTGTTCCAGTCACTATCATTATTCCGGTTTTGGTCACTGTAACGATTTCAGTCACTTTCGCTATTGCGGTTCTATCATTGACATGATTTCGGTAAGAGTCAGTGATCCGATCACGTTTAAGTCACTGTTCCAGTCACTATCATTATTCCGGTTGTGGTCACTGTAATAATTTCAGTCACTTTCGCTATTGCGTTTCTATCATTGACATGATTTCGTTTAGGGTCACTGCTACGGTCACGTTTCCAGTCTGTCACTGTCTAATTTCAGGTCAATATCACAGTTATAAAGGTTCACCCTCAAAAAATACGATAACTGTCATTTTGGGAATAATCATCACGGTAAAAATGAAGGAGCTGTTGGTTGACAGTTGATAAAGGTATCATATATAACTTTTCCTTTTATGTTTTCTACTTTTGTATCCCTTTGTTTATCTCGTCCCGTTTTCCTATTTTCCATATACTCCGATTTATTTGTACTCGATTTATGCCCTCTCCCCAAGTTTGACTCATTTTGTTTTTTTTTGTTTCATGTCATGTATTTTATGTCAAGTATACTAGTCACGTGTCGGTCCCATCCCACAGTTCAAATATGTATGTAAATAAATTTGAATGAAAGCAACCACCTCGTGACTTCATAAATGACATTTCCCTGAAAAATTATACAATCTACATTTTTTCGATGAAAATGCAATTCCACGTAGGCACTAAAAATGTTTTTATTGTCATTATCCAACTACCAGGTAGTTCATTAACAACAAGTAATGAGTGAAAATGTGATATAATATCCTTTCAACTACTACATATAGTATAAGTATGCATGAATGTATGCATTCTTATGTAAATTGTTATTCCAGCATGTGATGCATTTTTAAATTTTGTTGTCGATGTTGGAAAAGTAATATGCTGGTGTCATTTGATACAATTATAATGCCGTTGGCTGTTTTTCTCTGTGCCTCACTCTGTACACTAGATCATAATGTTTTTAATCAGTGTTTCAAAGAAAATTTAAGTTTTGCCTTATTAAAATGTAATTAATAAAAAATATTATTAATGGAGAATTTTTAATAATGCAGCACCTGCTCAAACACTTGCAATAAAGTAATTGAAAAGACATTTATGTGAGATTTTCGCTCATTACTTGTTGTTATTCTATGTGATGCAATCATAATGCTGTTGGTTGTTTTTTCTCTGTGCTACACTCTGTATACTAGCTCATCATTATTATACCCTGCGTACTAGTACTAGGACAAGGGTATTATAGTTTTGTCCACATAACGTTACTACGTAACGGCACACAAATAAACGATTTATCTCGTTCCCTATAGAGTTCCGTATATGAAAGTTCTTAGATTGGAAAAAAAGTGCATTAAGGCATGGCCGTCTGTCCGTCTGTCCGCGTACACGATAACTTGAGTAACAATTTAGATATTTGCATGATTTACATTGTATACAGGTTACTTTCGGGCCAATGTAGGTTTCTATTGAAAATGGGCGAAATAGGATGATAACCACGCCCCCCCTTTTCGATATCGAAAATTTCGAAAATCACATAAATTGACATATCGCGGTAGCCGAAATGGCTAAAATGATATAATTTTATTGATGAATCCCCCTGGTTATTCTCTTATAATTTTTCCATATATTTTATAAAGTGGGCGTGGCACCGCCTGGTTGGATAAAATGGCCCTCCATGCCCACATTCGATATCGAAATCTTCGAAAATCACCTAAATTTACATAATTCGGTAACGGAAATGGCTAAAATGATGTAATTTTAGATTATATGATGATTTTTCCATAATTTTCTTAAAGTGGGCGTGGCATTTTTGAAAATTCGACTGGTCGTAACTTTTAAAATGATAACGATAGAAAGATGAAATTTGTCATAAAGCATACTTGTATCATTGGGAGTATACCTGATAAAATTGGATAAAATCACGCTCCAACTATGCCGACTTTCGATATCGAAAATTTCGAAAATCACATAAGTCGACATAATTCGGTAACGGAAATGGCAAAAATTATGTAATTTTATAGGTGAGAATGACCAGGGGATTATATTGTGATTTTAATGAGAACTAATCTCTATTCACTGAAAATTGAAGGGATTCTACAGACTTCTTTTGCGAAATGCGAATGCGAATATTCGCAACATCTCTAATGTGTATCATAAATCAAATGTTACTCATACGCCCTGCCGTACGCTTTCAACCATGCCATTAATATGCAAACTAAAAATTGCCAGTAATTCGATGTTTATTAAAATTATTCCAGCCATCGATATCTGAGGTTGCTATTGAAAAATGCGGAAATTGGCAAAGATATAAATAATAAATATGTTAATAATATGCTTAATTGCCAATACCAGATATTCACTGAGCTACTGAATTATTTGCGTCCTTTCATCTGTTGGATATTCAAATTAGAAAGACTTGTCAACTTTCATATGAATACATACATACATATTAACACATGTATGTATATTAGACTGTCCCTTGTTTTTCTCATACTGCTGTATCCTCACCCTTAAAGGACTTCGCACTTAGTAAATCAGTATTTTTTTTCTCTACCATATGCTTAGAATATCCTTTAAAGGATCAAAGATTGTAGCGCCTCCCGAAAAAATTTTAACAAAATGAGGATATGTTGTTACTTATTTAAAGGATAATTGAAATATAAGCTAAATATAACTTTTTTTGTATTATCCTACAAGGACATGGAAGTAATGTCCTTTAAAATTACTATCCCTCGACGTTTTCAAAGTGCTTTGTGTTTTAAAAAATTTTATTGTGATAAAAAGTTCTGAAAATGTGTATACTAATATTTAAGGATGCACAGGAGTTGGACAGAGCATGCCCCAGAAATTGATTTCACAATATGGGTATCAAATTAAAGCTGTTTATGCGGGCCTGAAGGGAGTTTAAGTTTTATTTCTATATCTTTCATCGTATCGTTTCAGAGATATCGACCAAAAAATTAATACAATACTTGTATGAAAAGAATAGGTAAATGTTACTCATACGCCGTGTACGACCTATAAAAATTGCACTATAATTGCAAAGTTTCAAGATGTGCTCAATTATTTTTGCTAGAAAACATATTGCTACGCAAAACTTTTATAACACTCCAAAGGCCTTTTCTTGTGAATACGTCTTTTCAATATCCTTGCAAAGAGTCCTGTTATCCTTCTGAGAATTCAAAGGTGGAGATTTGTTACACAATATTTTGAATATAGGGTAAATATTAAAATTATGTAATTTTCGTAGCCTTAATGGACTTTTTTGCAGCGAAAAAAGGCTGCTTGATTAGTATTTTGCGGGAACAATTAAAATTATTCGCGAAAATATGCTACCATAAAAATTAAGCCAAACTAATTGAGAAAAAACCTTTTCCTTTGCATGCTTATCAGTGCTGACGTATTGGTCAACCATATCTGATTAGCAAAGTTTACCAAAATTAAACTGACCCAAAGTGAGTTTTTTTTTCAGCAAAACCAAACAGCAACAGTAAAGCCAGCAATTTAATATTAGCAACAAACAAAAAACTACGCGTTTTTAAATCTCGTTTTCCATGTATTGCAGAAGCACAAAAGTGAACGTACTAGAATACACGCCTATCGACCAGTTTGCGATTGATAAAGTGCGTATAGCAACTAAATAAATATGAAAAAAAAAAAACATTGAACATTGATGATTGGTTAATATAAGAGTTGTGATAGCTAGAGGGAGCAGTAGCGATGATTAAAACAAAAATTTACTCGCCAAATCAAACTCCAGCATACATGGCTACCTTGTCTACTTTGGATAGAAAAAAACATTGTTTGCCATAGCGTTCTACATCCTCTAACTATAATAAAAGGAAAGTTTGGAATATGTCCTAACGATTAGTGAAAAAAATTTTTGCACATTTTTGCCCCTTTTTATTTAATGACGAAAATTTAGCTAAAAGTGATAAAATGTTACGTATACGCAACGTTTTTTTGTCAACGAATTTATAGGCACAGCGAAACAAATCATTTATGCTGCATAATACCTTTTGGAATGCTTTAAGTGGCAGCATGCTGCAAAGGCATTCAAACAAAAAAATTTTATATACTAAACTGCCCCTCTTTTGTATGGAGAACTGGAGACTGTCTAATACTAAAAAGTACTTACTTACATTTCTACTGTTATACAGGTATTTTTTGCAACTGTCTGGTTGATTCCGAGAAAAAAATAAGAATATCAAGTTTCCAAATTTTATGGCAGCAACAAAACATGTTAAGTTTAATAATAGCCATTTTTCATTTGTATTTTTTAACATTTTTCACTCGTTTTTTTTTTATTTGCTTTGTTTTTAATTCTGTATTTGGTAAACATATTGGTTTCTTAATTTATTTAATTTATTTAAATTTGATATAACTTGAAAGATATTATTAGGCAATCGACCTTCAATTTATGTTAAAACAAAAAAAAAAAAAAAAAAATATTCCTCTGCTTAATATTCGTATGAGCCGTGACAGATATTGCTTGAAACAATAAACCGGATTTAAATTTTTAGTGCTTGCTGTGCAAAATCTGCGTATTTTTTTTTTTGTCAAAGTAGCAAATTTTTAGGTTTTTTTGTTATTAATTTTAATATAAAAATATTAGCAATGGCCCACACATTGATCATTAAATAGTTGTTTACTTTGACAATGACCGCTACTACCACACACATACATATACATATACAAGTGTACAAATATACATTAACACATTCCCACA
>CAXKVI010000002.1:15319181-15356681 GCA_964058755.1 Campiglossa producta | reverse complement strand
CATTTAGTCTTTTTGTCTGACAGCATGCTCACGCAAGAGCTTGAGCTGGTTATTGTACAGCTTTGTGAGTAACTACAAAACATTCAATTTTGATATGTATTTTAGTTTAACTTATATGAAAATTTGCATCTATAACCAGTAACATTCCTCTCGAATCATAATTACAACAGAGAAGAGTTGGAAAATTGACAGCTGACAGTGTGTTATGAAGTAATGTAGGCGGGCATTTATCAAGCAAACTCCATTGACTTTGCTTAGTAAAGTGCGGATGTTGTCGAGGAGACGAAATAAAATTTAACCGGTTTATATAATTAAGGTGCGTTGCATTTGAAATTTTGACCGGTGCATTACTTAAACATAGGCGAGTTTATTGTTGTATTCCGCTTTTACAGAGCTTTGGACGAAAATCTCAACCTGTGTAGGAGTTTTTGGGATATAAGCAAGTGTGAAAAGAATTTCGGACATTAACAAAGTTTATTCAAAATTTATATTCGTATATATCTTTTTCATAGATTTTGTAGTTATTTCGGATATTATCATCTTTCAATTTTGTCTACTTTTTTAATTAACGTTCCAGAAATCAATAAAAATTAAAAACAAATTATGTTTACTTGCTGTTAATGGTTAGTTATTGCATTGTTTTTTATTTGTTAGTGTTAGTGAAGCATTAATTTATCTTTTAAACATAATTTCTAATTAATTTTTCTGTAAAATTTTTCTACGCGCATCACAAAAAAATATTTCCATTATCGTTCTACACTTCTTTTACTGAACAGAAATTAATAGAAATAAACTATATTCAATACTGACACTTTCCTCATGACACGAAGTGTTGGTTCCGTAAAAATTGGGAGTCTATAGCAGGGCCCGGCAGAATTGGAAATGAGGGTGTATTAGTGAAAGGGCGGTCTTCGCACAAGTCAAAGTATGTTAACTCATTTTGCTCCTTCGCTCACTCGCAAGTATCGAAGCAACAGCGTATGTTTTGTGAGTCGTTGCTTGTAAGTGAGTGACTGAGCATAACCAACGACAAAGAGCGTATTAATTTGTGTGAATTTGGTTTTCAGATTGGACAATTGTCCCACTAGGTAGCTCGGCCTGATATATAGGATGCCACGCCCACTTTCTTACAACTGTTGCTGAATTTATAACGTGAATGGCTCTAACCTCACTCATCTCTGTTGCCACTTACTTGCATTCATGCGCATACAAATGTACTAATTGCAATTAAACTTGCTCGAATATAACTCATACAAACATGCTTCCCTGTGTATTTTTGAAAAGCTGCAATTCATTAAAGAGGCTCTTATGTTCATTGCTTACAACAAAAGCCTTTAATTGTTAAATTGTCTGAAAGTAATTTTATACAACTAAAGATGGACAGGCTTTGCTGCAAATGATTAAATGACGCTGCTTTAAAATATCCTATTCACATGTTTCATTTTAGTTGAATGGTTGAATAGCTAAATATATATTATGAAAATTTTCTAAACAATTTGAGTGTTAAAGGTCAAATTAAGCCAGCGTTAAACTATTAACGGTCAAAAGCACTATTACAATAGCAATATATGTAATATGAGAATCATAAATGAAGAGATAGTACAGGGCAGAAGATATAAGCTGATCAGTATTAAGCAAGGAGAGATGGTCCAAAAGTTCGACGGGTAACACAAATTATACCCCGGGAGATCATAGCATGCCCAAAATATTGGGTACTTCTATGGGAATATTTTTTATGTAAACACGTTTTTAGTGTTAAGTTTTTTTTATGTAAGTAGTAGTGGCATTTTTTAGCAGATAAAAAAAATTTAACTGAAGAGTTTGTTTCTTTAGTCTTTTGATTTAAATTTAATTGTTCATTTCATCTTACAAAAACAGGATGTTTCAGCTTAGAAATGTATATGAAAAAAAAGTTGTACATACTAACATCTTTCATCAAATCAAAAATATAAACTGAATGCAAGAAATTTGTTTCAAAATATTTTAACCCATTAGTGGACCTTGAAATCTTATAGAGGAAAAAGACGAAGATTTCGTGAAGAAAAGGAAGAGTAAAATTAAGTGGGAAAAAGAAGACGAGGAAGGAGATAATTTAGATGGTGATAGTGAAGGTTAGGAAGGGAATAGGGCACATTCAATATCCTCCAAAAAAAAGGGAAAAAACGGGGAAATGTTAGTTTTCAAGTCTTTTGTTTAAAACACAAAAAAACGTATCTTAATGTAACAGCCAGCAGAGTAAAGGAGAACAGATAAGACTCGGGCTCAGTCAATGACCTTAAACAAAACAAAAACAAAAAAAAAAAAAAAACAAAAAAAAAACAAAAAAAAAACAAAAACAAAAAAAAAATATGAAAAAAAAAAGTTTGTTTCTTAAGTCTTTTGTTTAAAACACAAAAATCTTGCTTTCATGTAAGGGAAAAGGAAAACAAGTAGGAAATGATGCAGATGGTAAGGATTCGGATGAAAATGGAGCACAGTCAATGTCCGCAAAAGAAAAAAAAAAAAAAAAAATTTGTTTCTTAAGTCTTTGGTCCTAAACTGAAGTATTCTTTTCACATTACGCGCAATTTCGCTTAAAAAATTTAAATCTTTTATTAAATTAAATAAACTGGTTCTAAGTATTTTCTTCAAAGCATTTTAACCCTCTAGTGGCTACGAAGTATTATGGGATAAAAGAAGGATTGAAAGGAGAGGAAATGAAAGGAAAAGAAGGGGAAACGAATTGAGAAAATAAGAAAAAGAGATGACGTCTGTAGATGATGACGTCTGTAGATGGGGTTGAGTATGGGGTATAGTCAATGTTATCTGAAAAAAAAAAAAAAAAAAAAAAAAAAAAAGTTCGTTTCTTAAGTCTTTTGTTTAACCAGCATAGAAGTAAGTCTGAAGCTCAACAACTTTCCTAATCATTTAAATATAATTTTAAAACACACAAAAAGGAGTTAAAAACAATAATTTAAAACAGAAACAAGCAAATATCATCCTACAATCAAACATAGAGTTCAATGTAAAAAATCCTTTTCAAATATCAAAATGTATATAACTTTTGTTTAAAACTTAAAAAATCAATGTTAGTAAGAAGTAGTATAAAGCTGAACGTCTGCTTTTCTGCCAGTCAATTAAGAAAAACTACTAGAAACTGCATTTTAATATAACAATTAGCATACAAGTAGGCTTAACTCTTTGATTATATCAATAAAATATTTATTGCCATACAACGAGCTTTTAATGATATTTTATACCATCATATTTGAATACAAATCAAAACTCGTAGAAGTGACTGCAATTATTTTTATAATAAATTTGCATAGCTTGAATAAAAATCTAAGATAGACGACTAGCTAAAATGCGTACATAATTGCTTGAGTGGCTGACTTTTTTTGTTTGAATTTTATCAAAAGAATAACCACGAAAGAGAACAAGCCGCCAGCAGCCAATGCGTTACAGCAAACATCTTCAACTCGCATGCGTGACATTTTACTGCAAGCATACAAACATTTTGACAAACAAGAAGACAGCGGGCTGGCAATCAAACATAACCACATACTGACATCTGCATGCATGCATCATAATGAAGGTTAACCGCATTTCGTTTTTTAATTATGTCGCTTTTCTGGCAAATTTTCGCTTGTCTGCGTTTACTGGAAAAAAAGTCGTAAAAATGCATGCGAAATAATCAAGTTGAGTAGTGCAAAAAAAGTTGCTATCAGAAAAAGCGTCAATCATAAAAATTTGTAACATTAATCGATGCAATCAAGCGAATAAACGCGCGCTTATATGTACCCTGTAAAATGCACGTCAACGAATTGGATGGTCAAACTGCATGGTTTTTGTGTTGCGTTGAATGAATCGCACGGCGCTGCCCTCACATTAAAAGCCAGTTTATCGAGGCTATATTGAGAATTGAGTTTTCAATAATTAAAATAAAAAATATACCGCATAAATGTGCATGTATGTATAAACATTCGATATTCATTCGGAGGACTTGTTTTAAATGAAGCGTTCAAAAAATATGCGCGGTGAAGAGTTGAAGTTTTATTGAAGGTCAGTGTGTTTGCATCTTTTTGTGTGGAATTTTTGTTCTTTTTTTTATGTACAGAAGTATATAAAAAGTTACTGACTGCTGAAATGGGGCAGCATTTTATTTCTTATATGGGATATTCTTTTCTTGTCTTATTCTCACTCTTATTTTAGCTAATTTATGGCTCATTCATTCATACCCACTATAACTGGTTTTTTTGTTTGTACTGGAATGACTCTAGTTTTACCCAAATAAGAGCTATTATTTGTGTAGACGTGCTGACTAAGCGCTGTTTCAACTACTACAGCAATGAAAACACCAGCACAGTCTTCTTAATTTTTTTAATCAAAATTTCGCATTCGCGAATAAAAATGCCTCGTTCACGTTCGCGAATGAAAAGGAATGTTCTTCTTGCAGCTCATCTTCAAAAACGAACGTATATGTTGCGTCGAATCATTCGTAGAGGGCATTCGTGAATCCATGCGGAAATGTTCTTTATGGGAAACTTTTTGGGGGCCATTGCTGGAATCATACTCGATTATTTTCAAACTTTTCCGGGACCATTTTGGAATTGGTTTTGGCACAATTTCATTACTATGTTTCGGGGATCACTTAGGAACTTTTTCACGATCATTTCGATAATTTTTTGGGATTGTTTTTGGACATTTTCGGAACTGTTTCCAGGATCATTTTGAGACTTTTTCGGGAACATTACTTGACATCTTCGAGATTGGTTTTAAAATCACTTCGGTACTTTTTCGGGACTGTTTTTGGACATTTTCGGAACTGTTTCCGGGATCATTTCGCGACTTCTTCGATATTGTTTTCGGGATAATTTTTGGCACATTTTCGGGAATATTTTCCAATTATTTTGGGATTTTTCGACAGCATTTTGGGATTGTTTTCGGAATCATTTCGAAACTTTTTCGGGATCATTTTGGGAATTATACTAGATTATTTTGAAACTTTTTACAAGACATTTTGGTGTCGTTTTTGGTATAATTACATGATTACTTTTCGGGATTATTTTGGACATATTCGAAATTGTTTTTGGCAACACTTACGAACATTTCGGGATAATTTCGATAATTTTTTGGAATTGTTTTTGGACATTTTCGGGACTGTTTCCGGGATAATTTTGGGTTTTTCTAGGGACCATTACGTGACTTCTTCGAGATTGTTTTAAGAATCATTTTAAGACATTTTCGCGATTGTTTTTGGACACCTTCGGGACTGTTTTCGCAATTATTTCGGAACTTCTTCGAGATTGTTTTCGGAATAATTTTGGGACTTTTCTCGGAATTATTTTCGGTATTTTCGACAGCATTTCGGGATTGTTTTCAGCATCATTGGGGAACTGTTTCGGGATCATATCGGGCCTTCTTCGGGATCATTTTGGAACTTTTTCGAGATTATTTTCGGTCTTTTTTTCAGACATCAACAACATTTACTCATGGCATGTCGTCGCTCGCTTGCCAGAAGCAGAAATGTACCAAATTCAAAATTTTGGGAAATTAAGTTTAAAAGTTAACTGTTTTTGAGAAATCAATCAAGTTTTATACATTATCGGTGACGATATGTGTATGTATTATGCATGCGTATCAGAGATTGCGCAGTGCGTGTTTTTGACCGTAAATACGACGTGGGCACGCGTGTGTTCGTGTTGGAAAATGCGATTTCGTGTCGTGCTCGTGGGTGTTCGTATTGAGAAATTTCAATACATTTTTAGCTGCGATAGGTGGGTTTTGAATCAAATTCTCAGAAAAACTTCCGAAATAGGTTAGAGTGGCTTGAATTGTAGTTGGTTGTTTTAAGGATAAATCTTATAAACTTTCATAAATAAACTAAACAGTACCATTTCATCTAGAAATGACTGCATCTAAGTATGTTTATAATTACGTGCGTTACCAATTTGTATTTTACATTTTTTCCACACTTGACAGTTGTAAAGATAAATACATAAAATATTGCAGACATGCAGGCATCGAATGAGCAAACTAAAGTTTATACTATATAGCGATATTTAAAGACAAATACAACAACACCAACACAAAAACATTTAAAAGCTGTCAACTACTGAGCATCATCAGCCACCACGCCCAACCACAATTACGTTCATACGCACGCTATAGGTTTGGCCTTAATGAGATGCCTATTGTTGGCGTTGTAGCTCCGACGTCATAAGCCATGCAGCGTTGCAATTCCAAAAGCTATGCAAAGTTACTAACCGCAAGCTCTTCAATCAACTTAAACAAAGTTAAAAGAGGTGCAGGTTAACACACTTTGCAATTCGTTGCGTATATGTAACTCTCTTGAATACTCTCCCGCTGTGTCGCACACTCTTTCGCGCGCACAGTTACAATTTGAGTGCGGCAAATTCTTCCGTGCTGTTAGCGGGTTATGGCATACTGGTACGCTTTGACCATGAAATCGGCCAAGTGAAATTTTATAGCCATTCAAAGTTAATAAATATTCTGTGAGTATCTATGTATGGCGGTATTTTTGTATGTCAATGTGTCAATATGTAAGCTTATTGAATGATTTTTAATTACTGTTTAAATATTTTTGCGTATTTATTTTTACGCCAAATATCCTTGAAATTTTGAAATCATGCGCTGATTTAACTTTAACAAGCTCATTGATATTTACCATAACTTATCATCGCGCTTGTTACTGGAAATACAAATACACTATCCAAAATATTTACGCATATTTGTTTATTTACTTGCGTTTTTTTCTTCTTTTCTTGTTGATATTAACATCATTGATTTTTGCAAATTTACTCACCTGTAACGAGAGAAAATAAAATATTTATCATTAATGGAAATAATATTTTTTTTAAGTTAATAAAGTATTACTTTAAGCTTTGGGCGTCAATTGTAAGATAGAAAAATTTGTATTCAATTTAATAAATATTCCTTCCAACCTTTTTCAACCGTTAAAAAATATTCATACATTCCAACAAAGTACCGTGAATTAAGTTATGTACATATGTATGTAAATAGCGCCATCATTAAAATGTCAGCTAAAGGACTAGGGAGTGTATTGAAGATCAAATCACACATCATCTAAATTGTAATTCTTAGTGAAGTCCTTGAAAATTGGCATTTCAAAAGGGCTGAAGCATGGCGAGCTTTCTGTTAAAAGATTCTGTTCCATTGGCCACTTAAAAAGATGATTTGTGTCATATGGCGACCCCATTGAACAGACATTTCGTATGTCGAACTTAAGATTGGATGGGTTGAAGAATTACACCAAAATGATCCCAAAATGATCCCGAAATCACCTCTAATTTAATCAAAATGATCATAAAATGGCCCCCAAAATGATCCCAAAATTACTTCAAAATGACCCCGAAATGATCCCAAAATTACCCCAAAATTATCCAAAAACTAGCCCAAATTGATCCTAAAATTACCCCAAAATAATCCCAAAATTACCCCAAAATAATTCCAAAATTTCCCAACATTACCCAAAAATTATCCAAAAATTGACTAAAATGATCCCAAAATGACTCCAAAATGATACCAAAATGACCCCAAAAAGATCCCAAAAATTATTTTAAAATTATCCCAAAACTACCCCAAAATGATCCCAAAATTAGCCCAAAATTACCGCAAATTGATCTCAACATTACCCCAAAATGATCCAAAAAGGAGCTCAAACTGAACCCAAAATTATTTCAAAATGATTCCAAAATTACCCAAAATGATCCTAAACTGAACCCAAAATTATTACAAAATAATACCAAAATTACCCCAAAATGATCCTAAAATGACCACAAAATTATCCCAAATTCATTCCAAAATAATCCGAAAATGACCCCAAAATGATACAAAAATTGCCCCAAAATGATCCAAAAATTTCCTCAAAATTATCCCAAAATTACCCTAAATTTATCCTAAAATGATTCAAAATTTGATTGAATAAATGATGAATAATTTTGTATTTTTTTATTTGAATAATTTTTTATTCCTTAATGAAGTTATGTCGGTTGTCCTTGCCTTTTTGCTTGCAAATGAGCGACTGATTAGAACAAATATTGTTTTGACAAATGTACCTTCCTTTACTTACTCCTCTATGAAAGACATTTTAAAAAATCTGACGATAAATTTATATTTTGTAGCAGTTCTTTTTACAACGATATTTTGGAAGTTAAAGCTGTGTCAATAAGGTAAAGAAACTGAAGTCGGGCATTACCGCAAGGACGGCTCCATTATTTTAAAAAAAATTTAAATAGGTAGCAACTCTGTTAACCGCTTCAAGTGGCAATCCCCAAGTGGATTGTTTTATAATCAATCATACCATCTATATGCCAAATTTCATCCAAATCGGCGAAGCTGTTACCGAGATAGTACCGGATATACAAAAATACAAATATGCTTCGGTAAGGTGGCAACTCTAGGTGGCGGCACTACTTGGAAATATTTTAATTGGCATGTCGCTGAAAATAATTTTCATCTTGCTACAAAATTTAAAAAAAATTGCGATAGGTGGCAATCCTGTAAACCGCCCCAGGTGGCAATCCCCAAGTGGGTGGTTCCCGAGATAGTCCGTATATACAAATATACAAGTTTAGCTCGGTTAAAGTTATAAGATATATAAAGTTTTAAAAATTGCTTAAACTTTGGACGGGTTTAAAATGTAGGCACATTTTTTTAGCCGTGTACAATTTTCAAACTAGCACGCAAATGAGCATAGGAATTATATTTAATTTTCTATCATTTGTAATGCATTTAAATAAATCAACATTTTAAAAAGTTGTCAAGCTAATTTTAAGAGCAAACGTTATCTAATGAAGATGTGTCAACAGTTGTTTACTTCATAATGGCAAATAGAATGATATTTACAGGTCATTTAACTCATATAATAATTTTATTGTGAAAAAAGGTGACATAGTATTGCTTAATTTAAACGATTTCCATACTGGGAACTGGATTTTTGTTAACGGATGTGGGAAATTTTGTAAAACAAGTGATGATCAAAGGCAAACTAACACCTACTAGTGTGTACATAAATAAATTTCAGATTAACATCCTATTATAAAATTAAAGTACAAAGAGTAGCGCGAAAATAGAATGATTATGTAATAGAAAATACTAGATCATAAAAAATATTAATATTTATGAGCAGTTCACACCCTTCAGGTAGAAGCCTAATGATAGTGAGCGATTAAAATTTGAATAAATGAGCAAATGGGGAAATTTCATTAAAGAAATACCCCAACTGTCCCTTTTAAGACAACTGTAAATTTCGGTAAAATAGATTATATCCAATGAAACAAAAAGTTTATAGGTGATTTAGATCCTATAGTATGTTCTCTAGACAGATGAAAAAAATCTATCCGTATTATTTTTGTATATTAAAAGTGGAAAAAAAATGTTTCCATAAGACTATTATTTATTTCCTCACAAATCGAGCGATAAAAAATAAATATTAAATCTAACTTTTTTTTTTATAAACTACAAATTCTATCTTTGTGCTAATCGATAAAAAAAAAATAGTTTTAGGCAAAATGCACACGAAGCGTATTGTGATAGACGCGTATTAGATGCTACATACGAATTAGAGATATACGCCGCCGGCAAACGCCGCCGCCGCCGAATAGCCTTTTTAGCGGCGCGGCGGCGGCGGCGGCGCGCGCCGGCGCGTTTAACATTTTTTTTGTGATAATTTTCTAAAGTTACAAATTTTTTTTTTAATTTACAACACACTAATGGCCGTGCCCTAAATGTGTTAAAAGTGCAGGTATTTGTTTCCTTTAGGGGTCAACTGTTAATAAATTAGCTAAAATTGTGCGGGAGGGCTTAAAAGACGGGATTTGGCCTCAGGATCACGAATCCGGAAGCGCTTTTTTATTATTTTGAGTTACATATTTGCGATCAAAGTTGTAAGTTTTCATGTGATTGTAATTTATTTAGGCCGTCCCTAAAAAGCTCTTCCGGATTCGTGATCCTGAGGCCAAACCCCGTCTTTAGAGTCCTCCCCCATAATTTTAGCTAATTTATTAGCAGTTGACCCCTGAAAGAAACAAATACCAAAGTGAAAAAGATGATGGATCTAGCAGCTGTATTTCACACAGCAAGAACGTCTCAACAGGGAATTTAACACGTCATTCAAAAAACGAACACAATATACGTCACTTTGATGCAGAAAATACTTCTTCATCTACACTGACAAATTTTTTTCAAAAATGTATTTTTTTCAAAATTCGTATTACGAATTTGTATGCTTTGATGCCGAACACGAATCGTCAGCTGCACGAAAGCGGCAAAGCATGAAAGCTTCAAATCACCCAGCGTATGACAATGCTCATCGCTAGGTGGTGTTTACCTTTCTGACTTACAATTGTCATCTCAAAATCTACCCAACTAGCATTTAGAATAGCGTTGTCTCTTACAAATCGAATAAGATGATTCTAGAAGATGCTTTAAAATTTTTAACAACAACAATAAAACATATTGATTGCGCGTCTAACTTCTTAGCGTCAATTGGGAGTTTGTGTCTTAAGTGTCATAAAAG
Organism: Campiglossa producta; assembly: GCA_964058755.1. Taxonomy (NCBI): domain Eukaryota; kingdom Metazoa; phylum Arthropoda; class Insecta; order Diptera; family Tephritidae; genus Campiglossa; species Campiglossa producta. The sequence goes on along the minus strand of CAXKVI010000002.1, from coordinate 15,346,141 downwards.
TATAAGAAAATGCCTTGGTCTACATGCGTATGGTTCAAGGTTCGAGCTCCGTTAAAATAGGAATTTATTTTTAACTTTTTAATTTTTTTATCTTCCCAGCGACACTAAGAAGTGTGTATATGGAAGTAAAGTTAAGGGGGAACACTTTTTCCCGTACGAAGATGGAAAAATAGGTGAGAAAGCGATAACTTTCGCAAAGAAATTAAACTTGCTGTAGTAACTTAATCGAGAATTGAGCGATAATAAATGTTTGCTGGGTAATTTATTTAAAAGTTTTGAAGAGATTGGAAAATTTTTTTTTCGTACAGCTATATTTTCGCTGAAAAGCAATGTCACTTCGTATGCAGATTTTGAGGTAAATGACTTGTACGCACATATGACGACAAGCCTCGTGTGCATTCTGCCTTATTCATTTTGATGTCTATTTTTAAATAAAGAAAATTTTTTCCAAACGAATAAAAAATCATTACTCGTTTCAAAAGGTCGAAAAACGCAGTGTTTCGAAAACTTGTTTGGTATAAAACTTGGATTAGTTTTAAGTGGTTACCATCCCTGAAATTTTTATACCCAGCTGTACTTGTACACAGGGTATTATAACTTTGTTAGGATAACGGTTGGTTGTACAGGTATAAAGGAATCGAGATAGATATAGACTTCCATATATCAATATGATCAGGATCGAAAAAAAATTTGATTAAGCCATGTCCGTCCGTCCGTCCGTCCGTCCGTCTGTCCGTTAACACGATAACTTGAGCAAATAATGAGATATCTTCACCAAATTTGGCATGCGTACTTATTTGGGTTCAGAATAGATTGCTATTGAAAATGGGTAAAATCGGACCATAACCACGCCCCTTTTTCGATATCGAAAGTTTCGAAAAACGTATAAAATGGGTTAATTCAATATTAGAAGCAGCTACAATGATAAAATTTGCAATATATATTGATTTAGATGTTCTAAGGCCGATTTTATAAAAATTTTTGAAAAGGGGGCGTGGTACCGCCCACGTATATTTGAAGAAATTTTAAATTTTTGACTCTTAATAACTTCAGAACAGTTTATGCTAGTATAACGAAATTTCGTAGAGGACATACTATTGTTGTGGTAAATTCAGCTATAGAAAATAAACGAAATCGCTTCGCGACCACGCCTACTTTTTCATAAAAGTTATATTGAAAGGAGGTGGAAATATTGAAAAGTCCATATCTAATTAACTGATTTCGCTATAATAATATAATTTGGTACATACATCAACTTTCATATTCTTTACATAATTTTTTCAAAATTTTGGAAAGTGGGCGTGGCACCGCCCACTTATGAGTCAAGCAATTTTTATTAATTTTAACACCATTAACTATACAAAACAAAGAATAACAGCATTTTATGTGCACAGCTGGGTATGTAATGTTCGGTTTCACCCGAACTTAGACTTCCTTACTTGTTTAATTTGCAAACATTTTTTTCTACTTTTTTTTTAATTTTTTTTTTTTCAAGTCTATTAAAAATGCCATACCGGATTTTGCATTCACAAGCCGCGCATTCCAAATGAAGAGTATTAATTGAGTAATAAAAATTTATTCACTTCAAAAGTCACTTAATCATTGCAAAAACTTTTATAACCAAAAAAAAATGTTCAAAGTTAATACATATTTTATCTCATTTATTATGCATTCATTGTACAAAAATTCCTAACGCAAACAATTAAAATTCACATGCATTCGTCAGAACTCTAATTTATAGTAAAATTAAATTTAAATGAAAATAATGAAAGAGTTCTGTGAATCACAAGCAAATGTAAATATAAATATTAGACTGGGTAAAAAAAAATTGATTTTTTTTTTTGTGATTATATTGATACTCGTCCTTTTTTAAGAATGGCGGGGGAAAAATGCTATAGTAAGTTCGGCTAGTGCAGAACTAAGCAAGAGCTAAACCATTCCGCAAAGCCTTACCCAGTGTATTCCTAGGCATGTCACTCTCAACCAATGCCTTTACGAACCATTCTAAGTTAAGCTAAACTTTTTACGAGCATTCACTGATGTCATCACACAATTTTATTTATTTTTCGTCTACGGGAGAGTGTGAATGCAAATTGAAAGAAATAAACCAACAATATCTTAAGGTGATACAAAAAAAAAGAAGAAGCATAAAAACCCCAACAATAAACAACTTAAATATATAATAACAATTTTTGAATAATCAAACGAAACGACCTTCACAAATACAAGCGTGGACACATCTTCGTATAAGCGTTAAGTGGACAATCAAGTGATGATCAAATAACGATTAGCTAAGTGACTAACACATAAATATACAGACATATGAGTATATACCTGTTTAAACAGTTCACTAAAAAGTGAGCGTTCGTGCGTGATCTACGTTAGTCGAGTTTTTTTTTTTTTTTGTATCAAGTATTTTTCTTAGGCTTTCAAAAAGATCAATAGCTGTGATTTATTTGAAAGTGAAACTGGTATTTCCATTTAGTTTAGTTTTTTTTTTTTTTGGTAAACGCTTTTTGATATGACTTCTTGAGAAGTTTCAAAAAAGAAGGGGTGCCTAAATTATCTGTGACGAGCTTTAAACGGCTACATTTGTTAGTATGAAACGCGTGTTCTTCATCTTAGATGATTTTTTATATTGACAAATAGTTTAGTTTTTGGGTTAGCACTACACAGCGAAAAATGAGGTGGTCATATCAATTCATTTCGTCAATTTTCTTGAAAACTGGTCTAGCAAAAAAATTCTAAATTTAGGCTCAAATTTTTAACCGTGTAGCATTTCTATCAAAAATATAAAGTTTCATATGAAACGTATTTTTTTTTTTACCAAATTGAGCGAAGTTACTGATAGCTGAGTTATGCAATACTCGCTTTCATCCAGACTTATTACTCCCTTACTATATATATATTTTTTTTAAGTACATACTTCTCCTCCAACTAACTTTACTTCATTCATTTTTTGGAACTCTTCTACCTTGCTTTTTATCATTGTAATTAGTTAAGTTCTGTATGCCTTTGTTTTTGTGTTTCGCTCTTTTGTTTTTGTATTATTTATGGGTTGAGATAACTCTTTAGTTGTCTCCATTGACTTCTTGCCTCTTTTGTATACGAATACTTATTGTATCTTTAGTATTCTTACTCAGGTGTATATATAAATATTTATGTATTTGCTCATTCAACTTTAATTTGATCGTTTTAAGCATCGATTAACATTGACACTTTTCTTCTTCTTATTTATCTTTTTTGGTATTTCCAGCAGGGCCAAAAACAATGTCACATTCAAGATTATATAGATAACATGGCATAATGTAAATGAAAGCATGAGGAAATATTTTGTATATACTTTTAAATCTTATGGGGCATAGTAATAGTCCAAATAAAATAGGTACTATAGTTAGCGTCGGCTTTTTGACACCATTTCCAATGGCTTATGTATCTGTCAAAAAACTGACGCTAACTTTAGTACCTACTTTATTTCGATTATGACTATGGCCCTATAACTTTAAACGAGCTAAACTTGTACATTTGTATATCCAGACTATCTCGGGAACCGCTTCACCGATTTGGATGAAATTTTGAATATAGATAGTATGATTGATTCTAAGACTATCCACTAGGGGGTTCCCACCTGGGGCCTTTTACAGGGTTACCACCTATCTCAATTCTTTTTAAATTTTTTAGCAAAATATGCCAATATTTTTTGCAAGGCTTATTTTCTCGTCAATACCTAAAATTTCAGGGGGTAAGACCGAAAAAAAGCAAATTTTTTTTATTTGAATCACCCTAATGTTTACACATCAAACAACTTAAGTACTCGCGTCTTGTGTCTTTTTTTTCTGCTGTTTACTGGGTAACTGTTTAAATCTTGCAACCCTTAAACGTCAACTGTTTAAAGCCTGCATGATTGTTCTGAAGCCCATCACTTGCACATAGATGCAATTTCCTGAATCAATTTGGCCTTTCAACTTGTGAATGCGAATAACTAATTAATGATTCTAGGTAAAGATGAAAAAAGGATAACAGAAAAGTGCAACGTCACAATCAGGTTGATGAAGTATGAGCTTTTAGAAATAAAGAAGCCATTACACGTGCAATCAAAGTTTTGCAAGTAGAGTGACAGCAGCAAGAAAAAGTAAAAAAAATACACAATAAAAATGTATTGCAAAGAAGCTGTGGCACTCTTGTGGCTAAACAATTTGTCTTTTAACTTTGTAAGACAAGTACTCACTTATAGTTATGTACCCAAATGAGTGATAAACGCATGAAGTTTTAAATAAATTGTTGCGTGATGTAAAACTTTTAACTTCAAGATGTCAAGTGATTGCATTGCGGTGTTTCGTGAACAAAAAGTTGAAAATCACCCCCTCCTCTCCCCCTTCTCCACCTCCCCCATAGCTTATGTGGTGACGATTTTATAAATGAGAATCTCGGTCTTTCACCACCCTGTAAATACTACGAAGTTCTTTTTTGTGTAGGTATTTACATTACCTACATATGTACAGTAGGATGGGCCAAAAAAACTTTCGTTTTTTTCGAGGGGCATGCAGACATTCGATTTCCTGGAGTATAACGGCCAAATAAGAGTTTTTTTATGTTAATGGACGAATGTGTCTACCATTTTGCCATCGTCTACTTATGCTTGCCGGCGTCTAATTACACTTTTTAAAGAATTACACCACACTCTCTCACTTTGTCTCACCGCACTTGCCATGTTGCCTTCACCGCGAATCGAACTAACAATTATTCGACTGCTGAACGGAAGTTTCAACCATTATGCTTGACGTCATCTAATTACAGATTTCTTCTATGACAGTAAAGACAGTTTGGATTATTTGTTATTAAAAATTGACAGAATGACAGATCACAAAAAAAATTCCGTCAATTCAACTGAATCAGGATAACAGTACGAGATTGTTGATTTTTGTGGCAATGTTTTATTATAATTACAATTTGTACATAAGTAGTTGATTAGATATTCAAAATTTTCCATTCCGAAGATTTGAATATTAATTAGATTTACTTCTCATTCGAAGTGACTGCAATACGAGCTTTGTTTCTTGAAATCTCTAGCAAAGAACTGTCAGCAGAAGAGAGTCTTGTAAAAAGCTGTCAAAATCTAATTTTTGCTAATTTTTTGTCGAACAGGAATCAGTAGAAACTTGCAGACAAGACAGCGGTTACGTTTCTGATTGGCTAACAATTTGAATTTACATTTTTTGTTGTTGTTTTGCTATATCACCGATCAGCTGTTCCTGCTTGCTAGTTTCTGCTGGACGAAAAATCTCTAGCAATAACTTGCAGCGAATTGGCGCTCTCTCTCTCAATTAAATGTCAAAAAGCTGCTGAATTCGCTGCTAATTTTTTCAAAGAACACTTTTTTAGGAATAATTAATCATAATTAGCAGGAAAGAAACAAAGCTAAGATTTTTCAGCATTTGAGCAGTCAATGAACCAAAATGTTGTTCTCAGCCTTAGCTTATTGTATTAAGGTATTAGTTAAATAAATAAATAAATTAATTAATTAATTAGAATTTTGTCTGCCAAAGAATGCAGGTAAACGACCTACAGATTATATAAAAAAAAGTATTAGAACAGTGGCGTAGTCTACATAAAACAAGGAATACCTAAAAGTGATTTTTTTCCTTAGAGTTCTTCTCTAGTAGAAAATCGAAGTGTTAGTACACTGGACAACCCCGATATTTCGTAAAAAATTGGATGAATTCTTTGGAGTTTTGCTAAAAACTCAGCTTTTTATTTTTAATCCTCAAATCCGCTGTACGGTATAAGAAAATGGCAAAATTGCTTTATATTTACTTCAGAATTTATCATCACTTTCTTGAGGGCAATATGAAAAAACTGATGGGTGCTGTGATTCATGTCCAGCATTGTTTTAATTCAAGCTAGAGCTCATGTAGAGTTCAAGAGAAGTTTAACTTACTTTGAGGTCTTCTCGTATTACTACACATCTAATAAGAACGAAATAGTCAATTCCAATGATTTTCCCTGATGCACAACTGGGTATACAATTTTCGATAACATTCTACATAGATTCCCTTACTTTAAGTTCTTGCAAACACGCTCATCGTGCAACCGGCGTAGTTACTATCCGCATTTTTAAACATTTCCCGTCTTCGCGCTCGCACGCGTATGTTATTTTAATTATGCTGTCACTTAAAGTTCAGGCGATAAACATCGTTAGCTTTCGGCCAAATGATATTCCAACCATTTCTCTTACCACTTTTTAAATACATCTCGCCGACGTGACGATGTCATTATGACATTGTTGCTTTAATTTTTGTTGTCATGATTTCACGTTTTTTTTTTCTTTTGTTTGTTCTTTTTCTTTTGTTTGTTGTTTGACTCAAGTTATTATGGGTACTTTGCGCTCTGGCTGCTGCTAACAGCCATCAGAATTGTAACAATTTGTTTAAAACTTTGCAACAGATGTGCCATATCAAATAGTCGTGGACGGCTTCCGGATAAGGACATTGACACAAGCAAATGTCACTTAAGGGAAAGAGTAATAATGGCATTATCTCTTTAACCGCTAAGCGTATTATCGCTTTAAATGAGGGGTAGCCAGGTATTTCAACCTACGGCGCAATGCAACTACAACGTCATACTTTCTACAACGACATCGTTACGGGAATCATTGGCTTTGCGTACAAACTGATGACGTCACTTCTGTCAAACCCTGTTAGACACAATCTTCTGTATCTTTTATTCATGCTATGAAATCGTGTGTGCACTGTTATACATTCACATTCGAAATTAATTGAGTGTTCGCGGTGGTGGAGACGCTAACGGTATTCCAAGAACAATCTGGTTTGTTTTTGTGAGCCACAAAAGAGCCCCTTTTTGTTGTTGTAGAGCCACAGCGAGCCAAAAGAGTCACTACGTGGCTATGGCTGCTTTAAATTATATTATGGCTGGCTTACCTACGCTCAGAAAAAAATTTCCTTATTTTGGCTCCTTAACCTAAGTTAAATCATCCTTAATTTAAAAACTTGTTTCCTTAAATTGAGGAAAAAAGTCTTTAAATCAAGGAAGCCCTGTCTTTGGAGCCAAATAAGGGAAATTTTTCCTTGAAATAAGGAAACTATTTTTGAGTGTACTTTGCTGATATTTAGCAAACAAGAAGAAGAGCAACAATATTTATTATTCATCTCTTTTGTGTAACTTTTGCTTCAGCTATTCTGGGAAAAATACAAAGACCAAAGTTGCTTTTCATTATTTTCTTTTAATCACAAAGAATAATAATTACGCAGTGAATGTGTTCAGTGATGCTGTAAGATAAGAAAAATTGTTAAAATTTTGATAGCTTAAATACATGTAACGAGTCCAGGGAACCAGAGGACTTTATATGTTCTTGTGTGATATTAATGGATTCGTCATAATATGCGGTAATTTTAAAATTTCTTCACTTGATATGCATACCTACCCTGCCAACCAGAGCGAGCCATGGTGAAAACAAAATCAGAAATAAGAGCTGTGCAATACCAAACATGACTGTGGCCAAAAGTCGATAATTGGAAAATTTCCAGCACTAATTAAGTAGCACTTCAACGTGAATAGAAAAGGCGCCTCGCAGAACAAAATTACCTACTTTTTTCTCTTCCTTTTTGGGAAACGCCACCCGGTAATTTCCCAAGATTTTATCCGCTGCTGGTTAGCAAAGTAGTTTATTGCATATTTGACTTAGGTTCTTGCTGGGCAATTCTAAATGTGGAACACAGGCAGGCTTGCTATTTAGAGGAACTGGTGATTGTGTTGTTCAGCAAATGAGGTCAAATGTGATGGAATTCCAAATTTAGAAAGATATCGCCTATACTCGAAATTTCACAGAAATATGCCAAGTCTGTGAGCAGATACTAAAAAAATATATATGATAGAATAAGGTGACGCCTTGATTCCCACATCGACATATCTCATTTGATTTTTTTTTCCAAATCGAGTAGGTGGCATCCCCGAAAAATATTCAAAATGGCATCATAGCTAAAATTTGTAGTGGATCACCCATACTTTGTAAAGTTATATAGAAATTTTGTCAAGCTTTTTTCAAGACAACAGCGTGCTTACAAAGGTATAATTATAATATAATTAAGTAGCAACCCTCTTTAGTAAAAGTATTTAGTAATATAAGTATATCATTCAACAACGACCTAAAACGAAACTCTTTTGATACTCATATCGGCATATCTCATTTGATTTTTTTTTAATTCCAATAGCCTAAATTGTAGCAGATCACAAAATATAACTATGCAAAATTTCACAGAAATATTTCGAGTTTTTTTTTCGAAATAAACTCTGATATGCAATCAAAAAAATGTATTATTATTAGGTGGCAACTCTATTTATTAACCCTCTAAATCTGTATTTATTAAAAAACGCCGTAAATAAGTTTCATTTGATACCCATTTCGGAATATATCATTTAATAATCTAATCTTATTTTTTAAGTCAGATAGGTAGCAACCCTGTAAAATTATCCTCAATATCATCTAGGACAAAGTTTTATGAAAATCTGTTTAGTTGTTGCAGAGATGGTAATGTATTTACAGAAATAGCTAGTCTGAAGTTGCAAGAGAATAGAAAAATTCATTCAGACGAGTCTTTATCATAATAGAAGAAGTTTAAGCAACAGTTTTAAGAATTTTCGTCGGTTTGTCTATATGTTTGTTCGCGCATCACTCAAAATCCGATTTATAGAATTGAATGGAGTTTTCATCGATAATTTATGTGATGCCTTAGATAAAACGTTCGATCTATTTTACCACACGAAAATAGTTTACTACCGCTGTATACACTAAAAGTTGGTTTAATGCTTTGCAACATTTCCTAAGGGGCGCAAAAACGGCAGCACACTTTTGATGAAGGTCAAGCGGCATTTATTTTGTACAGACAAACAGATACCGTATCCCCCAAGAAATATTTACAAGTTGTAGGCCATCAAGCAGCTATTGCTTTATTAAAATTAAAATGTCTCAATATTGACAATCTGTATATATTGTTTCTATGGTTTGTGTTAAGAATGAAATGACAAAGGAGACATAGATAAAGTAAATGAAGATTAAATGCGTCGTTTAATATTAAAATGCAATCAATTTGTGAGAGATGGGTTTGAAATGAGTGGGGGTTATAAAGTTTGTATCCTAAAACAATAGGTTAGACAATATTTTGAGGTGGCGTAAATAAATTAGTATTGAAAAAGGGGAGTCATCAGCCGTTAGCCACGCCCAATTTCTTACGCTGGGGAAAAAGTTAATACCTCAGTAACTCATCATCATCAACTCCCATTGGAGCATAGAGCCTCGACCACCCACTTTAATCGTATTCTGTTTGGTGCTCTTCTCGTGGCATCATTCCACAAAAACCTTAGGAATTTGAAGCTTCAGTAAAGCTATACTAGGTATCAAAATTTCAAATGCGCTTTAGCGCGCGCGTGCGATTCGGTATATTGACTAGCTTGTTACTCAGCGGAATTAAATTCGAAAATTTCTGTCGATATAAATTTACGAGTAGGCGTTACCAGCCGACACTCAACAAACTTTGACATTGTCAAGGTGCCAAACCTGTATCAATAACACCGCTAATAACTTTAACTAACAATATACCCACACACACACATACATATGTAAATAGTGAAGGCAATCAGCCGGTAAACAAAGAAGACTGGATGGGAATGTGGCAAAAGTTGGAAACAAAATTGCAGTCAAAGTAAATAACTGAAGCTAAGGCTTGTCGGTCACACATAAAAATTATGTACATATACAAGTTGAGGTCATAGAACCTTAAACGAACCAGTGACCTAAGAGAACAAGCATGACCTTTAAACTTACTGCGTGACCTTCAAAAGGAAAGACACATCAGCTTTTTGATGTGTAAACATCTTTGCGCGGGGGTCTATCCTGGAAAAGTTACATTCTATGTATTTTGTTCTTATAAATATCATGAGCAATTCTTGCTTGACTGGTTGTGTGTGTATATCAAAAAGGAAAGGAAAGGAAACGAAAGGAAAGGAAAGGCGAGGAAGGAAAGAAAAGAAAGGGAAAGGAAAGGAAAGAAAGGGAAAGGAAATTAAAGGAAAGGAAAGGAAAGGAAAGGAAAGGAAAGGAAAGGAAAGGAAAGGAAAGGAAAGGAAAGGAAAGGAAAATAAATGAAAGAAAGGAAAGGAAAGGAAAGAAAAGAAAAGGAAAGTAAAGCAAAGGAAAGGAAGGGAAAGGAAAGGAAAGGAAAGGAAAGAAAAGGAAAGGAAAGGAAAGGAAAGGAAAGGAAAGGAAAGGAAAGGAAAGGAAAGGAAAGGAAAGGAAAGGAAAGGAAAGGAAAGGAAAGGAAATTGAAAGAAATTAAAGGAAAGGAAACGAAAGAAAAGGAAAGGAGAGGAATTGAAAAGGAAGGCAAGCAAAAGTAAGGAAAAGAGTTAAAATTAAAGGTAAGGAATGGAAAGAAAAGCAAATTAAAGGAAAGGAAAGTAGAGGAAAGGAAAAGAAAGGCAAAGAAAGGAAAGAAAAGTTATGAAAAGCAAAAATAGTAAAGGAAAGGAAAGGAAATTGAAGGAAATTAAAGGAAAGGAAGGAAATGAAAAGAGAGGAGTTGAAAGCGAAGGAAAGCAAAAGTAAGGAAAGGAAATAAAATTAAGGGTAAGGAATGGAAAGAAAAGCAAATTAAAGGAAAAGAAAGGCAAGGAAAGGAAGAAAAGTTATGGAATGGAAAGGAATGGAAAAGAAAGAAAAAGAAAAGTAGAAAAGGGAAAGAAAGGAAAGTAGAAGGAAAGGAAAGGGTTCATTTTGGGGTCATTTTAAGATTATTTTAGGGTCGTGTTGGGGTCATTTTGGGTTCATATTGGGAGCATTTTTTATTTTTTTTTTTTTGGTCAATTTGAGATCATTTTAGTCATCATAGCTTCTCCAATTTGTCCGCCAATAAATAGAAGAGTATTTTATGCAAAATTATTCAAGCGGTCAAAAGGTCACTGAAATTTCCAAATATATGCAAATTAATGACCATAAAACTCATAACTTGACATGCATTTACAGTGTAGTTAGTAGAAGTTAGAGTATAAACTAGTCTTCCCACAAAGTGTGAGAGAGACACACGGACGCTCAAAACACAAGTCATCCTTCTCAGAAGGCATGACCATATGTCTGCTTGCTTTGGAAGAAGAAATAAAAAAAATCATTAACAACAAAAATTATCCTTCGTAGAATTTCTGGTGGAGTGTTTTCTGTCCGTCTGCCTCACCTTCGATGAAATCATATATCAGGCGTCTGGGATAGAGTTCTTTCACCCACAGGTTTGTATATATCATATTTCGGTTTAATGTAAAAAGTCTTTTATTATTATGTACCAAGAAAAAAATACTTCCACGTGTTTCGATTTGGGGACAAGCTTATCACCAGAACACAACGTGCAACGAAGGAAACTGTGAATGTCAGCAGTTTGATTTACTGATAATTTACTACACTTCGATGTAAAAGTAAAAGCAAAAAAATGTAACAAGCAAAATATTCATCATGTACTTCAAATGAGGAAAGTACTTTACGGAGTCTTATTTTCTGTGCATTTTGTAGTGTTGCTCGAAGAAAAAAATATTTAGAACCATTGACCGAAGTGCAAATGTTGTAAATTGTATAAGGAAATATGTTTTCCTTTATTTACATACCCCCTCCCCCCCCCCCCCCCCTCCTTCCCTTCCACTGCTACCCTGTACAAAACAAATACTTCCCACGTGCATTGTGGGCAATGCAAAGTTATCACGAGAACACCAGCTGAAATGAACAAAACTATAAACGTCAGCTGTTTGATTTACTGATAATTTATGAGCCATCGATGGTGATAATAACAGTAAGAAAATGCTGCAAGCAAAATATTCATTATGTAAAATAAGAGAGGGAAGACAGAAAAATTAAAAAAAAAAAACAATACCTTGGCGTGTGTTCTGAGACACAATTTCAAAGACGACATTTCCAAGAATGCTGCGCAACTAACGGTGTTCCACTACGTAATGTAAACATTAAAAAAAAAAGATACAAATAAACATACAAACAAAAAACCAAGTTGTTTCCATTTATCATTTTACGATGAGACAGATCATATTCAGCAAAAATACATTGTGTTGTATGCTAAAGAAGAGGAAGTAGTAGAATGAATAAGAAGCAATAGAGTGGACCATCTTCCCATAATAGTGTTAAAACGTGTTAAAACTACAGCACAAATTACTTAGTTTCGTAGAAATTTTCAGGAGTATGCATTTTACATAAATTTTTAATTTATCTTCAAAATTTATTTTGTTTACTGTGGGAAAAGGGTGAGTTAAAATGAAATTTAACCACAGAAGCAGCAAGGATAATTTTGTTTCATTTTGTTTTATTTTAATTTTGTTCACTTTATTTTATTTTAAATTAATTTATTTTACTTTTTTGTTTCATTTTATTTTTTTTTTATTTTTTTTTTATATTATTTTATTTTATTTTATTTTATTTAATTTAATTTAATTTATTTTATTTTATTTTTATTTAATTTAATTTATTTTATTTTATTTTTTATGTTATTTTATTTTATTTTATTTTAATTTATTTTATTTCATTTTATTTTATTTTATTTTATTTTCTTTTATTTTCTTTTATTTTATTTTATTTTATATTTTTTGTTTTATTTTATTTTATTTTATTTTATTTTACTTTGTTTTATTTTATTTTTTTTTTTTTTTTTTCATTTTATTTTTTTTTTTTTGCTTTATTTTATTTTATTTTATTTTATTTTATTTTATTTTATTTTATTTTATTTTATTTTAATTTATTTTATTTTATTTTATTTTATTTTATTTTATTTTATTTTATTTTATTTTATTTTATTTTATTTTATTTTATTTTATTTTATTTTATTTTATTTCATTTTATTTTATTTTACTTTGTTTTATTTTATTTTTTTTTTTCATTTTATTTTATTTTTTTTTTGCTTTATTTTATTTTATTTTATTTTATTTTATTTTATTTTATTTTATTTTATTTTATTTTATTTTATTTTATTTTATTTTATTTTATTTTATTTTATTTTATTTTATTTTATTTTATTTTATTTTATTTTATTTTATTTTATTTTATTTTATTTTATTTTATTTTATTTTATTTTATTTTATTTTATTTTATTTTATTTTATTTTATTTTATTTTATTTTATTTTATTTTATTTTATTTTATTTTATTTTATTTTATTTTATTTTATTTTATTTTATTTTATTTTATTTTATTTTATTTTATTTTATTTTATTTTATTTTATTTTATTTTATTTTATTTTATTTTATTTTATTTTATTTTATTTTATTTTATTTTATTTTATTTTATTTTATTTTGTTTTATTTTATTTTATTTTATTTTATTTTATTTTATTTTATTTTATTTTATTTTATTTTATTTCATTTTATTTTATTTTACTTTGTTTTATTTTTTTTTTTTTTTCATTTTATTTTATTTTTTTTTGCTTTATTTTATTTTATTTTATTTTATTTTATTTTATTTTATTTTATTTTATTTTATTTTATTTTATTTTATTTTATTTTATTTTATTTTATTTTATTTTATTTTATTTTATTTTATTTTATTTTATTTTATTTTATTTTATTTTATTTTATTTTATTTTATTTTATTTTATTTTATTTTATTTTATTTTATTTTATTTTATTTTATTTTATTTTATTTTATTTTATTTTATTTTATTTTATTTTATTTTATTTTATTTTATTTTATTTTATTCTATTTTATTTTATTTTATTTTATTTTATTTTATTTTATTTTATTTTATTTTATTTTATTTTATTTTATTTTATTTTATTTTATTTTATTTTATTTTATTTTATTTTATTTTGTTTTATTTTATTTTTTTATGTTATTTTATTTTAAATTCTTTATTTTTTTATTATATTTTATTTTATTTATATTTATTTTATTTCATTTTATATTATTCAACTTTTCTTTTCTCTTATACGAGTATTAAGCCACTTTAGACAAGAATCCACCGCTTTATAATGCGCTTCTATCCAATCGCTTTCGGCTGTAGTATGCTAAGTAAACGTCATTCATTTTTTCCCTCTTTTTCACATTAAAACAACAGATTTTGTTGAGCGATAAGAGTCTTACCAACTGGAAGTGATGTTCCACGAATTTATATACATACATATAAACTTATTGGCGAGAGAGAGAGCAATTAATTTGCATGCGCATCTCGTTAGCGCGACGTGAATTGAACTACATATAACAGTTTTAGTCGTCTTAAGCAAATGAAAACAATAATATTCAAAAAAGGAGAGTATGAGTAAGACTACTTAGGTACTGTATGGAAGTTGGAAGACTGTGAAAACTTTAAAATAGCGCAAAATTGGATGACAATAAATGATTCGAGATAATAAAGCATCATAGAGACATATTGTTATCGTTGTATTATCATATCATGACAAACAATTATTATTGGAAAATGTCACAACGTAATATTTCAAACCATAAACAATAAGCCATAAGGTGTGATTTGGCATAGAACGACATCACATCACATGATATAGATTTAAGTTGCGTACGTGGAAAAGAATTCATCGCTAGTTCTAATTATTCGATGTCATATTGCAACATTGCACATCATGTGACATCGCATCATATCATAAAAGTCATTTTATATCAGCACGATATCACATGAAATGATACCATTTTTCAAGAAAGTACCACGAGCATGTCCTACAACATCGCATCATATCTCAACCAAATACGCTACATCATATGACATTAATCTACATCACATCTTATACATATTATACATATCATATCAAATGGAAGTAAATCATATTAATTGAAACTTTTTCATAGTTTACGTCATATAATATTACATAATCTCCTCACACATCATCATATAATATGTATCTAAACAAAATCACAATACATCACATCATAACTCATCATCTCCTATTTGTCTATTATCACTTAAAAAAAAAAGGATTTCAAAACTATAAGCCGCTACTCTTTAAACCAGATTTTTACTTGTTCCAATAATTTCACAAATTACCATGTATCATCGCTAAATGCCTAGTTAACAGCTTTTTATAAGCCACGCTTAGCAACGGAAAAATATTCATAGCCGCGCGGTTACTAAATATTTAAATATGTATGCGTGTGCAATATTACTTAACAGCCTACAGTTAGGTGAGGCAATGAGATAAGCAAACTTGAATAACTTCGAAAGAATGCATTTTACTGCTTAACAAAAAACAAGATGTTAAACATCAAAAACAACAACATAAAATTTAGTGCTTAGTATTAATCATTTTATATTTAGATGTTTGAAATGAAATGCCGGTTGCAATGCGTGCTTATTGGCATGTTTGCCTAGAGTTATCCATATGTGATAACAACATGACATTGGCACTTTAGTGACGACTATAAAATTTTATTTAAATTCTTAGGTAAAAAATATTTTTTCAAGTTTAAACATATGTGAGCATTTTTAAAGTAGCCACGCATATTGCACTTTAAAACTAATTGCAGAAATAAAATAATGTTTCAAAACAAAAAAAAATGTTTGCTCAACTTTGCGCACGTGTCATTAAAATATTTTTTTTCCAATATTCTCTTAAAGCATTGAAGTGTGCGCCTGCAGTGAAGCGCCGAAGTAGTCAGAAAAAATACTAATTTTCAACGGGTTTTTATTTTAAATAGCTCTTAGAAATTTCTTTGACTTTAGTTTTTTTTTTTATTTTAAAAATCTTTTCAAAATAGCTGTTTTATATTCTATTTTACAGAAACCTAGATATATTTGCATTTCCCCAAAGTAGCTAGCTTTAATGCTAATTTCAATTTTTAGTGTAGAAAATCAAATTTTGTCGCATAAAACTCCAATAAATACATTTATTGTAATGCAGCATCAAAATGGTAGAGACAAATTCGCATTCATTATTTTTATAGAATTCGCATTTTTATTAAAACATCTCATTTTTTATGTGTCTACCTACCCGACCAGCGACCTCATGCAATTTTTATGTATTTACATTAACACAACGTGTTAATAATACAATGAAGCAAATTTTGTAAATATTTAACACAAATGACGTTCACTAACACATATACAAGCAAGCACATCATATGATGCATGCATTGCAGAATAAAATTATTTAACACGTTGCCGTTGTGTATTAACCCTTTGTTGACGGACGGTGCTTTCTAGTACCACTTATAATTTTGCTCTGTCAAACTGAATCTCTTAGCTTCTTTCTGCATGCAGACCAACGTTACTCAAAAGTACTAACCAGAAGCATGCATGTGCCCAAATATAAATTTTGGGAAATCGCATTTGAAAGTTTGTTCCTCTTGCAAAATTTTTAATTATAGTATTTGACATCCAAATGTTTTTGCAGGCTATATTCTCATTATACTCTTTCACTGAGATAGTTTTTACGTTAATACTCTTTCAAGTCCTCGAGATTCGGCACATTTATCTCTTAAAAAATTTCAAAGAAAAAATTTTCAAAATTTTCGTTGTGCCAGAAACATGAATGTGTAGACCATTTATGTTTCTGGCGCAAAGAAAATATATAAAAACTCAACTTTTAAATTTTTAAAAAATTTTGTTTTGCCAGAAACATGAATATGTGGAGTCTGCAATACATTCATGTTTCTGGCAAAACGAAAATTTTAACAAGCTTAAAGGTTCAGTTTTTAAACATTTTTGTTGTGCCAGAATCTTCAATGTGTAGCACATTCGTTTTTCTGGCACAATTTTTAGAGATTGAACTAGAAAATTGGCACATTCATGCCTCTGGCAAGCGAGCGACGATATACATATACCCTCTAGTTAAGATACTGTCATAGAACAAAGCTGTAATTAGACGCTGGCAAGCATAAGATGGCATTATGGTAGACTTCTGCGTTCAGCAGTCAAATATTGTGAGCTCGGTCCTCGGTGAAGGCAACAAAGCAACATGGAAAAGTGTCATGTCATTTAGAACAAAACTGTAATTAGACGCTAGCAAGCATATGTAAGTTTACGATGGTATCATGGTAGATACCTGGGTTGTCAATATAAGAACTGTGAAAAAAATACTATTTTTGATGAGTAAACATCTTTGCTCTGGGGGTCAACCAGAAGAGTTACCCGTAAGGTGTAAGGTGTAAGATGCAAGGTATAGTATGTAGGGGCGTAAGGTGTAAGATGTAAGATACGCCCTACATGTAAGGTGTAAGATGTAAGCTGTAAGGGGTAGGGTGTAACGTGTAAGATGTATGATGTAAGATATAGGGGATATGGTGTAAGATGTAAGGTGTAATATGTTAGATGAGAGGTGTAAAGTTAAGATGTAATATGTAGGGAGTAGGGTGTAAGTGGTAAGATATAGGGAGTAGGGTTTTACGGTGTAAGATTTAAGGTGTAAGATGTATGATGTAAGATGTAGGGGGTATGGTGTAAGATGTAAGGTGTAATATGTTAGATGTAAGGTGTAAGGTGTAAGATTTAACATGTAGGAGGTAGGATGTAATATGTAGGGGGTAAGGTGTAAGGTGTAAGGTCAAAGATGAAGGGAATAGGGTGTAAGATGTAAAGTGTAAGAAGTAAGGTGGGAAAATGGAAGGAATGGCCGGGAAATAGAGAAAATGAAATGAAACGAATAGAAAATAAAGGAGAATATATTGAAAGAAAATTAAAGGACAGGGAAGCAAAATAAACTAAAGATTGAGAAGAGAAATTAAAGGAAAGGACTCGCCTATGCGTTACTTATGACTCACCCTTGAGTCATATATGACTCGTCTGTGAGCCATTTATGACTCGTCTTTGTTATATAACACGGTTTTATGAGGCATATTTGGATAGAAGTATTGAAGAAAAGAGATTTCAAAAGAAAAAAATTAAAAACAGGACAGTGAAAAAAACCAAAAATATAATAAAATGGAGTTTTGTGGTTGAAGTTCATTTAAATATATGTGTAGAATACATATGTTTACACATCAAACTTCACGAGTACTTGATACACACGCCTTTTTTTTAATTTTTCTTACTTTCACTCCTTTTGGTTTTAAAATAACACTTATTTTAGTTTACATATAAAGCAACACCTTAAACAACAAAACCTTCTGTTGAAACAAAAGTTTAGTTAGGGTTAACAGTTTCAATGTAATTGAATCAACAGCTTTCAATAATCCATAATACATATATAGTTTCATATAATAATAAAACATAAGTAAATTGTACAATATTCAGAAAGAAAAAGTTTTCAAACTCACCATGCAAAGTACTGCACGCGCCATTTTTAGAAACAATAGGTTTGTTTTGGCTTGACGCAAGTTAAATTAATTTTATAATAGTTCTACGCGATCTAATAAAAAATCTTTAAAAAAAGAGAAAAGAAAAAAAATGAATTAATTATTTGTTTCAGCAACGGCTACTTCACGGTAATTTTTCAAACTTTTTCAGCACTTAATTCATTGATTGTTTGTTAATTGTTTATTTTCAAATAGTTTTTGAATTTGCAGAAAAAATTGGCGTTTTTCACAGTTCTTGGAATTTTACTTTATACATTGTAGTGTTAAATATTTTTTTTTTTTGAAAATGTTTTTGTATCACTTTTTTCACGCGCCGTTATTTGTTTTAAAGTCACTTTTGTTTTTTTTTTTTTTTTAACTGTTTTTGTTCAACCGTTTATGTTACTTAGTGAAATAACTGAATTAAGTGCTTTTTTTTTTGCTGACCGCTCATTAAATGTGTACAATGTAAAAACTATGAGCCGTTAAAAATTTCAAAAATTTAACTAAATATATTTGTGTTTTAATATTTTAAATTACAATTTAAAGTAAAAACCCTTTTCTTTGCTAGTTCGTACCGTTTGGACCGATCTGTGAGAACTGAAGATGCTCGTTGCGCTGCTTGCCAATATAAATGAAGACTGCGAAATCAACAAAATTCAAAAAAGTGAAACAACATCTTTAGCATACAACGAAAACAAAAAAACAAAAAAAAACAAAAAAATTAAAATACAAAAAATAAATACATAAATAAAGTGACAATGCGATCTGCCACGCCAATAACACACACACTCACGCGCAGCTCAGGCGTTAACGTCGACGCATGCTTCGCCACCTTGTTTTTTCACTAAACATTCAGTCGCATCATCGGCAAAGAAGAACACCAAACGCAGCGCACATCTTTAGTAAAAGCACATTTCGCACTATGCTGACGCCAACGTTGACGCAGTCATCTGACGCGGCTTTCCAGGTTCTCTGCCCTGCCGAGCAGCATTTGCAATAAACAAGTTTACTCAAAAGATTTAAGAAACAAACTCGATCGTGAGTGAGTGTCTTGAGGGAGAGAGAGCTTGTTTTTTATTGGAGAAAAATTGAACTGCTCTCTGGTGCTTTAAGCTTACGCACACACAGCAGGTGAGCAGGTGTTGCGCCCCTAATGAATAATATTTTAGGGGTAACTTCTTGTTTATAAATTGAGTTTAAGTGTATTTCTTTTAGTGTGTTTATTTGACAAAATATTGGTTAATTTTTTTTATACCCAGTTGTGCTAGGGCGAATGTTATTATAAATTTGATAATCAAATTCTGTTAAATTGACCAAATTTTGGTTATTTGAACGGACTTGTTTATTGAAGTAACTGCATTCAATTGTTGATCGAACAGTCATAGATTTGTAAATTTTTTAATAACAAAAGTCGGTAAAACTGATAGAATTTTTGCTGATCAAACTAAATTTTATGTTAAAACAACTACCTTCTCTAGTTAGATCAACAGCGAAGGAACTGTAATTTTTAATTTATTGCATCATCTAATTATATTAGAGGAGCTGACATAAGTTTTGTTGATCAAACAAAATTTTGTATGTTTGTATATCCAGACTATCTGGGGGACCGCTTGGATGAAATTTCGAATAAAGATAGTATGGTTAATTCTAAGACTCCACTTGGAAGTTGCCACTTGGGGCGGATTACAGGGTTACATATGCCAATATGGGTATCAAATGAGAGGTATTTTCAACCGTATTCCAAATATGACAATTTCAAGCAGGGTAACCCCT
Source organism: Campiglossa producta (assembly GCA_964058755.1). Lineage (NCBI taxonomy): Eukaryota > Metazoa > Arthropoda > Insecta > Diptera > Tephritidae > Campiglossa > Campiglossa producta. The sequence goes on along the minus strand of CAXKVI010000002.1, from coordinate 15,326,094 downwards.
AGAGTTGCCACCTGAGCGCGTTTTATTTATTTTTCCTTATGTATATTTGTATATCCATACTATCCCGGGAACCGCTTGGTCGATTAGGATCAAATTTTGAATATAGATAGTATGATTGATTCTAAGACTATCCACTTGGCGGGTGTACAGGGTTGCCACCTATCTAATTTTTTTTTTAATTATGGAGTTAGATAAGCCAATTTGGATACCAAATGAAAGGTATTTTCGCCGACATGCCAATTAAAATATTTTCAAGTAGGGTAGCCGCACGGGTTACCATTTTACGGTATTGTATTTGTATTGTATATTTTTGGGATCATATTTGGATTATTTTAGGATCATTTTGAGATCATTTAGGGGTCACTTGGGAATAATTTTGGGGCTATTTTGAGATCATTTTGGGTTCAATTTTGGATTAATTTGGGACAATTTTGGGGGTAATTTTCGGATCATTTTTGAGTCACTTTGGGATAGCTTTAGGATAATTTTTGGGTCATTTTGGGAACATGTGATGATCTTTTTGGGGTCGTTTTATGATTATTTTAAGATTGTTTTGGGAACATTTTTGGATAATTTTAGGATCATTTTTGGGTACACTTAAAGGTGTTTTTGGGTTCATTTGGGAATGATTTTTCCATGATTTTGGGATCATTTTTGGGTCGTTTTGGTTTCAATTTCGTATCATTTTGGGAATATTTAAGGGTCTTTTTGGGATCATTTTAGGATTATTTTGTGATTACTTTTGGGGTCATTTTGGGATCATTTTGGGTAAGTAAAGTTAGCGCTAATTGATAGCACCGAGCAAGCTCGGTCACCCATACAACGCATACGTATATAAAGTTTGATTTAAACTGAACTTATACTCTTTAACCTGTTTTTAACAAATTTGAACTGCCAAGTAACTGTTTAAAAAGATGTGACACGTCAAATTTAATCTCGTTTTCGCATTCAGCCCCTCGCTCTTCTAATTCTCCCAACTCATCAAACCATCTATTCCTTTCAAATAAGCACAGGTATGTAAAAATACACACACACACACACACACGTACCTATGCAAAGTATGAACAATTCACCATAAATTATTATTCATTCAAGTTTCCAGTTTTTCCTGCTACAAAAAAGATTTTTGTGTGATTTCGTGTGATTTAATGAGATATTAATCTAAATGGTTGCTTTTAAACCAAAACCAACAACAAATTTTGAACTCTGCCAAAATCAGTTCGAATGTCTAAAAAAGATGATTTCCACTTTGTATTGTTTCTTTTGAATTTATTTCACCAAATTTATTATTAATGCTTGTTTTAAATTAAAAGTAAAACAGTTTCTTGACTTTGACGCATGCAAACTATTGATTTTAATTAAAATTAGCTTTAAGTTATTTCCGCAAAATTTGTTGTTTTTCTTTTTCCTAGTTCAAATGAGTTTTAACAGTACAGGCGAACTTCCTAAGTTGAGTTTTAATTAATTTAATAACTATCAAATCTTCATTAATGGAATGCCATGCGACTCTTAATTTTAAAACAAATTATAGTTTACAGTTTTATTCATTTAATAAACCTCCCTCTTAATCTGCCTACCAAAGTCAAATACCAATTAGTACATCAAATTTGATTGTTTCCGTCTTAAAATGGACTCACCTTAACTCGTGAGTTCGTGATCGATATTGACATTAAAAATTTCTTAATGGTATTGATAGGCACTTAAGAGATTATTTGGTACATACTTATTTGCATATAAAGCCATACATCAAGGAAACTTACTTACTTTATTTTATTTTATTTTATTTTATTTTATTTTATTTTATTTTATTTTATTTTATTTTATTTTATTTTATTTTATTTTATTTTATTTTATTTTATTTTATTTTATTTTATTTTATTTTATTTTATTTTATTTTATTTTATTTTATTTTATTTTATTTTATTTTATTTTATTTTATTTTATTTTATTTTATTTTATTTTATTTTATTTTATTTTATTTTATTTTATTTTATTTTATTTTATTTTATTTTATTTTATTTTATTTTATTTTATTTTATTTTATTTTATTTTATTTTATTTTATTTTATTTTATTTTATTTTATTTTATTTTATTTTATTTTATTTTATTTTATTTTATTTTATTTTATTTTATTTTATTTTATTTTATTTTATTTTATTTTATTTTATTTTATTTTATTTTATTTTATTTTATTTTATTTTATTTTATTTTATTTTATTTTATTTTATTTTATTTTATTTTATTTTATTTTATTTTATTTTATTTTATTTTATTTTATTTTATTTTATTTTATTTTATTTTATTTTATTTTATTTTATTTTATTTTATTTTATTTTATTTTATTTTATTTTATTTTATTTTATTTTATTTTATTTTATTTTATTTTATTTTATTTTATTTTATTTTATTTTATTTTATTTTATTTTATTTTATTTTATTTTATTTTATTTTATTTTATTTTATTTTATTTTATTTTATTTTATTTTATTTTATTTTATTATATTATATATATTTTTTTTTTTTTAATTTCTTTTTATTCTATTTTTTTTTATTTTTTTTTTTTTATTTTATTTTATTTTATTTTTTTTTAATTAATTTTTTTTTATTTTTTTTTTTATTTTATTTTGTTTTATTTTTTTTATTTTATTTTATTTTATTTTATTGTATTTATATTTTATTTTATTGTATTTTATTTTATTTTTTTTTATTTTATTTTTTTTTGGCTTTATTTTATTTTACAAAAATTTTTTATCCTATTTTGTTTTATTTTTTATTCTTTTGTATTTTTTTTCTAATTTATTTTATTTTACTTTATTTAATTTTACAAAAATATTTCTCTTTATAATTATATATGGTGAGCCCTAAAAGTAGGCGACGGCGAGTACCGAAGAAGATATAATGAGCTGTATGAGTTTTACGTAGACGTCGACATAGTGCAGCGAATTAAAACTCAGCGGCTTCGCTGGCTAGGACACGTGGTGAGAATGAACGAAGACGATCCGGCTCCAGAAGCTATTCTTATCGGCACCCGCCGATGGAAGTAGAGGAAGAGGGAGGCCACCACTCCGTCGGCAGGACCAAGTGGTGGCAGATCTGAGAACACGCGGTGTCTCCATTTGGCGCCAGTTGGCTCAAAAAGAGCCGATAGGCGAAACATGTTAGACGGCCAAAATCCCCTAGGCGGTTAAAGGCTATTTTAAGTAAGTAATTTCTTTCTTTTTTTTCCTTTTTTATTGTTTATTTTTTTTTTTTTTTTCATTTAAGTTTATTTTTTTTTTAGATTTTTTCTTATTTTATTTTATTTTATTTTTTTATTTTATTTTATTTTATTTTATTTTTTTTTTTTTTAATATATTTTTTGGCTTTTATTTTACAAAAATTTTTTATCCTATTTTGTTTTATTTTTTATTCTTTTATTTTTTTTCAATTTTTTTTTTTTATTTTTTGTTTTTTTTTATACATAGTTTTTCATTATTTTTTACATTTTTTTTATTTTCTTCAGTTTATTTTTTGTTTATTTTATATTTTTTTGTATTTTATTTTTAATTTATTTTTATTTTTTGTTATCATGAAAGAACTCATACTATTCGTAGTTAAAACACACCTTGAACTATTCGCTAAATAATTGCATTGTGATTTAGAAGGGAAATTTTTGTTAGCCAAAACCATTGCCTTACAGGCAAAAAAAAAAAGTCGGCCGTACCTCCCCTCATATGAAGCGTTTTTGAAAACCACTTAAAAAAATAAATTTTTTTTCTGGCAACCCTAGATGTTGCCCAATTGCATTTTTCTTCATATCTTCGGCATTTAGTTATTGTCGAGTTTTAAAGTGTGATTTTTTTTCTCAAAGAGGACGTTTTTCTCAAGAAAGTTCATTGAGCTCATGCGTTTCGTTGTAGTACCACACTTTAAAATCCGACAATAAATGCCGAAGATATGAAGAAAAATGCAATTGGGCGACATCTAGGGTTGCCAGAAAAAAAATAAAATTTTTTTTTTTAATGTTTTTCAAAAAAACTTCATATGAGCGGAGATACAGCCGACTTCTTTTTTTTGGTGATACGCTCTATATACCAGTCTTTTTGAAATCCACATAAGACTACAGAACTTGTGTGAGCAATTCAAATAAGTTAAGCAACAATTTAGCCAAGTAGACCATCGTTCATACACACTTATTTGCATACTTGACCTAACCATCTATAAATATTAATGTTGCACAAGTTATATTCAATTTTGTGGACAAAAGCGTACTCCTTAAACGTGTTTCTAAGTATCTGTCTTATTGAGAATATTTTTCAGATCTAACCTTATATAAACCACTTTTAGTTGATGGCTGCTAACTTCATGCTAGATAGTTTTATAGCTTTTCTTCGTGCGTCATTCCTAATAGTCATGCGCAAATAAAATTTGTTTTCTTTTTATTTCAAAACCATTTAAATACGAAATCAGGAATGTTAAAAAGTTTCTTAATTTGCATAACAGCATGATACATATATCTAATGGTGGAATTGGCCACATTTACTCAGCGATACTATATCAAAATTTATGTTAAAATGTCTGACCAGTTTAGTTAAAATTTCCCATATTCTTACTTATTTTAGTTGACAACCAGTTGAAGAAGTCTCTAGTATTAACAGTTGGTATATTCGTAACTGTTTTTTTTGTTTTTTATTAATCAAGTTTTTTGTATGTTTGTATGTATGTACAATGTTCATATTTATAAAAGTTTGATTTTGAGGTGATAACTTTTTTTGGCTTTTAAAAACATGTTGGTGCTTCATACGATTAGCTCATTTCAAAATCGAGATAATATAAATTAAAGAACTAGATATGTATATTTTCTTCATGCACATCTTTATTCTAGTTCTTAAAGGGTTGGGTTTTGTAGAAAATATGATTCCAACAAGTTGAAAATTCTACAAACACAAACAATATAAACAACGATGACTTCAATTTCTGCAGGCCAGCATACTAAGCAGTGTTTGGGGTAATGGTTATGCACTGCTGTCAGAAATTCCCAATCGCCTTGGTTCGATGACTAGTAAAGGTGATGAAAAATTTCTAAAAATGCAATACAAAGCAGTTTGACAAGACCCTTCAACAAGGTCGAAATTGCAATCATCGTATTTGGTATAGTCAGCACAAATTTTAAAAAATTCGGATCAGGAAACCACAAATTTAAAGAGGATCTCGGTCTTAATCTCCCTGGATCAATGTGTATAATACCAAATTATTATTACTTTGATATAACTAGAGTTTGCCCAGCGTTTGAGATTCAACCACGAAACCTTATTTTATTTCCCTGCCTTTCTGAACTTCAGTTTCCTTAACTAAAATTTTTTTTTATATTTTCCGTTTTTATATATTCCTATTCTTTTTGCGTTTTCCTCCCTCTTTACAGTATTCAGTAATACACTTCCAATGTTTATAATTATTTATTTTGGGTCGTTTCTTTTCCTTTGGTTTCTTTTCCATCTTTTCCTTTCCTTTTCTTTACTCTCCTTTTCTTTCCCTTGCTTTTCTTTCCTTTCCTTTCCTTTCCTTTCCTTTCCTTTCCTTTCCTTTCCTTTCCTTTCCTTTCCTTTCCTTTCCTTTCCTTTCCTTTCCTTTCCTTTCCTTTCCTTTCCTTTCCTTTCCTTTCCTTTCCTTTCCTTTCCATCCCTTTCCTTTCCTTTCCTTTCCTTTCCATCCCTTTCCTTTCCTTTCCTTTCCTTTCCTTTCCTTTCCTTTCCTTTCCTTTCCTTTCCTTTTCTTTTCTTTCCTTTCCTTTCCTGCCCTTCCTTTATTTACGTTTCCTTTCTCTTCCTTTCATTTTCTCTCTTTTCATTTCATTTTATTTCCTTTTATATAAGCTGGAGTTAAATGTGGGCGGCGAGCAGTTTACTATTATTGTTGTTGTTATATTATATGGTAGAGGGAGTTGGCCGGGGTTGCCGGTTCGAATCCCACCTCAACCAAAGTCTTTTTAATTTTATTTATTTTATTATTTTAATTTTCTATTTAGTTTAGTGGACTGTAAAATCATTTTATTAAACTTTATTGTTATTTAATGAGGGTGAGCGCTAGGCCTAACGAGACAGTTAGCAGAAAAAGCTGAATGATACTCAGCACTAGGCCCTGAAGCAGTTAGCAGACTTAGCTGATTGACACTCACTTTACCCACATTATATTATTTTATACGTACTTAGTATTTATTTAGGGACGTAGATCCCTTCCAAAAGTTATTTATATGCATCGTTGTCATTAGGGGCGTAGATCCCCTTCGAAGCGTATGCATAGGAGGCTAGCGTGAGTGCTAAAACCACCCTTTGTTGAAGCAGCTATAAGCTATGTATTCAGAAAATTCTATAAACTATCTGCGAATTACATTGGTATGTACTGCAGAAGATATGAAATGAACGAAATAATCATAGCTTATGCCGCGAAAACACCTTTCTTTCCTTTCTTTTCTTTTCTATTCTTTTCCTTTCTTTCCCTTTCTTTTCCTTTCTTTTCCTTTCATTTATTTTCTTACCTGTCTTTTCCATTCCATTCTTTTTCCTTTTATTTTCTTTTCCTTTCCTTTCGTTTCCTTTCATATCCTTTGTTTTAGTTTCGTTTCGTTGTGCATGATCTTGCTTATTTGTCAGACTTTGTTTTTGTAAACAATGTTTGTACCCACGCTCAATAAAGTTGACAGGCAGGCTCATGCGTATTATTGCTGCCAAAAGAAATAACTCTTGTTCTCACACTCGGTCTCTCCCCAACACCAATGAATGCAAACACAATAATGCAAGTGGTCATACCTACACACATAACAGCGGCTCTATAAAGTGAATGCGTGTTTAGCACTTGTAGTGGTGTGACTTTCAAATCAGTTTTTTTCATATTATAATTATTTTTTTTTTTTAATTTTTGGTTTGTTGACGCGCA